>VZSV01000001.1:4704192-4726776 GCA_013398735.1 Nothocercus julius | reverse complement strand
AGCATCCTCTTAAATTCAAAAGGAAATTATGAACAGTTTGTTCAGTACCGTTTCCCGGTTGCCTGTAATATGAGGCACCGATCTTTAGGTCAATCGGTGAAGAAACCCAACCCACCCGCACCCATTAAAATTAACTTGGTGACAGCTCAAGTGATTAAAAACCTTTTTAAGTTCCACCCATATTCAATGCAGATGGAAAACGGTAAAAACAGGTGCATAGATCTACAAGACTAAAACAGTCTTCTTCATACAGCTGCTAACCTCAACCTGACCCTACCTATAAATCTGTAACTTGAAGTACCCACTCGGATACTTCGCATACACTTTCTTCAAGAACGGCCTTGCATGAGCAATGGAGTACAGAGTAGTACAGGGTTTTTCAAGATGTGATTTCAATAGTCTCATTAATGGGGCTGGCAATGACCCATCCACAGAGGACAGGATTTCGTTGAAGTAAGAGCACTATTCTGCCCATCATACTGACCCCAAACACCTCAATCTCAGATGACTACTCATAACCATTCTTACAAAGAGGTAACATGACAGTTACCTAGCTCAGACAGTGCCAGACAGAGCTTTGAATAAAGAATAGGAAGACCAAGATTTTTCTGATCAATTGGTTTTGTATCTTTTTTGGCCAAATCCTAGAGGTTTTGCCCTGCTTGCTGAAATAATCATATGATATTGCTGCCTTCTCTGCATCATTTATCTTCCAGGACTAGAGGGCATCTGTGCATGGCAAGAGCCATTTCCACACCTTTCCAAATGTCATTTGGAGGAGAGGAGAGAGCTGGACCTCTTCTCCAAAGACAACAAGGGTGCCGGTGACCTATAAACCAGTCACAGAATCTGCCTATCTAGCAAATACAGTAGATAGGACATTCCAAGAGAGTAAGCTTGTAAGGTCATGAAAAGTTAAGAAATACCAGCAGAATACATCATTGGCTAACAAGAAGTCAAGACCCCTCTCACAGCTAGTCAGGATGGTATAATGTTCAGAAATTGCTGTACACAAGGCAGTTTCTTGGAAAGAAAACAGAGGAAAAGAAAAGTCTAAAACACTTTATAGTGAAATCCAAAAGCTGTACTGGTGAACATTTAAGAGAGCTAGTAGACGAGGAGAACATCTAAGTAAAACGTAGGACAAAGCAGACATTAGGTGTGAGACTGAAGTTCATGATTCTTGAATTAAATATGTAAGTTGCAGGATACCTAGGAAGAGTCTGAGTTTCCCAGACACAGTAACATTAAACAGAAACATATGAATACTCTAAAGCCATTTCTAACTGATTTACTCAATTATTGTATTACAGACAAAAGGAAATAAGACACTGAAGCTGAAAGTTGGTTCTCAAACACACACTACCATATGTTATCACAGCCTAGCAACATTAAGACAAGCTTCAGGGGAAAAGAAACCATAAAAAGAAACAAATAAACCCACCCTCTCCTCATAGTAGCTGTATACGCAGAAGCCAGTCATAACTGGTCTGTTACATTCCTAGGAGACTGATTCACAGAGGAATCGAGTAAAAACACCAAAGAGAAGATGTGCAAGTGATGTGTCTGCGTGGAGGCTCAGGAATAGTGCTTTGTTACACTTGCTCCCTCTCTTCCAACCACAGGCATCAGGCTCAACTACTCCTAAAGCTGCAGCTCATGTCCTGGCAACCAGAAAGGGCTCTACAACAAAACCAACCCAGAACTGCTCTAGTGCCTCAGTATGATCGCTTCTTTTAATGGTCACTCTTCAAAATCAGGTCTCTTAGAAGGAAAGGTATGGAGAGGCGCTTGCAACCTAGATGCAACTCAGATCTAGAGCTAAGCTAGGGAGGGTACATACCAAAGAGCTCTTAAGCTCTCACCACTTTCTATCCAAATGCAATTCTTCAGAATGTGCAGTTCTGCACCTGCACTGCAGTGGGGGAAGCTGTAGCAGAAGACTATGAATAGGTCCAATTAACCATTAGCTGACACACAGGTCCCCTGAACAGGTCAGAAAAATTTAGTGAGTAGATCCATCTGCCACACTGTGATTCAACGCAGCATTTCAGCACACTATTAGTTGCATTTATTGAGAGTAAAGGAGTTTGGGGAATTTGCACAATTAACCATGTCCCAATTACTTGTTTTATGGTTATTGTAACACATTTCCCTCTATCAGCATACAGTAGAACAGCTACGCTCAAGACCATTTTCATATAAGAAAAACCTACACCTCAAATTAGAGGCTGCACAATTACCCACATTTCATTAATCCATTGAAGTTATGCTTAAAGACAGGCCTAAATGGGAATGTTCTCATCCTTAAAGTGGTCTTTAATTCAGTATGCTGCAAGTTCACTGTGCAACCAGAACAAGCTATTGAAAAAGCATTTGGTATGCAATGGACAAAGCTGATGCTTTTTGCTGATGTGCTACCAACCATTTACAAGTCATCTGATAAGAGGGGCAGGGCAGGGGGAAGGAATCATTTTTTCTGTATCTGTTCAACACTAAAAAGTTTTTTTTTTTTTTTTTTTTGTGGGGGGGAGGGGAGCAGTTAGTACTATTATCTCATTAACAGCTTCCTAAAAGAAGGGCACAGAATTGCAGACCTGAAACTTCTCACTGAATTGCAGTTTCTATCATTATACTGTCAAGGAATGTTTCTGGGCCTCAACTAAGACTGCTGCTCCTGGCCATTAGCATCGTTTCAAAATGTCTGGTGTGTAATATTGTCTTCAGAAGCTTACGACTCCTCTCAGTAAACACAGATTTCTCATTTGTGCTCTTCACACATACAACATGTCAAAACATAATTACCACTTACTTATATGGAGTTTCAAATTATTTTACAACGAAGTCAAAAAAAAAAATACCTGCCTAAAAGTTCTGAGAGTTCAGTTGTGATACAAAGTAGAAATGACTTCCTGCATGAAAACAATCTTCAGTTTTGTCTATCACAGTTAAACAACATATAGCTGTTCCTTCATGTGACCTTTCCACATGTAGGAATTATTGGATGAGCAATACTCAACATACAGCACCTGCATGTGCTGCAGAATGTGAAAGAAGGACCAACACCTCTATGGAGGCAGCTATCAACATATTCTCCCCACTGCAGAGAGAGTGCATGTGCGCAAAAGGTAGGCACAGGTGATTTCCAAAGATTACACAACAAGTATGCAGTAAAATTCAAAGAAGACTTGGTATTTTCCAGCTCCTAGTCTTATGCTAATTCTTCTATACATTGCTGCCTTGATGAAAAGATAAGTGTCCATAAACAAAAAAGCTTCCCAGAACAAGTCACTGCTGTAAGACTGAAGTTAGAAAAGGAGTAACAGGGTGTATGCCTACTCCATGAGGGGGGGGGGGAAGCCTCAAGTGTCACACATTACATTAAATTTTCTTCAGTCGTTGAAAACCAGTGTTCCAGGATACAATTTTTACAAACATGTTTTATTTGTCTTGCTTATACCATTAGAACTGTAACTGCTGGCTGTCATTTCCCTTAAAAGGGGAAATCAATTCAAACACATACTGGTGCTTTTCAAAAGATAGCAATTAAAAGGGCAGCAGCAGCAGCAGGCATTTTGAGATTTCTTAAAACCTTCAAGGCTGCAGGAAAGACAAGAGGACATGTGACCAAAAGTGTTATGATTATCCATTAGAGATTTCCATCAGTACCGGCATCAGTTATTTAGGTGATAATACAGCAAGGTCAAGTATTAGTGACAGACAATGTGCAAGTCATAAGGAATGATAGAGAGTACCAATCCTTACAAAAGTCATTGCTATCAAAGAAACTTAAATGTGTTCCAAAGAGAAATCTAAATACTTCACATCAAATACACAGTGGCTGTCCAGATTATATCTCACATTTGTTGCAAAATTTTGTTGAAGTGCCAAATCAAAGCTTTGTTGATGTTCACGTTGTTTTTAAATTCATACAATTACAGCAGCAGTTATGCAAGCAGTTTTATATCCTTAGCCACAGCACACAGGGAGCGCTGTAGCGAAGGAAGATTCCTGGTTACCAAAACCCAGCTATAGGCCTATTTGTCTACTTAGGGGTATATGCACCACTACGCATCTTTCTCTGTTCAGTGCTTTAATTCAACAAGAAAAAGCTGAAATGCAGTTGCTCTACCAAGCCACACTTCACTTTTTCTATCCTTCTGTCATGGGAACATTAAATTCAGTCAACTGCCACCAAAGAAAATTTTTAGGAATTTGTAGTTTTTATCCAAAATTGCTGCATCACTTAAATGTCAGAAGTGAGTCTTTGCTTTTTCCTGCCACTTCAGTTAACCATGGAGACTGGATCACCCTGAAAATTGCCTTTTTTTTTTTTTTTTTGCTTTACTCTTAGCAAGGGTGAGGAATCTGAATCTCATGTGCAAGGCTCAAAATGATGCTTAGGACAGAACATGCAGAGTAAACGTCGTTTCATTTCTTTCCATATCCAGGTAATATGAAGCTGGCAACTGTAGTCCTGTCATTATGGGTAATGAAAATAGTCCCTTTACAACAAACTTCCTGTAAGGGAGAACAAATAGATAATAACTCTTCTGGTAACATGTATAGTACACTGGCCAGTGTGTTTTTGGCGTTTCATGTCATCCTGTGAATTTGTTTAATTCACTTGCTGAGCATTCATTTGAGGCATCCCTCTGTTTGGTCTTGGGGGCCCTCCACGACCTAAGGAAAATACAAAAAAGATGAAGTCAGCATGAAGTCTTTTCTTTTGTTCTTTTTCTTTCAAATTGGGGAAGAACTCCCAGGGGTGTATCTAGGCTATTAATGCATGGTTCAAAACAAAAAGCCCTTTTAAAATCAAAATTCAAGAGCAAGTAACCTGCCTTGACACTTTTCAGTCTTTTCTCAATACTCTTCACCACCCAGTACTACAAACTTACAATAATTTCAAGTAAAAAAAGAAAAAAAAAGTCCTGATAATAGCAGAAGAAGAATAAATTTTAAGCTTTACAATAATGTAAGGCAATAATTGGTTTAGTGTGTTTTAAATATAAACTCTCCGAGTTAGCTAATCCCTGTTTTGCTTCCATTTTCTTCTTCCTTAAGAGACTGCCTGTAGCTTAATCACATTCTTAAAATACAGGAAAAGTAGGTCATTGGGTGAATCCCTCGCACATCAAGCCACCTTTTAACTAGGTTTTTACCTGAAGTTCACTGGGAACGAGCACCTCATTATAGAGGTGCTTTCTATAATACACTTACAGCTTCATCACAGCCTAACACTGCACTTAATACAGAATCCAGGACTCTGTCAAGGACAGAGCTCTCTGAGGGGTGTCACACAGCCTCAAGCTGTCCTCCCTGGCAATGCTGGGGGCTGGCACCTAAAGATTCCCATGGAACTGTCTGTACGAGACCAACAGACTCATCACCAACATCTGCTAAAACACAGCTATGGAAGTAGTATTGAAAACGCAAATGCAGAAAATTTGGGAGTTCACAGCTTCATCACATGCAAGCTGGTTTTATATTTCCTCGAACAAACAAATGGCAAATCCTAACAAGAAACCAGAGGAGAAAATATCTCCACACGCTGAAAGCAGTAACAAATCTACAGGCTCTAGAAACAGATGAGCCGAGTAGGAAAGTTTTGTATCCTCAGATGAAGAGAGACCTTCACAAGAGATGCGGGGACCTCCGAATTATTAATAGCCCTAGTGAGTAGATCTTAAGTTATGATCTACCTCAACCAAAACAAACAATAATTGAAAACAAACAAAAAAACACCCACCCACCAACACTAAGGCTTTCCTTTAAAAACAAAACAAAGCAACTAAATACTTCTGCTATAAAGATAATGAATTATGACACTTCAAATGTAACTTCTTTTCAAGGAATTCCTCATTCAATGGGCAACTAAACCTCCATCAGATATTCACTGACTGAATCAAGTTGCAAGGGACCACACAAAAGGTCACCCAGGCCAGCTCCCTGCTCAAAAGCTGGGCCAACTCTCAAGATCGAAGTAATTTATTTTTAAGTTACCTCGTGGGGCTCCCCGAGGTCCACTTTGTCCAGAACCACGCTTGAAATTCTGCTGATAGCCATCCTGAAACACAGGAAACAAGCGTAAGGCCTGACCAATTTCTTATGTTTCAAGAAACTACCAATCTTAACTAGAACAAAGAGCTTTTAAAACAATCTTCACTGATAAAACTTCTGTCGACATACAATATTTTATTAGTCAAAACTGATCACAGAAAGATCTTATTCCTTTTAGTATCTATTAGAAATAATTAAACTTTAAAAAGGACAAAATTCTCTAATTATAGGATATTTTGTTCAATGTGAGTAATAAATGTAAGCAGATCTATTTACTGACGCTTTTTTTTTCTCCTAGCTACAATAACAGATGGATTTCTTAAAGCACCAGTCAACAAATGCTGCAACATTCTAATGGAAAGGTCAAAATCTGTTGTGTCATCTGTTTATAAATACTTTTTTAGGCATCTGCAAAAGCAGACATTTTCCTAAGGGCCAGTCAAAGCTTTACGTAAACTGAACACATTTTCTATGGACAATGAAGTCCTATGCAAATTCCAGATTATGAGGAGCATTGCAGAAGACAGGTGATCCCAAACAAGTCTGCTGAAATTAATTTCAACGATTTTAAGTTTTTCCTAAAGTTCCTGTTTCTTACAGGGCTGTAAATATAGTTTGAGTGCACTCTTCATAACACACTCAACTTGCCCTTTCTTGCTAGAACAGTTGCGCCAGAGACAAATCAGCCAAAGAGAGCAGGTATCACAACAGTAATCAGCCATTTATAATTGTTTCTTTTATTCGTGTCTGAAACTGTCTTCATTAACAATAAAAAAAGTCCTAGTAAGAGTCTTAATTAATTTATCTATACAAGTTCTTCTGCTGGTATCTACTTTTTAATCGTATTTTCTAGACTGTCACAACTCAACAGTATCTTACCCGCTGGTAGTTGGAGTAATCCCGAGGAGCATTAAACTGGGGCTGCGTGTAACCACTATTTGGAGTGTTGGAAAAGGAAGGACGGTATCCATCATATCCTCCTAAGGAACAAGATATAAATCTGCCACTTGGAAATGACAACCTGCTACATTAAGCTATCATATAAAGAAAGGCCACAATGGACGTTTTTGCCTAAACCTCAGTTAGAAACCTTTAGTAAGTACTACTTACTTGGAGATCAAGCAAATATCTGCAACATCAGTGCTAATACTAATGGGAGAAACAAGAAAGAAGACCTAATAAAATTGGAAGGTAACAACAATTTCATGTGTTTCTCTTGGAATTTGAGGTTTGATGTAAACCACATTCAATCGAGAGCTAAACATAACATATTTAGATCCAGGATCACACTAATGGCTGGAACCTGCAAGGCACTTTTTTTTTTTTTTTTTTTTTTTTTTTTGCACTGACAGTTAAGACAGCTTCAGTAAAGAGATAAGTAGAATGAAGACTTTGAGAGGGAGCATCTCTACCTAGTTACCTGGATAACAGGTCTGACATGATTTTTTTTTTTTTTTTTTTTTTTTTTTTGCTTTCGCTAATACGACAAATTCTACTTTTTATTGCATTGCTTTTTCCCTCTCTAAAATTGACAGCAATACTACAAGATAGACTGGTATGTTTATTAGTCTAATTCCACAATACTTGTCTAGAAAATAGCGTGTCTTTCCTGATCTAACATACACAACCTAGTTATTTCTGCAACCTTGAAAGCCTCATAAAATAATCACCACAAACACGAATGTTCCTTTTATTTATGCAGGGCTACAGTATCATTCCTCTGCCCTGTTAAGTTCCAGAAAAGATTTTTGTTTCCTTATTTGTACAATATTCAACCTCCTCTCAATAGAATGAAATCTGTAACTCATATGCAAACATACCACCTATAACTGGAAATTAAAATAAACTCTTGAAACATCAACTTGCAACTGAATTAATCACTTCACAGTTGTGAAATGTTCTGTTGCGTATTTCCTTCTTTGCTTATTTACACCCTCAGTAGCATCTAAATACTTAAGAAACCTAACAATAAGCCTTCACCATACAACAGGGAAAAAAAAATGGCAATTTAGGTAGGCAATCTAACCAAGAAGCCAACATTTAAACTGCTTAAGCTAAAGCAAATGGAATTGTCATCATCACAAGTTAAAACAGCTTTCAGACATGCTATACTAGTAAAAGTAGGTCAGTTTATCATTTATTATCTTGATCCTTACTTTCTGGAAAGAAAAAGTACAAAGACAGACAAAGAAATGTCTGCTAAATGTTTACCTCTAAATCCATTTGCCGGTCCCCTGTAACCGTTCATTAAGCCTCGAGCCCCACGAGATCCACCACGAGACACTCCCCGACTGTTGTAGTAAGGCTGACTGTTACGTGGAAATCCAGTATTCTGCTGTGGAGGCTGCTGGTGGTTCCCTGCCACTTGATGGGTCTGGTCCGGGGAACCATGGTAAGTACCAACCACTGGAATGGAGGGAAGAAAAAAAATCTGCAGTATGAAAATCTGAGTTTGTGTTTAGTATTCTCACACAAGCTCTCCTCTAATTCAGCATTCAAAGCTTTGAAGTATCACCAAACACATCAATAAAGGCTTTCCCAAAGATAAATAATCTGTAGAATTTAGCATCAACTGCATCATTTTTTTTTTGGATTTGTACAGATACACACTAAATTTCACCCTCTGCACGATACTCAAAGCAAGATAGAACATTTGGGTGCAAAATGACTCAATAAAAAAGGCAGCATTGTCTAGAGGAAAAATCAGGCAAGGTTAGAACATCTGAGGATGTGTGACAGGCTTTGTTTCAGCTTCTAGAGTTTCACAGCCTTGATTATCTACTTTACTGAAATTACTTTGAGTTTGACCTAAAATAGATTTACCTGTTTGGAGCTGTTCTTGCTGGAGATCTGACTGTTCTACTTGGTGAGGCTGGGTGGAAAAACTCTGGTTGTAACTGGCCTGGTACTGATTTTGTTGCTTAAGGGTTTCTGGCTCATTGACAGGAGGAACAGGTGCATTCATGTTGAATACCTGGAAGAAATAAACAGAGTATTTTATATAACTGTGTGGCCGATTCATATGTTGCAACAGCGACAAAAAGCATGATGCTCAAAATAAATGGATTCAGTGTTGAGTATTTTCTACTTACTGTTTGCATGGACTGGAATGGAGCTGCATTAACATTAATTCCGCTGCTATGCAAAGGTTTGCTAGATCCAGCCTGAAACACCTGGGGCTGGGTTGCAGTTGGAAGCGAAGATGATGATGGGGTCTGATCTGCATTCAGTGACATTGAAGCCTAATAATTAAAAACAAAGAGAATTTTAGCAGCTTCCGAATAGTACTGAAAACTTTGCATCAGAATTTCACTTTAGTTAAAAAAAAAAAAAAAAGAAAGTTACGAGACCTCAATTCATCTCAGCAAATGAACATTGTCTACTTCAGCTGAACAGCCTCACTGATGACAGCAAAATGAGAGAAGAGAACCCTAGCAGACTTCTCCCTCAATATGTTGAAACACAACTAGAAAAAACTGAAAGGGCAAATGAACAAATAAACTAACTCCTCCTACCAGTATCAACAACAGTGCCCAACATTGCCCAAACTAGCAACACCTCATGCGCCAATGCTGGCATGTTACTTTTAACACTTGATATAATCTAGTACGCAATTTATTAAGTTAAAGATCCTACTATGAAGGATTTACTGCAAGAGACTGGCTCAAAATCTCAAACTTAATGGAACAGGCCCTACTGAGAGATTATTAAAATTGTGAGGTTTTGTTTTCAAAAGAGCCACATGCTAGCATCAAGTTGTACCTGTAAGAAGAGTACTCCCCAGCCCCATGAAATCTGACTTGCCTGTATCTGGTCAATTGATTCTTTCTGCGGCCGCTGCTCCGTTGTGTGAGAGGGCTGGTACAGGGGTTGGGCGGCTGTATATCCCTCACTTGTAGAAGAAACCAAGGGGACCTGCCAAAATAAACCACCAAGCCCACAAGAAGTGAGGTGAGGCTCACAGAGAGCTTGTCAAACAGTATCAGAGAACTCTGGAATGACTGACCCTCTCTAGTTAAAAAGACAACGAACTCCCTTGCACAGCACAGAGTGAGAACTTGAGCCAACAAAGCACAGGGCTTTGCACTGCGGGGGACTTCAAAAGGAAACTGATCAGCGGTGCTGGGGATGCTCAAATCAGCTCTTTGAACGTTCAAAAGCAAAAGCAGAGATAGTTTAGTGCTTGTGCCCTCAGGTTGAAAAGGCGTCTAATTCTAAATGCAGTTTCCTCAATAAACTCGGAGTTCAGCACTGAGCTTCAGTTTTCCAAAAGGGGTAATACTTGGTAAGACTCCATTACAGAAAATTTCAACTGTTTGATAAGCATTACTAACACAAGGCTTTATGCTATGCAGTAACAATGCTCAAGAAATAAAAATAAAAAATTAAAAAAAAAAAAAAAGCTCAAAATCAGAAACTAATTTTTTTATTTTCTCAAACTCAGGAATCAAATCCTATTCTAATATTATGCAAGACGCAAGTCAAGTAAGAAAGCAAAATATTAAGCATGTTACCTGTGTAGCTTCTGGTTGCACAGGAACTTGATTGGACTGGGCAAGTCTCGACTCAGCATGAACTAAAGTAAAGTAATTTTACTTATTATGTAGTAAAATAAAGCTTTTTAAGGAATATTAAATAAGATGGTAATGCTATTTGATGATGATCGTCACCAACTCATCATCATAAAAGTGATTAGCGCTTCTAGCATCAAAGTTATATGCAAAGTAGCAGGTATCTCGTCAATATTTTTATTCTAAATCTTCAAAACAATCTAGCTATTTCAGAAAACAAGTTTAAGAAAATATATTTTAATTTTTTTTTTAAAAAGTTTATGTGTTTTAAACTTTTAAGGACAATACAAAAGCAAACAAGAATCACAGGTCTATAAAAAATATGCCTCGAAAGTACAATTGCATTTCCTGAAAAATGCACCTGAACATTTCTATATCATCATTTGTGACAATCTATTTGCTACATAACAGTAATTGAAGCATTTCTTATGGATGAGATTTGCAAGCTTCCTCAATACCCTCTCTTAGCATTTACCACTACAAACCTGGAGGGCAAACCATCTGTGGCATGTCCAAATTCTGTGCTGGATTCATGGGCTGTGCAGATACAATGGCAGGATCAAGTGCTTGGTTCTCAAACTCCAGCATAGAATCCTGAAAAATCAGATAAAGATCCAATTTACTGCACTTGAAAAACACTGATTTTCAGCCTATAATCGGTTCCAGTAAAGCAATTGTAAAATTACATAGTTGCTGGTTTTAATGACCACTTTAAACCAAATGTTAAAAAAATTCACATATACCTAAGCACAGTGAAAATTCAGTCCAAAAATATAGTTTTTAACTGAAAAATTTAACTAAAGGCAGCTTTTAAGGGTCAGGCAGAAGAAGAGATAATCTGTTCTTTATTCTTCATTCCGAATTAGCATTTTCATTTTATAGCTACAGCGTGACTAAACTCAACATATTAGCAGAAAAAGAAAAGAAGGAATTTAATAAACGTTTGCCTCACTTATTACTACCTTTTTTGATTACTCTGATTTGTGGATGAGAAAGTTTTCTTTGTTTCAAATGCATCCAGTTAATTCCCAGTTTCTAGTTCTTCTAACTTTGGAAGCAAAACTGCCAGAAATTTCAGCAAACCCTTTCGTTTGGAGAACCTTTGGGAAGCAATCCAAGAGGATCTATTCACGTTTTCTAGAAGGCTTTTTTAATACAAAATTTAAAACCAGCTTAAAGAAAGGGGTATTTTATAGCTGGTCTCTGTAAGAGGGATAGGCTACACTGGTAGCCTATCTAGGTCTACTGGTCGACAATTTTCTGCCTTCTCATTTACTACAAAAAATAACTAAAGTCCAGTAACATTTTAACTGTACTTTCATGACAGCATGAATTTGGGATTTTGAATGATATCTTGGCTGTACAGCACTCCAAGGTTTTCAAGATTTCTGCTTATTTAAAAAATAGCAAGTAGCAGGCTCTTTAGATTATGACTAATAGACAGAAAATACTATTCTGTCTATTGTTTCTATCCTGATAGCACCACAGTGAGTCCATCATACCTGCATGAAGTTATATGGGCCCTGCATCTGTGCCATAAGGTCCTGTACTCGCTGTCTTCTAACAAGAGGGTCTGCTTGAGCCACAGTAGTGAGCGTATGAGGTTCAGGAACCGGAGGAGATGTGGCTTGTGTCTGTTGCTGGAGCGAATTTACAACCTAGTAAGAAAAAAGCAGCTGATTGAAATTTCAGTTCAAGCTTCACCAAACATTGCACAGAACAGAAACAAAATGACTTAAGTTTTTGTAATTTATGACAGTTGTCCAATTGATTAAGTATGTAATTACTACAGCATTCCTGAAAAAAGAATGATCCTACAGCCACCTCAGTATGTCCAGGTCTGATTAGGAACAGTGATAAGTTTTTTTTTTTGTTTTTTTTTTTTTTTTTTTTTTAATTTCAACATTAAGAGGATTTTTTTTAAAGCAGGATTGTCTACATTTGCAAATTCAAAGAACTAGGGAAAAATAAGTTTCAGAAAGATCCACATGTGGAGAATAGTCTTTTGTTGGCAGTATTTCTGTAAGATGTAAGCCCAGTCCAGACTTGTGAATCACTCCCAAAACTTCAAAAATCCTAAGTCTCCTTGGCCACATTGGACTTGAATTATCCTAACACCATCTGCTCTCAGAGAATAGAAAGCAGGGCTGTTTGGGAGGCAAGGTTCTAAAGTCATAGGAAGGTTGCATGAGGAAAAAATAAATAAATAATAAGTAGGCAAGAAATAGAGGCAGAGGCACAATTCATAGTGGTCAAGGAAGCTCTAAGAGACTGAACGATGGCAAGAACTTCCTCACATGTAGAAAGGCAGACAGGATTAACAAGACATACTCCAGCACTGGCCTGGAAGGTAAGGAACAGCATGATGCTTTCACATACAACCTTATCAAAGATAACAGAGTAACAAGGAAAGCTGAACAGAAACTCTGCAAACATTGGGCATCAAGTTGTTTCAAAACACAGACAGTTGGCAGGACTGCTGAGGTGCAGAAGGAGCAGCACTTTTACTTTCCTGTTCTGCTCATTAGGCAACATCCCTGATGCAGAAATGCCACTTTCATTTTGCATTCATGTTCCCTGACCTTTAAGAACAGAATCACTGTCAATAACCTGTCTACAGTTTCTCTATTGCCAGAAAGCATTCTAAATACTCTAAAGTCTACCATTTGTTAATAATCTTGCACAAAAACATGAAAGCCTTAAACTTACAGTTATACAGGACATAATCTAGCACACGCGCCCTTCAAAGTTCAAAATAAACTTACATAAAATACCTGGTTTCTAAATAACACTGTAGAAGATGGAGATAGTACAGTAGTCACGACGAATTATGACAGGTCTGTAAACTTGAAATCCCTCCTAACCATTCAGCATCTGCCCATCTGAAACCGGTTTTCCCTTTCACAGCATTGCATTCCCTTTCATAGCTAGGTTTTCCCTAGCTGTACCTACATTCCTCTTAAGAGATTCCATGCACAAGTACTAGCTGCCTAAAGAGAAGTTCTCCTGAGAATTCCCATGGAAGCATAGCCTAGGGCTGCCAGCAGTGGAAAACAAGCATGACCCAATTGCTTTTCTGTATTACGCAGTCCCCAAACTGCTAATTATGGACCATTACCAAATTAAACAAGAAAGCATTGCAAGTACAAAAAGTTCTTTTTGAAATACATTAATTTACAGCACATATATGGAGCCCTTCCATAGCATAAAGATATAAAACAAGAAGAAAGTAAAACAAGGAAGAAAAAGTGAGCAAGAGTAGATAAAACTTCACACATAAAACCAGCAGCTACTGAATTCCTATACAGTTTTTATAAAGAGTTCTTAATTACTTGACTTGCATCACTCAACTTGCAGAGTTCTTTAACACTCAAGAATATGAACAGGGACAAAATTTTAATCAATCTTTGTTCCATAAATACTACAGTACTAACCTCATATGATGCTTCATATTTTATGGTGCCTTTTTCAAATCCCCTTTTTAATGTTAAAATAAATTGTTTAGGACCTAATCCTTTAGCCTTGCTACCTCTAACAGATACGTAAAAAGGGTCTAATCATGGTGTTAGGATAAACAAACAAACAAAAATGTTAGACTTGTGCTTATTAAGTTGCTAATAAACAGGCTCTGTTTCCAGCTTTTAACTCAACTTACTTCATGAAAAAAGCTACAGAGATGATTTACATGTAAGGATCATACTTAAGGTAACAGTATTTCTTAAAAGAAAAAAGACGAAAAGCACATTTAGGTGTAACTTAAGAGAGAATTATGTGTATATGCAGTTTGGAGTGGAGATGAGTTCAAAGACACATTTTCAGCAGCCTCTCCATGGAACTGCATGAATGCACAATCATCCTGTGCTCTGCAGCTACATAGCTCAATTTAAGCCCTACATCTGCAAAGTGGTTTGGGATTTTTTTGCTTGCCTGTTCTGGCTTAAGTCTCCAAAAACATTATTCCTTCAAGCGATAAGTTGTACAATATAAGCTCTCTACAAACTTAGCCACCCTGTAGACTTATTTTAGCTGCACCTGAGCTGAATACTTAACTGCAGAATGAGTGGCTATATCCAAGCCTATTTAAATATATGGATATAAAATAAAGAGGGACTGAGGGGGAGAGGGAGAGAGCACAACACTAAAACCTGCCACGAGTTGTGATTCAGTGGAAACAGGGATTGCAATTTTACCTGCAGTGCACAAGATCTTACCTCAACCGTTTCAACTGTCCACTCATCTACCTGTTCCTTCTCACTACTGCTGAACTGAGTCTCTGCCATGAATTGTCTGTTTACATACTAAAATAAAAATAAGAAAGGGTATGAAAGTAAAAGTATGCAGCATTAATACTGTACAAAGTGACAATCTTTCCCGTGACTAATACCTCAGTTGATTCAACTTCAGTTGGTTCAGTAAATTCTTCTGCTGGATCAGGTTCTGTAAGAAAGATATAGCATTTTCAGCAAACAAGACTGTTACAGACCTAAAAGATACAAAGGTATCAGATAAAAATACCCTCTCCCAGTAGAAGATGAATTCTAAAGAAAGCTGATGCATTCTGAAGTAGTTATTGCTTTACTAAAAACATCACAAATAGTACTATGGACAGTTAGTCCAATTGTCTGTACCAAAGGTACAACTAGATAAATGAATAAACAAATATGTATTCATTCTTAGTAATATTAATACCTAATATTGGAAGTTTACTATACAGTAAGGAAGAATTTGCCTTCTGATACACCTTCAAAAAAAAAAAAAACCACTTAACTCTGAAGAGGAAAAAGCGAGGAGCTTCTTACTATAATCTCAATTTTTTTCAAGGATATTGCAAAGAACTATTCCCTTCTAACAAATGATTAACTGGAGGACCCACTGCAAAGCAAAAAAGCTTCACATGATCAGAATGATGAGAACTTTTAGCTTTGCTAATTTTAAATACTATAGATAAACCTTGTTTTTTTTATAAACTGTCATGTAAAGCTCCGCAGGAATGTCAAGAATTTGGAGATAAGTGGTTTTTTTGGCATTTGCAGGACCATTTACAGATTAGCTAATGTGATAAATACCAGAAGACAGGACCAGCACAAGCCCACAAACTATATATTAATCATAAAATTATATATCAATCATAACAGATCTTCATTCAGCTTACCAGCTTCTGCTACAGGATCTTCCACTGCAGGTGTGGGTGCTGTCTCTTCTTCCTCACACAATCCATTCTGATGGTTATGGGTGCTATCAAAGTAACTCGTTTGAAGAATACGTTCAACAATGTCCTTTAGAGCTTTATCTGAGAAAAGAGATAATTTAAGATTAATGGACACTCAATCCTAACTATCTTTTTTCTCTTCCCTCCAAAGATCCCACACTTTATTACCCATTTGCTGGTAAGCTGTTGTTGCCCTGAGCTAATCACAGATATTACTCTTTCAGAACTATCATCTATATTATCAGATCGCAAAATACAAGCTTGGATCAGAAAAATCTGAAGGGCAAGGACAATAATAATAATACATAATATTTTTCTGCAAATCTGCGAAACACTTCAAAGTGAGATAAAGTTACCAGTTAACCAGTTTAATCACCATGCTTTTATTACTGCTATTTCAAAAAAAAATCCTATTGCTCATTTTTGAGTTTGCAAAGTTTACAAAGCCAAAGTTTCCACTGTAACTGAGTTTCTTTGTAATCTACAAAATGCCTTAAATAAATAATAAAAAGCTTCCAAGTAAATTAAGTCCTTATAGATTAACTGTGCCATAATAAACAAATTTACAAAAGCAGCATCTTCGTGGGCTTTTCCCCGCTAAGGTATGTGGTTGTGAACAGGGTTTGTTAAGTGAAACAAGCATGAACCTGCATTCAGTGCCTCAGGTGAATGCTATACACAGGGGAATGCAGCCACATTGGCACGGCAGCAGGGCCAACAAAAAAACAACACAGATTGAAAATGAAGATTCATAATCCACATTGGCAAGTGATGATGCTCATTATTTGCATCAATAGACACAGACAAAAGTGCATAGAAATACAGTAAAATTAATCCCCAGTTATAGGACAAAGGAAACCTGCAGCAGCTGCCAACAACATCACCAGAAGCTCATCTTGCAATCCAGACACAATACTCAGGGCACCTTTATTGAGTAACAGAACGACTGGCTCCCCAAGGAGCACATATCATCTCTTTCTTGAGAGCTACCCTGACAACTTCCCTCCAGCTCTTCAAACATACATGGTGCCTCTCTTAGCACTCTATAGTACAATCCTCCGTTTATGACTCCTAAGTAAGTTAGCACTACAACTGTTATTTATCACTTCATTTTCTATGAAGAGAATAGGAAAGAACCCCTTTAAACACCACAGTATTACTACACTGCAAAAAACAAATTAAAAACTAAGAAAGCTGTTACCTATTTGACTTAAAAAAAAAAAAGACAATCTTCCCTAAAACTTTTTATGTTTCCAAGTGGGAGATTTAAAAATCCCCACAGCACAAAAACATACCCTTAGGATAAGCTATATTTGCAACAAGACATGATGATTTAGCCTTTACTTACATTTTAGTTTGATAGCATCCTGCAATCTCATAAATATTTGCTTGTTTGATTTCAGAAATAGCTATAACATCACAAAAAAATATTAAGCTCCTTGCCCTCCACAATGCTGTTCTACTTATATTCAAAGCAGATTTTTCAGCACACAAAAAATAACTACAATTGTAATTTTAAGAGGACTAAAATTCATTCTACTTTTACAATAGGGTAAAAGAATGCCCTCCCCCTTCCCCCTCCCCTCCCTTCTTTTTAAGCAGGGAGAAGACAAGGGAGCAGAACATTTCACTAAATAAGGTCATGTCAGTTTACATATTAGTTCCTGTTACTGACAAAGCCCCATCCAGGCACAGGGAGACAGATTTCCAGAGAACAAAGAATTGCTACTGAGCACCAAGAGTGCAAAATACTGCTGAAATAGTGGAAACAAACTCATGTAAGTATTCAGTAATGCTGCATCAGTAACAAATGCACAGCACAGCGGCTTTACACTTCATAAGCAATTGGTTGGAGTCCAGATAAGGTCCAAGTCTTTTGATGCCAGATGTTACAATTCAGTTCTAACACGAATTCAGGGTGCTGTCTCTTAACACAGAAAATGTACTTACAGGTTGTTCCACAAACAGGTTTTTCCTTCCCCTCCAGTAAATCCCACAGGTGAACAGATGCTTGCTCATACTGCTCATTCAACCTTAAAAGCAAACAAAAAATAAGAGTATAACAAATTTCTTACTGAATTTTTAAATGATAATCGGACAAAATGCCATTAACAGATTGGAAATTATAAAGCACTTTACTGTAGGTCTACCTCATGTTCATGTCTCTTTCAGGATAAACTAGCTTGTAAAATTCATCCAGCGTTGTCAGCTCCTCCTCTGTCAGCACCGGTACCCCATTTGTTCCTTGTTTCAAGTCACTGCGTACTTCATCATCACCCAACTTGTCCAAAATAAACTGTAATTCTAGCACAGTCTTTAAACGTTTCTGCTCAGCTTCTTCTCGCATCAACTGCTCCCTGCGAGCTGTCTTTTTTATTGTTTTCTGGATCTGCTCAAAATAAAAAAACGAACTTTAAATTGTTTTGCCTTGGAGTAAATTTAGTAAGAGAAAGATTAGGCTTGAACTATCTTTTATTCTTAACTAGAGATGGATGTTGTTGTTGAACTTCAAATTATCACTGTAACATTAGTGTAGAATAACTTGTTAGATAAGAATGCCTTTAAACAAAGTCAAATGCCTGCAAATAACTTAAGAGTCCCAGTCACAAATCCTGAAATATGTTGCATCTTGATCATATTCTTACTTAATCTAAGCACCTAACATTCAAAATACAGCTTCCTCACCTTGTAACTACAGAGTATTTTAATCTTTTCAAACAGATCCAACTTGTGACAGCAATGCTCTCCCTGTGAAACCACATTTTTGTTTTGTTTTGAAACAAAGGACTATTCAAACCTGTGCTGTGCTAATATTGACTACACAATGAATTCCACCAAAGTTACACTTCTTTCCAGAATTCCTTAACTGTATAATATTACTGAATTTAGAATTCTCCAATTCTGCAGCTTCTTCAGCTACAGAATCAGAGATTCTTTCAGCTTGCTCCTGCATTAATTCTTCCATGCAATGTAAGTACAGTGGTCTAACGTGCCTTGTGTTGTTTGAAGCTCCTGGCGCGTGTATGGTTACACACTGCTCATATAACTGCAACTGCCTATTACAATTTTAAAATTTATTTTTGATTACACAATTATTTTACATTCTTGATGAAACAAGAAAGCAAAAAAATCCTGTTTTACTGTAATCAGTTAACATGCCCATGAAATCCATAAATCTTGAAACATATCCCATACTGTAGTTTCATTTAATTTTTCTGCTAGCAAGATACAGGACAACCAAAATCTTAAGAAAATTACTGTACTATATATAGCTGATGAGACTTGATGCCCTATTCTCGTACAAAGAAATAAAAACCTTCAGTATCCTACAATTGAGAAGTCAGCCTGTGAAATCCCTCCTTTTTTCAAAATAAGGTAACCACTGGCAGTAAAGAATACCACATGACAGCCCTGTTTCAAAATCAAACTGTTTCAAGAACTATGCTTTGCCAAAAGAAAAAGCATTGTTTTTGTTATCATGTCATTATGTAGTCTTCAAAAAACTCTCTTAGGAGGAAAAAAAAAAAAAAAAATAGACACAAACTAGTGTAATAGAAAACAGCCAAACACACAAGACATCATGACCGTTTCAACTTCTGTAAGGAAGCTACTGAGCATTATCTAGCATTAGTGAAAGACAGTTTGAAACTTAAGTGTTCCTATTGCAGCTGCTACACCACACTGGACTATTTGCTCTTTACTTACATCTTGGCTCAGAGCCATAAAACTCCTCTGCAGCTCTTTAGCAAACTCCAGATTATTTGTCACTTCCTGATACTTTGACACTGCATCCTTTAAAAGAGAAGAAAAAGCAACACATCACAAACAGAACACATTGTATTCTTTCAACAAGCAAATTCCTACATATTTTGTTTCTAAGCAAGACAGCTGTAAAGGTAACTGTCCTTTAATGCAGCTGTCACAATGATGCCTCAAATATTGATTTTCATTGGCCAAAATACTGCACAGATGAAACTTCCTTATCTCTAAGGTGGGTGGTTTCCTGGGTATTTTTTTAGGACCCCAGGGAAGTAGCTATGGTTGAAGGATACATTTTTTTCTTAAGTTGAAAATCATCAACAAAATGCTGGCTATTTCCAAACTTCTAAAAGCCTCTGAAGTACCGATATGCATGCCTGCACTATACAACTGAATTTGTATTTGCTTCATGATTATTACAATTGGAATAATGGCTGTTGAAACAAGCCTTACAATAATCTGCTTTTAAGAAACAGCCTCGACAATATATGCAGTACAGCCAACATATCTACAGTGTCACATCTGCTGCACTGATGGCTGTGATATTCACATGGATATATCTTATTTATAGAACTCTTCAGAACTTGGACTAAGCCACCTCTTTAATCAGGCTACATGATATTTAAAAGTTGCCACCAGGCTACTAAGCTCCTTCAATTCTCCCTAGACATATTTCCTGAGAAACGTCCAGAAAATCTCAGAGATACCATAGCTTTTTCAGCAGTACTAGGTTATAATACATGCCGATTTTCACAATTTATTTACAAACTAATCTCAACAAGCGTAACAAAATATCACAAAAAAAATCCTCTACCTATTCTCAGCTTATTAACAGAACAGGGATGTTCTAGGAAATAGGGAACGGAGGCCAAGTCAGAACTCTTCAAAAAAAAAAAAAAAAAGTTTTTAAAAAACAGAAGTAAAGTTCATCCCTTCCTTCTCCACTAAGATCAAAAAAGTCAACATAGAGCTGGAGAGTATTTTTTCTTTTTACCAGTTGATCTTGATTTAGACGTTCTCCCTTATTCATTCGTTCCTGGTAATCATCAAGTTTGCTCTGCAAGAAAAAAAAAGTTATGAAGTTGATATAAAAATGAAATCTAGTTAGTGCTCTCTTCTACTTGTCTCATGAAATTATGAGCCTTGACATCATAATAAATACTGCAATATACAACCTAAATATACAATATTCAAGTAGAAATAGTATCAGAGAAAACTTGTCTTCTGGATTAAAAAAAACTTTTGCAAGAGACATATATTCACATCTCGTTTATTTTGATTACCATAATACCTCTTCACGTACACTGAAGTTACAAGGAAACATACATTTAGCCCAACAGGGACAGTAATCTCAATGTGCATTTACGTTAGTTCACACAGCAGAGAGTTAAACTCAGTCCTGAGTAAGAGGTCATGATCACTACACCACCACAAAACCCAAAATACACCTAGAATCAAACTCTGTCACTGCTAATAGGATTCAGAACTGTAATTCTTTGTATATACCAGTTATCATAAAGAAATTAAATAGTTTCTGATCTTTTATGCAAAAATGCCTAAAAACACAATTAATATGAATAGCTCTAACATTTCTCACTGGAAAGCACTAAAATACTTTTTCCCCAAGAGGAGAGACTGAGAGAGAGAAATAATTAGGTTAGTTTTCAGCTGAACCAGTTTTCTAATCCGTTTTCTTACATAACTGTAAGAGACACTAATATTAGCAAAAAAAGGTAAACTTGCACAGGCAAACTTGCCTAAAGTAACAATAGATTTAAAGTGTACATTTTAAGGGCTTTAGAAAGGAAACAAAGCCTATAAGGATAACAGACCTAAAAATTAAACATTACGTTTTCAATATTTCTACAGATAGACTTTGACCATATTTTTATGAAATTTACTTTGGCTTCATTAAAATCAAACCATTGAAGGGATTCTTTTTTCATTATCCTCCTAATTTAGAACAACAACAACACTGAGAAGGAGGCAATGAGAATAATTTCTTTTTTGATTGTAAGGAAAAAAAAAAAAATCTCATGCAATCAATGCCTTTAGAGTTTTAGATTCTTCAAGACTTACTTGCTCCTGAGTGTCAATATTTTTTGCCATTTTGGTTTCACGGTATTTCAGTTAAAATATGCTGTTTTTTTTTTATTTTTCTTCTCTGGCTATCACACCTTCTGTGCCTCATCTTAAGAGTTGATCAGCAAAGCTTCACATATTTTGGAAATGTTGAAATGAACAGTTTAAGAGAATTGGGTTTTTTGACACATGTCACCAAGAGCCGAAACAGTTTCTTTCTTTGAAAATCTCACAGGTTAGACTTAACACTTGACTACTATATCTTTGACCATGCCAAAGAACTAACAACTCCGTAAATTCCAATTAACGTAGTACCATTTATACAGGTATTTCACGCTGCGGACATATACTGACAACGAAGCAGTAGCCAAATGCAGCAACCAGAATTTCAGGTAGATCCAAAAGAAATTGCCTGAACAACATTCAGCATATTGGAAATCCATCACAACAGGAAATAAAATAAATTTAAACATACTGTCTTATTTTAGAACAGATGATGTTATGGTTGGACAATGCAGACAAGGTTGAAAAAGCAGAAGTAGCTTTAGTGATTCAAGAGATCCTAGTGAACTATGAAGAGCCAAAAGGTAGGCTAATGAACCCCAACATTTCCAACGCTCCAGGGCAAAGTCTACCAGGTTACATGAAATCTCCTCTGATTAAGGTGGCTGAAGTCCTACAAAGAAATTGGCTTTGCGGACAAATTCTAAGAAGTTCTTGTTTGCTGAAGCCACTCACTCACGATCCTGCAGATTCCTTCCCTTCGTCACACTGCCGCAAATGTTTGTGAGGCTTCACAGAAAATTAGACTGCCAATATCAGTCCGGTGTCTACGAAAGCATTAATAAATCCCCAAACAATTTCTGTGACCCACTTTCCAACGCAAACCTATTAAAAAAA
>VZSV01000001.1:4668579-4689991 GCA_013398735.1 Nothocercus julius | reverse complement strand
TCCACCATGACACCCAGGTCCCTCTCTGCAGAGCTGCTCTCCAGAAGGTCGGTCCCCAGCCTGTACTGGTGACCGGGGTTATTTTTCCCCAAGTGCAGGACCTTGCACTTGTCTTTGTTGAGTTTCATAAGATTTCTCATTGCCCAGCTATCCAGTCTGTCCAGGTCCCTCTGGATGGCAGCGCAGCCCTCTGGGCTGTCAGCTACTCCTCCCATTTTCATATCATCAGCAAACTTGCTGAGGGAGCACTCCATCCCTTCATCCAGGTTGTTAATGAATAAATTGAACAGGACTGGGCCGAGGAATGCTCTGTAGGACAGCTCCACAGTGCAATCTTTAATTCATATCGGTGTAACTATGAAGTAAAAGAAAAGAAAACCACGGCATAGCTATTATGTTTTTATACCATATTTAAGTACAAATGACTTTCAAAGATTCTGAGAGAGATTTCGAAGATTCTGAACTGAACTGAACTGAAGTTATCATGGAAGGCAGGTAGAATTTTAGATGCCCAACATACTGGTTATATTTAAATATCATCCGACTATCTGTCTACCTACTGTTGTGGTGTCTACTTATCAAGCCATTTAGAATACAAAATGATAAAATAGATATCATTTCCTCACAATGGATAGGGTTATGCATTTTACAATGTATACCTGGAAGAAAAGAATACAGCAAGCCTTTCTCTGTGTTAGTATAAAATATCTCTAGTCCAGGCAAGAAAGATGTGTTGATCATTCTCATGGTAATGACAACAGTTGAATCTTAGCTGGGCTTTTCAGGGAAGACCTTATGCTAAAGTAGAGTTACTCTGAAGGAAACATACTGGTTATATTAAAAAAAAGTATATAATATTTATATATATATATGCCAGTGTTACAGCTATGCGCTTCTGAGTGAGACACTGCCCTTGCGTTCTGCTTTTCCTCTGCCCCTGGCTCATCTCCCTTCATGGAACAGCTCTGGTTTTGCTGCTCTCTAGTAGTTTCACATGACTATAGTCAATCATTTTTGGAATGGTGTCTCCTGCAGAGTCATGAAATGAAGGTAAAATTCTTCAGGTCCACTTTGCAATTCTGCTCCCCAGCAACCCAGTGATGAATGGGTTATAAATGTCTTTGAAGAGCAGTAGAGCTACTCATCAGGCAGCTATTGGAGTGCATTATAAACATGCAGGATAAGACCCTAGTGCAGCTAAGGAAATAAAAAATTCAGGAATAGCTTTGCCTAAGGAGGCTGGAGCACACTCCTACTTTGCCTCAGGACCCACACAAGATTTAAAAAAATTGAGTCACTGGTATTAGTAGCTAATATATTGCAATAATAACATGTTACACTCTAAGAATTGCAATGACAGAATAATTATATTATTAGAAAGTATTACTAATTGTACCATGTTTTAATTGCTTAATAATAGAGAAATAAATGGTCATCAACATAAGGCTAGGGACAATCATGAAAAATTATTAGGGAGGGCAATTTTGCTAGTTAACAGAAACTTCCTTACGAGTTTGACATTTAGAAGCATACAGTTCCTCACAGGAGCATCAAGCTTTATTTGCCATCACTGTTTCTGTAACAGACAACATCTGGGGATATGGGGGCTTGAAATGAGACCTAAGGAGCTCATGGCAAGACCTATAATGGCAGCAATATGTAGAGCAGCTGCTGGGGAGGGAGCAAGCCCCAGTCTAGCTGTGAACTGGAGAAAATCTGTTTCCACTCTGAAGTAATACACTGAGTTTGAAAATGTGCTGAGTAGCAGAATTCTTGGAAAGAAACAGCATTGCAATTCAGAGAAATTATATCAGGTTATACCTCCTATTGCTCTTAAGTGGGCCAGGATGGCTCCCGGGGGAATACCCCTTCTGTGAAAGAACTGGCTTACAGAGGAGCTCGAGGTCTTTGGAGCAAATGAAAGGGGAGACTGGAGAAAGGAGGGCACCAAATTCCAATTATTCTGCAGCTCCAAACTGCTGCGAGGAAGTCAGAAAAGGCTGTGGTAATTTAGAGCAATGCTGAACATGCTCATTGCCCAGGCTAGCCAGGCCCAGGGCTCAGAGCCTGCAGACATCCCATTATCTGCAGACAGGTTATGACTCAGTTCTTGTGTTAAAGAAGACACATATTGCCTCAATTACAATGAATGAATGTTGTGCTGTAACATAAATGTGCAAAATGTGGGATCTGGAATAAGTACAGGAATTACAGTGCTTAAAAGAACCTGATACGACCCAGTATTTTTATTGTATATCTTGTTACCGGAGCAACTTTCCAAGGTCCTCCAGATTAGTTGAAAAGCAGACTGATGCTTAAAATGATGTTTATGATGATTAAGTAAAATGATGATGATGATGATTAAGGCAATAACCGTGTCATGGAAGCCAGACAAACAAGAAGACAGTCTTTAACTAAACGATGAGTAGGCGAAAAACTCCAAAATATTCAAATAATATGTGTCTGTGAACCAATAAAGTGTTAGTTTTTGCAAGACAGGTTGCATTAACATTGGAATCATTAACATTTGAAAAGGTTTGTAAATAAGATTTCATGCAAATGTTCACTTGGACACAAGCTTGTGATCTGTTAATTATTCCAAACAAACGCCAGCCTGTTGTCATTACTGTCTGTTGCTTGCTTTTTGCTTTAATCTGTCCTTTGGTCCTGGATCTGCCAGATTTCCATAACTGGGTCACCTAGTTCTTTCTGAACTTTGCTTTCTGGTGCAAAATGAAAATGATCGTTTTCTGTGACACACTTTCAGGGCTTTTATGGGGAGCTTGAATGGGCAGTTTTAGTAAGGTGACCTGATGTGGGGAAATACGCAGTAAGAAATGAACTTGTATCTGTGGATAATACAAATTTTCAGTGACGAGTGGCCTTTGCAAACACCGACTACGATGAAAACCAAAATCTGATTGTTGGCCAAGGAAAAAGAAGATAACTAATGCCGTGCATAACTTGATATGAGGCAATATTAGATTCATTCTTTATTCCCTGTGTAGTGAAAAGCACTATTATAGTGACCAATAATAAATTATAACCACTATTAAAAACAAAAACATAACAAAAAACTCAGAAGCTCATTGTTTGTGAACAATTTATTAATTAAAATTAGGTTGCAAAGGTGATAGGAAAAGGTGACATTAAATGTAATTTGTATCTTAACCACTAGAGAGAGCGCAAGAGCTGTTTGTTAAATCTATTTTTACAACCTCCGTTTAACAGTTTGAACGAGGAGCCGAGGGAAATCTGAGAGAGGATGTGAGCACTGAGTAGTAACTACCTCTCTGCAGCGAACACGAGGCAGTCGCGAATGGCCTCCTGTGGCCTGGACGGGTCCGGAGAACACTGCGGAGAAAGCACGGGGCATTCTGGGCTGTTCAGAAGGCTTTTGTGCCCCTCTCCGTGGAACGTACCCACCACTAAGGGCAGAAGGCACATCGGAGGCAATCCTACGGAAATCTTTTCTTACAGGAAGATGAACTGCCAGGCTGCACTGCCTGTGCGCTCCTTACGCTAGTTTGTAAAGTTTGTTATGTCGTTGCATAAGGCTTCCTGTAGGGGAAGTCAGTGCTTTCTGGGCTCCACATGAACAGAAGTGGATGCAGCAGAACTTGCAATCAAAATCAGCCCAAGACTGGACCCCTCAAGGTCCCCAGGTGATTAGATCTTTCACGTAGGTTTGGGTCCCTCACGAATGAGAGGGGCTCGGTTTTGTACCATTGCAGTCATGAGCTTGAGTCCCAAAGGGAGTGAGGGTGAGAAATGATTGCAGCAGTCATTGGTGAGAGTAAAAAACCCTAAAGTTTTGGCTTAAGTCTGGTCTTCAGGACTTGTTAATAACATGTGTTGTGGAACCCAAACCTAATATTCTTTCTAGTAGTTCTCTCCTCTTTTTCTGCTGCAATTTTCTCCTATCTTCCCTCCTCTAGAAGGCAGAAAGGAGTTTTGTGGGAATATTTCTATACATAAAAAAGCACACTAAAGGTTTAAAGCACAGTGACTCCTGTGGTTTTTCTATGGCTTCATCATCTCTGTCTGGTCTGCCCAACAGACTCCACGTTCAAGGGTCCGACGGCCTTCCCAAACTTCACCTAACATAAGAATTGTGCACAGAAACCAGCAAATGATGTGCAAATGATAGCACAGCCGTGGGCTGTGACACTGCTCAGCCTCACAGGATGTGCATCGAAGAATATATTATCCAGCTGAAATTTCAGGGGGGGATTTAAAAGGGCAGATTGTAATTAACTGAGTTGGAATTTGGCCAAGGCCGGCACTTTAATATGTCTTCTTCCCTGACTGATTTTTTTTGCAGACTTAGGAGTAGCCTAACACCCTTGTCTAGCTCGAGCAGTATAACAGCCCTGTCTAGCTGGAGCTTACGCCGCCAGCAAGCCCAGTTCAGTCACATTCCTGTAAGAAATGTCCAGCCCTGTGCCTAGGGGCCAGTCCTGCCCTGCCCAAAGCAGTGTGTGTGCATCGAAGTCTTCAGCATTCCCTCTTCTGTGTCTCTTCTCCAGGATCCCTCTTCCTTGTCATATTTTTCCCTCGTAGCCAGTCCCAAACCTTGATTTGACATGCTCTCCTCTATCTGCTTTGTCCTCTTTTCCGAGAGGAAAACACTGTCTTCTTGGCATGTTATAGACCCAACTAGACTGCAGCAATTTTGTCAGTTATTTGCATAACGGTAGCTTTCCCTCTTCCATTGTTATGTGTTTCAACTCATTCATTATCTTAATGTCTATTTGAAGCACGTGTTTAAAAGTATGGCTGAATTCACAGGCTCTTGTTTCAAACCAAACTTGTTTTGAAGCAGGTGCTTAACTTTCTGCAAATTACTGTAGCACTGCAGGAGTTCGTAGCATGTATGCTACCAATACCACTTATCTGAATGTTGTATCATTTTGCTGTAAACTGTAATGGCCCCTTCCAAACCAAGTAAAATGCTTTCAGAACCTGAAGGAAAATAACAAGCATTTTTAAACCTCATTCTTGCTCTTTTCCATCAACTATCAAAGTATGAATATCAGATTAATGCGACTTCATCCTGATCCAAAGCCATACTGTTTTGCTCCCACTACTCCCTCTAAAACTAGCTTTGATGTACTGACTCTTACTTTCATCAGAATTTTTCTCAGTACTGACAATAAGCTTGCATCTCCATAATTATTTTGATCAGCAGGATCTCCTTTTGTCAGGATTCGTACAACTATCGCCTTCAGCAAGTCACCTGGTAGCTTCTCTCACTCCCACAACTGTTTGTTTTCTTGTACGTGCTCCACCAGCTTTCCCGTTTTTAACTGATTCTCAGCTTTGTTTGTTCTTATGATCCCGACTAAGTACTGATTCAGCTCTGCCTTGCAAACTAACAGGTCTGCGCTTGCCAAGTGGCATTAAATCACACAGATCCAAGTATGCTCACAAAGTGTCGGTGCTTAAATCCTGAGCATTTAATACAAGACCAGCTTATACTGTCTCACAGATAACAAGGTCATTGCCATTAACAAGCATTTCTTGGAAGTCTTCATCAAGTATTGATCTTCTTAAATACATAAGATATTACCAGTGCTTATAGAAGCTGGAAGGTAGCATGGCTTGATTCTTGGAGTTATGTCTGCTGCAATCTCTCTCTTTTTTTTTTTTTTTTTTTTTTCCAATGGAAGAACCATAATATGCTAGCTTTTCAGATTGCAAATGGATGTGCTCGATGGTGGTAGAACAAGTAGTTTCTTTTCATCTCACTCCAGCTACATTTTTGGCCTTACTTTATCATAGACAGCATCTCACTCCTTAACTCTTCTCCCTATACACCTCTCTACTAATGCCCTTCTCTTCACATTTTTATTTTTTATCTCCTTTGTCTCCCTCTCTCACAGAATATTCTCCCACTTTCAGAGCTCTGAGAACCCCTTCGCTCCTTGGAATCACTCTTGTTTGGGCCTCACTCGTAATATTTGTGGCTTTGGTAGACTGCGGCGACCCTTCAGCTCCCCCTGCAACGGAGGCGAACATGCCCAGCAACTCGCAGATCGAGTGTTGTACTTGGGTCATTAGCTGTGGAGGGCAGAGCCCGATCTAAATCGATGTTGGCACAATTTCCCCGAAGTCAATGGAGTCAGACCAGTGGTGAATTTGGCCCTCTGCCTCTTTCAAGATGTGTAAAATGCATGTTCACATGCAACTCTCTAAATAAGAATTGGCTTGAAGATTAAAAAAAAACAAACTAGGATCATGGCACATGATTAAGCAACTTCTCTCTTCCGAGTTATTTACCCTGCCATCCATTCACCCATCCTCCCACATGAGTTTCCCAGAGCTTAGCTTACTCTGTGCATTCCCTTTTTTTTTTAACTGTACGTTGGCCTTTGCTGACAGAAAGGTGTAGAGGAGGCGTTTCCTGAAAGTAAGCAAATGTGATCCTCAAAAGGGACTTGCTTAACAGGGACGTTTCTTTATGCGGGGCCACGGGTTGCAAATTCTGTGCTCAGGCAGGGTGCAGAGAAATAAAGAGGGTTTTGTTTTTTGTTCTGTTCCCGAGACATTTCTCAGTTAGTTCCGTTGCTATCACTTTGAAGGCCACTTTACACACCCTTGCGAAAGGAGGGTTTGTGTCTCTGCGACCGCCGATAAGGAGCCGGGAGAGGTGGGGGTCTCGGCCCGCCCGCTGACCACACAGCCCTTTCCCTTTCCTCCTCCTTTTTTGTTATGCTCTTCCTGAGGTGCCGGGACGTATGGCAGGAGGGATAGCTGTCTCCTCATTATCGTGGCTCTGCAGAGGACGCGCTCAGCAACATTTCCCTTTATGCTGCAACCGCATTTCTTACAACTCCTTGGCTTCGCTGGCTGTGTTTAAACCTTGTGTTTCCAGCTCTGTTGTTAAGCGCCATTATCAGCCCCCTCAGCTGCGTTTCTGCAACACACCGGATGTCCATGTGCCGGGGAAGCTCAGACCTGTGGGCTCCAGCTTCCAAAGCTTCAGGGGAATCGCTCCGGGCGGCCGGGAGGTTTGGCCCGGCTGCGCGGCACCTTTCTGGTGACTGCTGCCACTACGTTTTCAGAGCACATTGCCTCCCAGCAGCTTTCCTGCTCAGTCAGGGATGCATCAGAAATACTTTGTCTTTTAATCCTCCCACCGTCCCTCTTGAAAAGCTTTTGCCCTCTGAGGAACTACCTTAAGGGAACACCGTGTAGGAGCGGTTTCCTCTCGGCTCCCCAGACGCTGGTGGGGACACCAGGCAGCGCTCCTGCGGGAGCTCGCGCTCCCAGCTACCGTCGTCTTCCAGGGAGCCGCTCTGGCAGGCAGACGGGCTGGGGTCGCGCGGCTGTTCTCGGCAACGTGTCCCTTAATCTCGTTGTGCTAACTCGGGACATCACCATAAGCTCTCTCTAGCCCCACAACATTTTTCTTCTACTAGGAAGGTCACAGATTCATAACCCTTCTCTGTGATTATTCCTCACTCCATGTAATTCTAACAGCCCTTTTATTGGGTCGATGTTTTTGTCTCAACTGTATGTATTTTACCTTGCTTATAGGTTACTATATATATTCCACCCTGATAGTTCTTCCAGACAGCAGTTTTGGTTAAAGCACATTAGGGAGAAAACTGACGTTCTGCTCATTGGTGTTGACATCATATATGTCCCTGATTTGGAAGACCTTAGGCATGTAAGTAACCAAGACATCTGGTGCAGCCTTGTTGAGTTTTGTCAAAATATTTACGTGCTGTACCCTAGCACAGTAGGGTACACTTCACAGCTGAACCTCTACCGGCTACTGCGGTACTGCAGTGATTTGTAAAATGAGGGCACAAGGCAGGAACTGAAACATGGTCCAGGTGACAGGAACATCTCCCGATTTTAAGAAAGCTCTTCCTTTTCGCTTAGGACTGCTTTGCTGCAGCCCAAGGACAACTTTCCTAAACTAACACTGGTTGTACAATTTAGGTATGGACAAGCCTACTGCACTTGAGTCCAATTGTTGCTATCTTATATGACCATCAGAAGGGCATCTACTGTACTGTGTGTACACACATATCAGCCTGCACTAGAAAACCTTTCTTTTTATCCTGAATTTTATCACTGAGTAGTGTTTTCTCTCAAGTATTTCTAGAACTGGAAAGATGTTGTGTATTCAGACACAAATCTGGCATTTAGTGAAAGATACTTACAAAATAATTTTGGGGAATCTGACCAAGGTCTGCTACTTCTGGGTTCTAACTGTGATTTCTTCCTCTATTTGTGGAGCTGGTTATGTCAAGAGAAGTCTTTATGGATCTCGTTTGATAAAGTCACGACGGATCTGACCCTTTTCATTCTTTTCTTACATATGGGCTTTTATCTTAACTTCCATCCAGAAGTTAAGATACTTTTCCCCAACTTTTTCCCCATTGTATTGCCAAAGATTCAGATTTATTTTGCCTCTGCTCTTTCTGAGCTAATGTTATATGTTGCAAGAAGATTTTCCTGGTCAGTTGCCACAATAAACAAAGGATTAATTTTCAAATCTGCCTTGGGTTTTCATAGACGTTAAACACATTTGGATCCCTACTGCTCACAGTTTGTTGTGAAAAAGCGTGTATCTGTGGTATGCAAAACTAGCAAATTTAATGAGAAAGTGTGCCTCTCTAAACTAGATTGGTGAAACTAAGTAGAGAAAAATGGTGAGTTCTACAGAAACGAGACTGCATTCTTATGAAGAAGCAGAATCTTCAAATATCTCCCCCAGAATTGAACTGTTCATTTAAAATGTTTTAGAAACAACCTGGCAAGCTCGTTGCTGCTGCTGTTGTTAATGACACCTCTCACAGGGAGCTGTCTGAGGGATGTTAAGGACTTTGGTTGTCTGGATAATATGTGGCACAAACAGGCAATAGGATTTTTTAGAATAGAATTTTTTTTTCCTGATCCAGCTATTGATTCAAGCCCCATAGTGCCGGATACACTACTGTGGACAAGATGGAGAGCCAGCTTCTCCTATCAGGAGTACAGGACACAGGGAGGATGGATGGTCATCCCTTGGAGATCTCAGTGGAAAAGAGGAGCCACGGCCTGCTGCTCTGGCCATGCATGTATCTTCAGAAACCAGAAGCAGCACCGCATGTTTCAAGTTCACACCAAAATATAAAATCAGAGCTCTGCTTTTCACCCTCCAGATTGTAACACAAGACATAAATAATTGTTTTAATAAGGAATTAGAAAAAGTATTTGTGTAACAAAATCAAAAGTTCAAAATTGTTTACCCTTTAGTGGGCACTTAAAACTTGGTGAAATTTTAAGAAAGAATTCATTATAATCATTCTGGTTTGTATGTCTCTTATTTTTTGACTCCAGCACAGAGTATGAGCCTAAGCTGTCTTAAGTACTTAAAATGAAGAGTGGAGTGCAGTATAAAAATCTCTAAAGTTTTACTAGTTGAATAGCTTATTCCTTAATAATATTTAATGATCAGTCTTCTTCCCACTAAATCACTTTTTCCATTCACTCCAATGTCCCTCTTTGTAGCTGCATCTCAGCAGGAATTCCATTGTCATAGATACTATACAAACACAGCGTATCGGATGGATCCTACCCAAGTAGTTTCCAAGCAAGCCAAGCACAGGCTGATGGAAAAGAAGCAGTATCATTTTACTATGCAAACGGAACATATCCACAGGCAGATGAAGCCACTTTCCCAAGATTACCCTGGGAATCTCTGGCACAGACAGGAGCTGAATTAACATCTCCCTGTCTAACTCCTGTCTTTCCTTCAAAGACTGTTCTTCCTCACCCCATCAGTTTATTTTCTAAGCCAAAGGCAGTGGAAAGAACCCTTTGATTTCTGCCGTGTTTGAATAGAGTCCCAAATGTCCAAGAAAAGATCTATTGTTGTTTTACCAAGCAAAGTAAAGATAAGACCTTATCAAATGCAGAGCAGAATTTTAACCTCTACTTTTGTCAAATTATGCCTGGAAGTTCAGCTAAAACACAGTAGGTCAGCAAGAGCTCTTAATCCTTATTGGCAGGAAATAATCTATTTTTGTCACTTCTTGTTATTAGCCATATTTCATATTTATTACATTGGTATCATCATTCTCTCTTCTTGAACTCTGCAGTTTGAATGAGATACGGTTTTGCTGCTCAGGTCACATCTTATTTGTATAAGAGGGAAAGGAAAGGAAAAAAAAGGGAAATCTTTTTTCACAAACACTTGGTGCTGTTCTTGAGAATCTGATATATATAACTGAGCATCAAATATTCATGTTCATTCTTAGTATACTGATCTCTGGATCATTATGCAATGTGAAGTTTTCAGACAGTCTTTTGGAGTTGAAACAGCTCCAATCAATATCTCTCAACTTTATCATATAAATATATATATGTGGTTAGAATATGCAGTGTAACTCTATTTAGGCCATTAGTTTCATTTCTTGTGATGAGCAGATCCTACTTCACATTTCTTGTGATGAGGAGATCCTACTTAAGCACAGCCATGAGCTGGACCGCGTTTGCATTTTCGTAATTGCCCTGATGGAGTAACCAGAACCAGCTGAGGTAGAAGCTAATTTTTACAGCATGGATTTTCAAGAAAAATAAAGGCACGTGTACTTTTCCACTATTCTAGTCCACTTTTGCTCCTTGTGTATTTGAAACATCTGAGAATTCCTGTGTTTTGTGAAAAGCCCCAGAACCAACACCAAAGGTCAGCTCTGTGTTTTCTTTCTCCAGCCTCCCAGCCAGTGCTCTGTCCTGGCGGTCAGCCTTCTGTAGGCCTAAGAAGCCTGCACAGAATGATTTCAAAGCAGATGTTTACAAAGTATATTGAAATATCACTAGTAAGTCTGTTTGGTTATCAGCTAATATGTTCTCAGGAATAAAATCCACATTGGTGAAGTCATCCTGAGTAGCTGGGCATCCTGACTGTCTTTTTGGGCACATACTTGTCTGATGTATTTCTTGTTAAATCTGCAAACAAAAGAGCTTGTAAATTTTACTAGTTATGGTCTTCAGATGTCATCTGAGATTCCTTTGCAAATTTGAAAACTTTCAAATAAAAAATCTAGCATGTGTACGAATACACGTGAGCTCTCCATGCTCAGCCACAGAGACAACCGCCTAACAGTGCTCAAGGGGGAGCCGTGAGGGGACAGCGAGTTACAAGTGGCATTTTCCTGGGGCATTATGAGCTGCTCTCCTACCAAACCAAAGAAGAACAAATGGTTCATTTGTTGCTGAGATGCTGCCCATCTGTGGCTGTGTCTAATCAGAGTTAATTATGAAAGCTCAATCTCTGCGATACTCCTGGTCCCCGAGCTCTGAAGGACCCATTGCTTTATTTGGTGGCTTTCAAGGCCAACTTCTGTAGCTGCCTATTATCAAGCACCAAAAGGTAGAGATTGTACAGGATGCCTGGCAAGCAACACAAAGTGTCCCAGCTTAATACTAAAGCAATGACTAATCAGGGTCTCCCAAGAGGAAGCTTTGCAATAGCTCATGCAAGGGTAATGAGGACGGTTGTCACAGCTATGACATTTTAAGCCAAGCGAAATGCAAACAACCTTGTTTATTCTTTCCTGTCGTATGTGTATATATATATATATGTGTATGAAGGACCATGATGGCACAGCAGGTAATATAGCCCAGGCTGGGAAGGATTCTCCATGGGAGACGGGTTGTACCAAGGTGGGCTGCAGGATTAACAGACGTGTTTGTTGCTTTATCATAGCAGGACTAATGGCCAAATTCTATTAATTGCTGAACTCTGTTTTGTTTGGCAAATACAGGAAGCAGTTTACATGGCTACGTAGTGCTCTGGTTCACAGTCCTTCTAAAATAGTATTATTGTAAGGGGATAAGAGTGATTAAGGACAGTTCCCCGCGGAAGGAGGGCCTTTTGATGCCTGAGTCATTTCCTTTCTCTGCTCTCCTTTGGTGAGATAGCACTTCCCTTGCCAGCGACACACACCCTATGGGCCCAGGAGTCCCCGGCAGGAGCTCACAGGCACCCGCTGCAGCCTTGCTTGGAAAAGCCTGAGCGCACGAGTCCCCGAGAAAGATGTGGAGGGTGCCGAGCAAATCATATAACACTTCTGACTTACTTTTCACAGGCAGTTAAACCTCACATTATGCCAATGAGGGCTTTCAATAATATTACTTCTTACAGTTACACTCCTAGGCAGTAGCTGAACTAGGGAGGAAGACTTGACCCCAGTGAAATCAAAATGGCTTCATTTGTACATGTCCCATACAAACTTCGATACACAGTGAGACCAGTTTTACCGCTAGATATTTTGGTTGCCCGTCCTCTTGCAAAACTACAAGCTAACGCTGTCTTTGGGCATGTCACTCTTGTGAAAATAACCTTTCAAGCAAGTAAGACCCAAAGAACGTACCTTTTAAAAACAGACATCATTAATTAATTACTAGATAAACAAAGTAAATCCTGTTATTGAGAAAACGTTGGGCCATGTGGCATGACAGTCAATGCAATAGTATCAGTGTAAAGTTAAGCTCCACACGAAAAGAATCAAGTTCTGGTTTTCAAGTTCAGAATGCTCTGGCCACCGGTACATTAACCTGCAACACTGACATGTTGTCTCATCTAAAGCTTCAAGTCCACTACTGTATCCATCGAAATGCTAGTCTTCATTTTCCATAGCATTCACGAAATTTTGCACAGATTAGAAGCATTCGCATTTAATTATTATTATTTTGATACTTTCTGAAGTGCTGGTGAGCTGTACCAGGCTCAGAAGTGAAATTAGTACCTCATACATACAGAGCATCCAACCTGCTAAAGCTGTGCAATCTTATTTCACATTATCAGTGAGCTGCTACAGCCCCATCCCAGCGAGACTACTGCCTGGCATGAAGAAGCAGTGCAGTTCTAGCCCAGACTTGATCATGCCTTGATAATTTTCCATACGGTCACCTACCACGAGTAAAAAAGTACCAAGACCACTAACTCAGTTCACACAGATCACTGAACAATCAGCAATAGCAAGTGCTGTTTGCTCAGACACTAGAGCATATTCAGATTAGGGACTTCGAGGGAAAAGACTCCATATTTCCTTCTAATTGATCGTCATGATCAAAACCCCATCTCCTACACCAAGGAAGCAGCAGGGGATCCTGACCAAACTGGAAGATGTTCGACAAGAGCAGCCCCCAGCCTCTCTGACCTCTCTAATTTTTGTCACATGTTGCTGTGGGAGATGCTCGAATGAGTTCAAGTCTGACCACAGACTAGCAAGACAATGTTCCTGTTATCACTTCTGAGCTAAAACTGGATTCTCCTGAATGTTTTCCCATTCGAGGCACAGTAATTGCTCCACGATTAGACAGGAAGCTGTACCAGCATTATTGCTCTAAAGGAGCCAGCGTTATCAAAAAACAACACATCAGGGCCTGTCCTCACAGGAAGGGAATCGTAAGTAATCAGCAGCGCTATAATCCAATTGGCTGCTGCTCCTTGTGTGCAGACGGGACAGCGTGCAGGAAAAGTGTCTGAGGATTCCTCTTTGTGGCGAAAATGTTTTGAAAGAGCCCGGGTTCTTTTTAGCTGCCCTTGGTGGCCTTTCCAAACGATTCAGTGTTTGCTGAGCAGAATGCAAAAGCCTCTTGTGCAAGAGTGCAAGGCAGAGTCCCCCCACGGTGCTCTGCCTCCCCCAGGCAAGAGCTGTCCTGGGGCAGTGAGGTCATGAAGATCCTTGGATCAGGCAAGTCTTGTTTTATTCCCTTTCAGGTTAGCCCCATGTACAAATAGTGCACCAAAGCAGCGGTGGGTGTCACGTTGCCATGTTTCACTTAGCAGACTGGATTTTAACTGCCATAATAGCCTCTTAGCTTTGTCAGAGGGGACAGATAGCTTCATTTCATCCGCACTCTGTCCTGAGGCGCATCAATACTATGCTGACCAGGACCCACATAGCCATCCATCCTCAAACTCACCCACTCGCCCATATCTGTGTATGCACACACACTCTCTGGGAACCAGGCGGCGTGCTTACTTACGCACGGGCCTTACACGCACTCCGTATGTTCCACCAAAGGAAACGGGAACGCTGATTTGGTTAACAATACAGACTCCCAGTGGAAAACTCATTTTTACGCCAAATTCTAGAGAAGCGCTGATTTACTTGTGCTAGCTGTGTATTTGGGGATTTGCAGTCATCTGCAGAGATGAAAACTCTTCGTCTATTCAGATTAATCACTCTGTCTTCGCTTCAGATCTTGGCTTTACTAATAAGCACTAGTAAAACAGGAGTCCAGCAGCAAGAAATAAAGATATCAGGAATCTTGGAATCTAGCTGGATCTGTAGGCGTTCAGTTTGATGGTGGGTGCAGCATGTGTTTCCACCACGCCTCAGAGTCACTCATGGCGCGTTTTGGTTTCGGAGTGACGCTGCGGTCGGTCGCACGGGGAGGTCTCCACAGCCACAGCCTCACAACTGTCTGGACGAGACAGAGCTTTTCATAAGGCTAGAAAAAACCTGATCCTCAGGGTCAGTTTTGTGAGAAGAAGTCAAGATTTAACAACAACAAATAGAATCCCCTGCAACAAAGCACAACACCCGTGCCATAAAAGTGTCTGCTTGAAAAAAGACAGCGAGTAACAATTTAAAACTCATTGCGGTCCTCGGTGTCTTCTCAAAACGACATTTAATATCTTTCTGAAGAAGAGCCTCGGGGGTGCTGTGGCAGTTTTTGTGTAGCCGGCGAGCGAGCGTGTGCCAGCGAATCCCTCTGCTCGAGGCGCTTCCTCTCCGGGACCCGAGTCGCGCTGGGCGCACAGAAGTCAATTTGCAGGACACCCCAAGGTCTCACTGCTGCCAGGGCCCGGGTCCGACCGCTCTGGACACCCCGCAGATACGACCTTGGATATGAAGAGCTAGAGCAAGAACCTCCTCGTGGCCAGAGAAACACAGCAGGCCACGACTTGCCCTCTTTGGACTGATAAACGAGTGGTCAGCGCCGTCTTTGGGGCCCGGCGGGAGCCCTTTGCCTACGGGGCACCGGGAGCGCTGAGCTGCTTTTACATCTCAGCTGCTCTCCCTGGGAGGACTTTTGTCGGGTCGGTTGTTTGTTTTAGCGGTGATGTTTTCAAATTGAAGCTTCTGTGCCCAGAAGGCACATAAAGCAAGAGGCTTTTAAAAGCCAGAGGATAAATAAAACACAACCTTGAATAAACAAAAGGCTTTTGTCCTAATTTCCTTCTATTCCTTAATGGATGCTGATAAACTATCTGAATTTCTCAGTGTATTAATGCCACAATGACAGTAATAGGAAACCCACAACCTCACAATAGCAATAATGTGACCAAATCGTTAGCTTTTTAGACATGCAGTTGTCCTATTCAATTTTTCTTGTGGGCTAATGTGGTCTTCTCAGGCTGCTCCTTTCCCTACCACATCATAGACTGTTTCAGTCTCCAATAAAACTGCAAGAAACACTCTGACCTAATGCATTTCCTAGAAAAGAAATTATCTTATTTGATCAGGGAAGTACTGGCACTTCATGTTTCATCACAGGTTTTATATTCACTACTGTTACTAAATAATTCCGCCTTCTGCCTGGATCAAAACAGTTCTTAGCACATAAGTCCGTGGCTAACAGGAGCAGTAATAGTTTGCTTTGCCTCTTTCTCGTCTCTGTGGTGCAGCAGCAAAGCAAAGATATTTTCTTTTCAGGACCTAGGCACGTGCTTTCGCAAGGAGCTAGAGAACTGGAGAATGATGCCAGGGAGGCTTCACCTGTGTGTGGTGGATTCACACTGTTTAACCGTCAGCCGTGCGGCGTCTTGTGTCAGCAAGCACTTCAGGGCTGATGGAAAGCGATACTTTGCTCTCTTTGTCTAAGGTTGTGTGTTTATATATTTCTATTCTTCTTACCATGGCAGAAGCCTGGGCATCATTCCATGAAGAGAGCAGTCCTTTTCCCTGCAGTCCTGTCCCTCGCTTGGGTTAGGACTAAAGCCGATGAGCACAGAGGCTCCTCCTTGTCCGGGAACAGGCAGGGACCTGTGCAGATGCAGCTTTCGGCTTCCCAGGACCAGGTGCACGGCCAGCTCTGCCAGCACAGCATGGCTCCAGTGTTGATGTATAAGCTGCTAATGCTAAATAAATGACAAGGCCTGTATTAACTCCAAAAGAAAGGCACTAGAACTGCTCCTATAGAAGCTTCTTTCAATATTCCTCTAGTGCTGGAACTAACACCATGTCTTTTTCCATCTTTCAGGCTGCACCAGCCCTGCCACACTGAATCCCTCCCTTGGAGCGCAGGAATTCGGGACTCAGGGAAAATCACACATGTGCACTATGGCCCCAAACACAGACTCAGCAGTGAAGAGTAGCAGCCACTTTGACAATCCCTGGAGCATTTTTTGGATGACTCAGTTTTCCTTCTGCTTGTTTTCTCCAAGCACTTAAGCTCTACAGGGATTAGAGCCTGAGCCCAGGATAGGGATCAGAGCCTGCATCCAGGATTTCTGCTTCCAGCAACTATGATCTATGAGTCCATTCTCCTCATTTGCGCTCTCGACTCCGTATCAAGGGCAAGTCAAAACAGACTGAACACCCACCCAGGGTTTTGTTTTGAGAACATTCCCAAGGCAAGTCACACCCAATCCATTTTTCTTTCTGAAAGCCCCTAAACAAACCAGGCTGTGCCTGATAACGTAAACACACACGCACACACAAAAACACACCCCGCACTGGGCATGGCCGCAAATAGGCAGCATGCAAAACACATTTACAAAAAAAATGCAACTCTGGGCAAGTCTGGGCGCAGGCAGCGTTCATTTTGCATGTGCACGTGCCCGGTGGTTACTGCTTGGCAATGGGCTGCGTAGTAGAAATGTTGTCCATCCTCTGCATTGATCCGATCGCAATTATTATTTACTTCAGGGCAGGGACTGCCTTCACCGCAGAGCTCTGATAGGCTTCATAGGCAGGTTTAAATTTGTTTCAGAAATTACCAAAATGTCAGAACAGGCCAATTCCTTAAAAAAAAAAAAAAAAAAAAAAAAAAAAAAAAAAGCACATAAAATGACTGCACTTCCAGGAAAGAAAGCTGAGACTTCAGAGACAAGCAGAGAGCAGAGCAATAACATGTTATGAGAGGAGCAGATGAGCCTCACACCAGAGAGCAGTTATATTTGTCCACCTCCTGTTTTTTTCCTAAAGGATTCTTTTTCATATAACAAGAAGGGAAGATGGACCTGATGTAAAATTAATATCCATTTTAATCAGGACAGCAAATTGAAGCTGGATTCAGATTAAACAGCTGAAATCTTGAGAGGGAAACCTCAAATGTGAGGAATCTTTTACCACCTGCTGCCTTCAGGTTTCTCCCCCGTTCTCCCTAGAGCCTTCGATGACAACCTGAAACTAGGTCGTTCTGTCAGCCCTGGGCTCCTACGCGAGGCTCCTTGTGCCTTTCCCTCGCTGTGAGAGCCTTGCCCGTCTTGGTGTGTCCCCAGTTCATCCTCGGCGGTCGAAGGCGCCCAGCATGGCCTAGGATCACGCCTGCGCACAGCCCGTCTGGCTGTGCTGCGATGCATCCTCTCGGTCACAGTGATTTGAAGAAAAATACCGTTCAGGAGCTACATAAACAATTTTATTTGGCTCAGGCACTCAAAATGTGCTTTTTTTGTTTGGCTGCCAAGGTTGCTTTCTCACTTGCTAATTATGTTTTGCTTTAGCTTTCAGCAAAAACAGGAAATAAAGCATCCATTACTCGAATGACAACTTTTCAGCAAGCCAACATTTCAACATCCATTGTGTAATTTCCGACCGGAGTCAGCTAGGAACTAAGTGCCTTTACTAATTTATATCCCCCCTTGCAAACAAGGGCCTTTCTGGCTCCCGGTGTTAGTAGGACTAAAGGAGTGCAATGGTTATGATTCTGAAACGTGCGTCAGGGGCCGCTACCCGTGGGCACCCTCCACTGCTGGGACCACTGAGATGCGTGTTTGATGCTGACATCTTCTGCTCGGATCACCAAATTCCAGCGGTCACAGCCATGCTGAACACATACTGCCAGCGCTCCCCTTCAGGGCTTCCCTTCCGGGCTGGTTGCTCCTACTGCCTAGGATGCAGCACTTGGAGCAGGAATCCAAGAGATCTCCCCAGCCTCGTCTCGAGCCTGAAAATGCACCAGCCCTTCCAGCCAGCTCCGACATCCTGCTGACCTCCGTGGCCTAAGATGGTGCTACGAGCAGGGAAATGAGGTTGTTCCTAGGAACAGCGATGGAGGAGGGAAGAGGAATAGAGAATCCTGCCAAGGAAGCAAGCTGTTTTTTCCTGGAGTAGTAAAGGATGGGTAGTTGCTCCTTTGAAGCAGGCTCCCGGCAGGAATAAACGAAACGGCTGATGCAAAACCCAGGCACATACAGCCAAAACCACCTGTTTCTATAGATGCTTCCAGCCTACAGTCGCAATACCTGAAAGCAAAGCCAGTCGCTATGCAGGGTGGAAGAGGCTTGAAGGCAAACGGGATGCTCTCGGTCAGATTGCTAAAACTGCCAACGTCCCCAACACACAATTCCATGAATCCTGCAGAGGTTTTTAGGAGCACACCTTTCACGTGCTCCTGCAGGCTGGTTGGCAGCCACCTCCTGCACAGACTCCCCTTCCCGGAGGGACACACACCTCCATGGCTCTTCCTTCCCCTCGGCCTTGCTCAGTAATAGCTGGATAATTCCTCCAAGAAAGATAGCTGGTCCCAAGCTACAGTCCCGGAAGAGCGCGGCTGGTCAGAGTGTTGCAGGTATTTTCCTTTCACCTCTCTATTTCCTGAGTGCTGATAATGATTTTTAGCTCTGATGTGCTTTTTTTTTTTTTTTTTAACAAGTCTACCACTCTTGTGAGTTAGAAGGGGTGTTTTGTTTGCTTGTTTGCTGTTTTTTTCTTCTGCAACAGCCTGCCTTCTGGGGCTTCCAAGCACAGTGCTGAAGCCCCCCGGAGCAGCTGCCGCGTACTGTTTCCCGGGCTGGGTGCAGAGAAGAGGCTCCTATTCCTCTTGCTCAGCCGACCGAGCTGCAACTGGCAAAGCAAGTGATAGGTGTTCACCACATCGTGGGGGCGAATGAGGATGCCCTTTAAATTACCTATAAAACCCTTTTAAAAACCTTTGATTCAAACTGCTGATGTTGCCATAGGCAATTTGCGAAGCTTATTGATCATCTTCTGTGTAAATTAAAGTTTGATGTCCTGGAACAGGCTATTCAGCACAGAGAGCTAATAGGATGGGATGAGATACAGGGAGCAAGAGAAACGCATGCACACAGGGGAAATGGATTGTAGTCAAAGTGGCGGGGGAAAGAGGGTTATATGCTGAATAGGTTCCACGGGTCAGATAGCAATAAATATCACAGTGATAAAAGAGTCCCGCATGGATGCTGGAGGTAAGTTTTTCTGCTGTGTAATTAAAGGAAAATAGGCAGCTTTCTAGAAAACTAGAATTTCAGAGAAAGAAGGCGAGGAAGAGAATGCCAAGAATAATTAATAATGTGCGTATATAAGCTTAATGATTTCTGCTGTTTAATGGATTGCTGTCCAGTGCATTCCTTCCTAAAACAAGCACGGCATCCCAGTTCTCTCTCGAAACTCCACCTCTGTGGACCACTCCGCTGCCCTATAGAGTCCTTTGCGCTTAGAAAGACTCCTATAAGGGCTATAGGCCAGCTGCGTATTTCAGGAGAAAATATCAGATTCAGGACAGAGATGGAGTGACTAGAGAGGAGAATAGTGTATGGGTGGAAAACAGTGATTTCTGGTCCCGGGCGATGACTTTTCTAATTTACAGTCAGGCCTTGACTAAGTCCTCAGATGCCTAAAAATATGGAAGGCATAAACAGAAAGTAATGCAGAACCAGAGTCACTATGCTCAGTACAGGCAAACAAATACCGCCAGGATTCTGTGTTCGTTCCTAGACAGGTCACACACCAGATAGATACAACAATAAATACTGAGCTCTGCCACACCGCTTCTCCCACTGTAGTGTATCAGGAAAACTTGCTGCAATGAATATCTCTATTTTACAGACAGAAAAAAAGGGTACTTTACCAAAAAGCCACCTCCCAAATAACTCTAAACAGGAAAGGAGTTACTCGTGACAGGAAAGCCAAAGCACTGTATTGAGCAGTATTTATTTGCAGAGATAATCTTTCTCCCCCCAGCACCGGTAGGGCCGGGTATTTGGGATACAAAAGCAAAGAACTGCAGTTAAGTTTCAGCAGTGCAGGGTTTTTGCAGGGCTCATCTGTTCCTGTTCTCATCTGGGATTGATTATCCCCTCTGAAATCATCCCTCCCCAAGATCTCATTGTGGATCCCACCGCATCCCTCTGTGCTGCCGTGTTTTCTGCGATGAGTGTCCAACCTCTCCCACTTCGCTGTAGCTGAGGCCGAAAGTTGCCTTCAGACTTCTCGTAGGATTCCTGCTCCAAAGCAGAAACAGAATTGCCTTCATCTCATTTTATTTCAGCAAATAGCTTCTTTGCATGAAGACTACTAATGTAAAGTGCCATGTCCACAACAGGCTCGCAGCCCTACCTGTCTGCTTTTAAGCCAGCTGTCAGTTATTAAGCGAGTTCCCACTCCCCGTCAATGCCTTTCCTGGATCGAGAGGAATCCGGGTGTAGGTGTTGCTGCACTCCTGCCTCGGCAAGGGCATCGCGACCCCGCATCTCCGCACACGGCGAGCGGCCGGGGAAGGAGCGCGCCGGGAGGAGCGCCGGGAGGGAGCACCGGAGGCGGCCGCAGCTTGTGAGCAGCGCAGCGAGGAGCCGGGCGTGAGGCCCTGCTGTTACACCCTCTGCCGCCTTCGGGATCGCCGCAGGGTCCCGACGTGCCCTCAGTCCCCTTCTGATCATTTTTCTCCTTAGTGATGGGGAGACATCTCTCTCACACCCAGCCTGTCCCAGACTCGCGCTAAAGGAAGAGCTGGCATGGCTTGCTTTGCTGCAAGAGGGGTTTCCTGCAGAGCAGGGTTGCCTTTAGCCGACCACGATGCTCGCCTTGTGGTAGCACGGGAGAAATGGTCCCATGCCGCCTCTCACTCGGCTTGCAAAGCACCAGGAGCGCCAGGAGGGAAGCAATTCTGGGAGTAAAGACAGGAGGACTTGTGGCAACAGCAGGGTTGCCTTCGCCCAAAAGGTGAAGCTAAGGGTGTTACCAGGGAGTCAAAGGAAGGAACAGCACACACGAGAAATATAACCCACTGGCTACCACATCGCACGGTGGCCATGGCACTAACACGGTCCATAGACCGCCCCTGCCACGCAGCGTCTGGATGAAGCCATTTCGCCGCTCCCTGCCCCGGCTCGCTGCCTTGCAGCGGCTCCGCGTGCTCTGCTTTTGTGCCCGTGGCGGAAGGTGCGGGGCGCCAGGCCCTAAGGGCGCTGAGCTCTCGCCGCGCGCCGGCA
>VZSV01000001.1:4642775-4658355 GCA_013398735.1 Nothocercus julius | reverse complement strand
TGGAGCGGCCGCCGGTTGCGGGAGCTCCCGATCCCGCGGAATTCCCGCTGGGAGCGACCTCCCGGCGCGGGGGCGCTTCGGGCAGGTGGAGGAGACGCCGCTTCGCCAAGCGGAGCTGCTCTTCGTGCGGACTCCCTGCTGCCCCCGGCTGCTCGCACGCTCGCTGATGGCAGCAGAGGGCCAGGGCTGCTCGCCGGCGCGTGCCCGGCTTCCACACACGCGCGGCTCCCCTCGCAGAGCTCCTGGGAAGCGCCGCGGTGGGGCAGGTGGGAAGCCTGGACTGCTGCTGGGAAGCGCGTAGAGCGTGAGAATTTTCCTCCGTGCTTTTCACCTGCTCGGAGGGGGACCGGCTCTCGCATTGCGACCCTGTTTTCCAGTGGGCGTTCGGCTGCCCTCCCTTCTCTCCGGGGCGAAGCGCGGGCAGTCACCAACACTGGCCGGGCAAGCGGCGCCTGGGCTCCGAGTCACACCACGGCGTCACCTCAGCGCTCTGCATCTCTGTAACTGCACTTACGCTTGTCCAGCATTGCAATAAGAAAGGAGACAAAAACTGCAAAATCCCCATTTTCAGATAAGGCTTGAAACATTGCTCTCAGTAAACTTTAGTTATTTGGGATTTGGTTCGCTTGGGACCTTCTCTTGAAGCCCCAGGTGAACACACAGGCTGTTTCTTATGTCGATTAAGTCAACTCATGCCATGTCAATTTTGATGTTTTGCAGCATTTATTACTTTTTTTTTTTTTTTTTTTTAATTCCATGCTGTTTTTAAGAAATTATCATCTAACTTCCTAGGCATATGGCATCCAGGCTTGAAGTACAAAGTTTTAGCAGTATTTATTTATTTACCTACTGGGTGTTCTAGTGACTAAGTGCTGGCTTAGAAATCTTTGAACATGAAAAAGCTGATGTTGAAAACAGCAATTCTGTTCCACGGAAATATCCACGGGCCTGTTCCGGGCTGCAGGGCATTCGGAGAACTGGCTCGTGTTTCCTGAAGCATCTCCAAGAGGAAATCTTTTGGGGTACATCTGAAGATTCCAGTAAAGGATAATAATGCCCATTCCGGTGCAGCCGCATCTCCTAGCGGAGGGCTCTTGGAGCTCATCCGAGTGGAGCCCATGCATCAGGAAAGGAGGCCCATGGCACGAAAGGCTAAACTTTGAACGAGGAGAGTCTCAGTGCCAGCAGAGCGCTCCACGATTTTCATGCAGGGAGCTGGTAGGAGTGGGAGGCTGTAACAAAATTTGTAGGGCACAGCAGTCCAAACCTTGGAGAATGAGAACGGGCTATAATCAAATCCCATTTCTAGGGGTGCGTAGCCCGATGCTCTCCCATGGGCGCAGGTCGGCGCGGCGGCGGGGCCGGCGGCAGAGGCGGGCGCTGAGGGGCAGCGCGCGGCACTGGGCACCCCGCAGCGTTGCAGGCGCTTTGGGGCCACATCTGCCCGTCACTGAGCTGCTCGGTCAAGAGCCAGCAGAGCAGATAAGCATAAATGGGCAAACAAATGACTGCCCCGTCGCTAGCCACGGGCTTAAAATTAAGCAAGTGCTTAAAGGATTGATCCAATAGTCTTTGTATTGACTTCCCTGTGGTTTGGATGAGGCCCTTGGTGGCAGTGCCAGGTCACTGCAAACCCTGCAGAACTGAGCTCAAATGCCTTTCTCTCAATTTTTGCTGATTTGGGAGAAGTTGTAAAATTGCCCAAAGAGGTAAGGAAGAAAACTTCTTAAAAATATATAGATATATTGCTTTAGTCCCTGGTATTTTCAGCAGCATCCTAGACCTCATAGCTTTCTTAAAATGGAAAAAGTATCATTCATGAATGGCTGGTGCCATACCTTGGAAAAGATGTGTGTGTGCCTCTCTCTGCACAGAGATGAGCAAATCCCAGTTAACTGTTTGACATCAGCGGAGTTTTGTTGGCATGGAGCCAGGATGAGACTCATCTCTTGGGATTCCTGTTTGCGTTCATGTCTGCCTTCAGCAGAAGGGTGTAAAGAAGCCCTGCAGTAAGGTCAGGCAAAATTAAACAGCAAAAGTTAAAATCGGTTGAGCAGCAGTCTCATCATCTGCTGCGTGTATTCACTGACTGAAGTTCTGCTCCCCCTCATGTGGGAAGGAGATAAATCCTTCCCTTTGCTGAGAGAAAAAAATGAGGACTCCAACTTGGCCAACCTCTCGTTATGTTCTTCCTTCTCCTCCTCCTTGACTGCCCGGTTTCGACGAACGTTTGCCTTCTCCAACGCTTCTTTCATTCTCTCAGGGAGCCAGTGGACGAGGTGCTCCAGATTCCCCCTTCGCTGCTGACATGTGGCGGCTGCCAGCAGAACATCGGGGACCGCTATTTCCTGAAGGCCATCGATCAGTACTGGCACGAGGACTGCCTCAGCTGCGACCTGTGCGGGTGCAGGCTCGGAGAAGTGGGCAGGCGCTTGTACTATAAGCTGGGCAGGAAGCTCTGCAGAAGGGACTATCTCAGGTACGCAGCTTCCCCAGGCCACGTCTCCTACTGCCCTTGCTCCCCTCCTCCCTCGCGCTTCGTGTTTGCTCGTTAGTGGAATGAATGTAGAGGCAGCGGATAAAGATCCACGAGGGATGCAGTTTATTACCTGCGGAGTGTCAGGGCTCACAATAGGCCCACTTGTAACACAACAGCTTTTGCCAAGTGCTGCTGGTCCAGCCGATAGCTCCAAGCGAACTGTGCTGTCCCAGCACTCACATGGCATTTTCTTAGGAGGGAGCTGGGGAAAGGTGATGGATTTCAGTGAGAATGATTCTTCCCTCCGAGCTGACAGTAAGCCGGTTCTCTGGCACGGTTTTAAGTGGTTCTGTGCTTCCGCAAGTGTTACCTTAGACTTAAAATGTGTATAAAATCAGGTGCCAGGGTCAGCTACTGATGAAAGAACATTTAGCTGTCTCACTTAAGAATATGGAGTTCGAGGCAAATTAACTCGATCTGTTTTGCCAGTAATACCACCTAAGTATGAGATTCTTGCTTGCAGCGATCAGCAGGGCGGCTGCACTCGCGTGGTTTCTGAGGAACTGTCTTTCCGCCGTGGGCCGATCTCTGCCCCTGTGGGCATCACGGGTAAAGCTCTCCGGAGCAGTCCCAGCAGAAAGGCGGCACGGGCTGCGTGCTTGCTGCGGAGCGGCAGCTGGCGCAGGAAGGTTTGATCCTGCCAGCTTGGGCCCTGGAGATTTTCATCACTCTTAAGACTGGACCTGAATAGACATGAACTTACACGTTTTGCCAAATCAGATCCTACAGATCCACTTGTTGCAATTATTTTTCATTAATATCTCTCTCCTTGTCTGATTTAGCAAAATGTGTAAGTAGAAAAATTATATTAAGATTTATACATTTCCTAACAAATTGGATCTTTATATTCTTGATTACAATTAAATGTATTGATCTCTGCTGCAATAGCTGTGTGCTGTTCATTCCCAGGATCCACTATAGCAGGAAGTATGTAGAATAGAATAACTTGGTGTTTTGTGTTTTTTCAGGTACCTTATTGACGTCTGCTTTATCTGCCAGTAAAAACTAAAACAAAAACTCAGGGGATTTCTTAATTATTGTCTTCCAGAGCTATTCCAATGGGAATTTTGCCAAGCAGAAATTGAAAAACTGAGTTCTGCTTATGAGACAAATATAAATACCCTGCATACACTACATTCTGCCAGTGAACTTTCCAAATTCTTTTAATCTTGAAATGGAAGCAATAAACCATATGGGGATACAATTAATATATTTTCCTGCAGTGAAATTGAATGTTTTTATTTACTGAGTAATGTGACATGCAATATCTTCTGTTACTAAGAAAATTTGCAGCTTTGTGTAACCTTTTACTACTTTAGGCACAAGTGAACACTGACCTCTCCTGGTAGACAACGGAAATTAAGCATTTTCCCCTTAACTAGATGACAATTTAGAGGTTATTCTTGTTCCAACTCAGAAGGCGACATGAAGCAAATGCAGTATATGTAAGAAAATTGTAGGAGGTGGACAAGCGATTTCCAAAATTATGGAAACTTAGAAGTCAACCTTAATATGGATATACTTTGAACATGTAATATATTTCATTTCTCCCCCCCCACCTTCTTTTCTTATAAGAAGAAAACAACATGTTCATATTATTTATTAATGATTGGGCTTATAGACTCTGTAACCAGCAGGCTGCATGGAAGGTGGCCATCCTTGCTGTCAGCACACGTAGCTGGGCATGTGAGACCGTGCCAGTCGTGTGTGGTAGTGCAGGCTGCGAGAGGACTAAGCAGAGTGTTCATTAGCAGCTCCTTTCAATAGACAACACAATAATGATGATCTCAGCAGGGTTTCTTTATGTGAAATGAAATGAAAGAGCAATCCAGATCATAAAATTATGTGGGCTAACATAGGTGTCTAGAGGGCCTTAGTATGTATCCTTCTGAAACTGAGCAGGAGTGATTTCAGATATATAAAAATGCTGGAGTGCGAAAGAATCTCAAAAACAGAGGCAACAAAAACATTGTGAGACATTAAATCACAGCATTTCTCAACTTTTCTGTACAATAGCAACAGCTGAAGATGGGCAAAATTTATCAACTGAAATGTGATTTCTATTGATTGTGTAAGTGGTAGCAAGTATTAGCATGGCGTAAATAAATGGTATGATCCAAAGAACCTTTACTCTACTAAAGTTGCTCAGCACTTTCAGGATAAGACTGTTGATCACAAAAATCAATTATATTGAAAATAGGTGAGGACCTTGAACTTGCTACTTCAGATTTAGGTGGCACAAAGTTTAGAGCTCTGCTCAGCAGCTTCACGTGACCTCTGTACCTTGTCAATACTGTGACTAATGGAACAAGGTGATGATGTTGTGTCCTTTTTTTATTACTTTTTCTCCGTCTCTCCTGCAATAGAAATCCGCTTACTTCTTTGTTATTGTTGTTGTTGTTCTAGGCTCTTTGGCCAAGATGGCCTCTGTGCCTCCTGCGACAAGCGAATCCGGGCTTACGAGATGACCATGCGAGTGAAGGACAAAGTTTATCACCTTGAATGCTTCAAATGCGCTGCCTGCCAGAAACATTTCTGTGTCGGGGACAGATATCTCCTCATCAACTCAGACATAGTGTGTGAACAGGACATCTATGAGTGGACTAAGATAAATGGGATGATATAGCGAAGAACATGCCTCATAGTCTCTAAAAGACGTCTCATGGGTGACACAGATGCATAGCTGCAGCGAGGAGACGATAAGCACTTGAGCTGTGCGCTTTGTTTAAAGTGAGAGGAAACACCACAGAGTAGGCCCTTTTCAGGCAGCACTACGTAGAATTTAAACTACATTTAAGTGAAGAAAGAAGACTGAAGCAATAGTAGATAGACTGACTTCTGTTAAAAAAGGCGTATTGACAATAACTGACATCAGCCCTGTAGGCAAGAGTTGAGGAACAAACACAACGTGATAATGAATTCTCAAAATACAGTAGTGACTGGTGTAAAGGGATGTTATGACTTTGTCACCTGCAGACTAGGATTGTACAACTGATTTTTCATCTTTTTTTTTTTAGTTACTCAATTTAGACAATAGCTCCTAATGTAGACATGAAGAAGGATACTGGGGAAAAAAAAAGGCCAGTCATTGATGTGGTCATTCTACAAGACCTTACACTTTGGATAGGAGAGAAATTAGGAGGAGGGTAGGGATTATTTTTGCATGGTGTTTTTTTTTTTTTTCCTGTGAGAATGAACAGTGCATCTTCTAGTCTCAAACTGTTCTTTAAAAATATCCTGCTGAATAGTTGTTTTCAGGCACTGCTGTTTCAAGATGAGATGTTCCACAGATCATTTCTATACAAATATAAATCTAAAGAGTTGTTCAACTATTTTATTAACTTAGATTATATCGATAAAATATTTGTTGTGTGTAGTAAGACTCTGCAGCTTTAATAAAAATAACAGAAGATTTGAGTGTTGTTCTGTTTCTTTTTTTTTTTTTTTTTTTTAAGCAGGGTTTCTACATTTGGGCTATAGCTGACAAATATTTGATTTGCTTCATGCTTGATTTACTGGTGTGTTTCAAACCAGTAATAGGAAAACACTGACTGGTCTGAGTAAGCTCTGTAAAGTTCTTCAAGGAGAATTCAGATAGTACTGTGTGACACTGGGGCTTTTTGGTGTTTATGAGGATGTTTTGTGGCTGGCTGACACACAGAGAAGACCATCTGGGGGTTCCTTTGCAACAAAAAGGCAGAGGCCATCTGATCTCGGAAGCAAAGGATGAAGGATTAGCGTCTCCAAGAAAGGTGTATGGTCCTGATTTAGCTCTGGATTGTTGAATCCAGGGTAATAAAACTAGAGTCAATCAATACGTGTAAGTGTTGGAATTAAATTCAGAGCCCTTCTTGCAAAGGCAGTTGTCCCTTTTCATTCTTGAGCTAAAAGAGAATTTCTTATCTAAAGAGCAATATTAAGAACATGAGACACATGCATGGTCTCGACAAAAGGGAACATTAGGTATTATACTGCCAGCAGTGTCTGCTTAGGGAAGCGTAGGGCAAGCACGGAATGAGATGCTCTTCATGAAGCCGCTCCAGCTTGCGGGAGCTGCCTTTGCGCTTGTGTTCAGACTCCTCTGCTTAAACAGCAGTTCAGACACCTGGTCCCCGTGAGTCTGCCTAGTCCCTCTTTTTCTACACTTCCAGCCTCTGTAATGCCCTAAAGCAATCATCTTTACATTTTAATTCCATGGTGCTTTTATTTTAAAACCTACTGCCTGATAACTTCACTAGATGCCCATGATATTGTGGGAGATAATGAGCAGTCATTTTCTGTAGACTTTCTTTGCACCATACCTGACTTTAAAGACTTATATTGTATCCCTCCAACTTTTTTGTTTATGAGACAGTCTAAGTTCCATGTAGCATGAAACTGTTCCACGCCTCTGATAACCGCTACTCCTCGTCTTTGCTCTACTTGGTGTTCAAGTGTGTAGCCAAGAATCAAGCTCATAACAAAAAATTGGACAAGTCTGACAGTCCACTCAGAAGATGGTTGGTATGTCCATTAACCCCTGCAGTACTAAAGTGTAAGTAGTAGCATCTAAGCACATGGATATCTATTCGTGAGGTACTTTTCAACAAATTTGTCATTTAAAGGATCTCTCATGCGAGTGGTAGTACTGACCAATGTCAACATTTTGACTTTTAAAATGCCCTTTCCAAAAGCTCTTTTTTTTTCGCTTTGCTATCACAACCAGTGTTGGGGGCAAAAATCTTCAAATCTTCAGTTGGAAGCTAGGGGACAAAATGGGATGGTGCTTGCGGAGGGAGGAAGCAGAGGCTCAGCACCTGCAGTTCTGCTCTTCTCAAGGGATGTGCTGACCTCTGGAGGCCATAGGCAGCTGCTGTAACTTGGCCTAAAATGCACCCAGGCCACCACAGGCAACAGGGCTGCGCACCCGGAACAAGGAAAATACAGGTATGGTGTACAACACTTAGTGGCAGGTGCCCTTAAAGCTTTCCAGGTCCTCATCCCCTGTCACGCCGTTGCTGTGCCTCCCGCAGAGCCCCTCTTCTTCCACACTTCTCCCTTCCCGAGGTACAAACACCTTGGCAGCAGCCCTGGACGAGCAGGGCTGAGGAGCGCTTGCAACTCCATGAACACCTGCTAGCTCAAGGCAAGGCAGTGGAAGGAGGACAGCAATCAGCCATAAAGCCGATCTCTCTGTAGCCCCGTATTAGTGGCATATTGAGACAAACCGGTATCAAAGGGCCTGTCATGCACTGGGGAGCCGGGAACGCTAATAGAGCACACGGACCTGCCAGCTGAGGATCTCTGCATGAATGTCATGTATTTTAAATAGCAGGCAGCGTTCCGCTGACATTTATGACTATGCTAAGGGAAACGGGAGATAAAATGAGATTCACTTTGACAACGTACACAGCGATTTTGACTTTTCAGAATTGCTCTTAATGAGGTTTTCAGCCGCGTTCTGATCTCATGCAGTATGACGGTGTAACAGAAGTCACGGAATTACAGCAGTATGAAGACAGCATTGATATGGCCAGAATCAGCTGAGATGCTTGCAGATAGAAGTTTTGACACTTATTCCCTAATCCCCTTATGCTGCAATTTTTAACCTGACTCAGGCAGACTGCAGAGTTATTCCTGTGATCCCACCTCACAACTGGCTCTTATTTTCAGATCTGACTGAAAAATGAGTGTAAGCGACCTCGTTAACACTGGGGTTGAGATTACGTAGCGGTCTCGCTAATTCAGAGAGGCCTCGTGGTTTCGTACTAATGAGACCAAGATCTACGTTTTGTTCCCAAATCAGAAGGTATTTCATGCATAATTTAGGGAAATACGTCCAAAACATCTACTCCTCAGGAGAGGAGAGAACAGATTTCTCCTGGAGTTAGTGCAACCAACACTTCCCCTTCATCCTCAAGCATATTCCTCACAGTACATATTCCTACCTCTTGAAATTATAAGAAAATAAAATATTTCAAAAACAATGACAAAAATAAAAGCAAAATTATATAAAGTAATAGGGAAAAAAGCATAATAATCTGAATATGACTTTATCAGCTGATATTCAAATGCATTGTCCTTTAGATGTTTTCAATATCAGCAGTATTTTAAAAGGCATATCATCATTCAGGATTTCCCTTCTTTGTCCCCATTATTCAATGTCACGGTAGGAAGATGAGAGCATTACCATCAATATCACTTTTTAATTCCATGCCCTTGAATAAGGGCAATAAGAACCCTGCATAATAGAGTTTTCAGTGGAGAGAGTAAATGGGAATCGGTTGTTAATTCAATACAGGATACAGCAGCTGTCTCTCCCATCTCTTTTCTCAAGGTAATACTGTGCCTCCAACTGTCATTATATCCAAGAATCAAATTATTTGAATTCTGGACACATCAGCACAAAACTGAAGACTCCCTGCCAATTTCGTAGCCTGCTTCGAAAAGAACATCACAGAGCATCACTCATTTATACGACTGCCAGTCTGAGACTGTAAATTCAGAAAACAAGAAGGCCTCAGGTGCTGCACTTTAACATGTCTTTCCGCTCCTGAATCACCCCCTTTACTACCCCCATCATATACAAGGCAACATTTCATCTCGGAAAGACAAAGCTTTCAAGCATCTGCCAGGATGAGCACAGGCCCTGCATGTGAATGGAAAATGAGACTATTAAATATATTAATTGATAATGGTGACTTGTGACTTTGAAGGAGATGCGCAACACTTAGAAAAATAATCTATAAAGATTTTTGTTGCTCTGAAAAGAGTGCAGCAGTAGCTTATTTCACTTGAAGCAGGTTCGTTTCTTTTATAGAGCATACTGCACTGCAGGCAATGGGAATTTTAATGGACACTGGAACAAATCTTCTATCCCTATGTCCCATGATGAAAAAGAAACCATGAAAAGATACGGACCAGACAGACTGAGATATGATATCAAAAAAACATTTAAGGAATTGTAATTAAATTAAGATTCAGAAGTCTGTCAACAAGATGAAGGTTAAACTGAAAGAAGGTTGAACCTTGTCTGAAGCAGCCTACTGCCTCCTGCTGTGGGTTTTTTTTATACTAGTCTAATTAGAGGATTTACCTCTGAAAGGTTCCTAATACACCAGCAGTTGATTAATAAACATGTTTTGCAGAAGTATACCGTGTTCATTCAACTCTTCAAGTACCATGCAAGTATTAATGGCCTTAATCCATCATTCTTTCCCTTTTTAAGCTGTAAGTCCCACTCCACAGGTGCAGAAACTGAGGCACAAGATTAACAGGACTTGCCTAAAAATCACAGGGCAACTCGGCCAAATTTAAACAAGAATCAGACTTAGATATCTTGACTTGCGTGTAGCCATTCAGCCATGGGTTGCTTTGCATCTGCTGGTAAAACAGGAATCAATACTGCATGTCCTCACTTACCCACCAGCGTAAGTACAAACCTCCTACATTCTGAAATACAGTTTGAACATTCAAATAATATTTTAAATGGTGACTTTCCATGAATTATATATGCAAATGATTGATGTGATATGAAGTGATGAAGTGCTGTCCTCCCTGTATGACAGACAAGCCGGTGTATAAAGTTCAGTCATGTCTGCGGAATCAGGGTGTAACGGTCTGAGAGGACATTTGGGCCATGGGTCATAAAAGCAAGTCAGGACCTACAAGATGAATTTCTGCTAAAGTAAATGCATCTGATGACAACAGCATGGTTTATCATAGAGTGGTTATGCCTTTTTCATACTCAGAAAGTGTGAAAAGTGTGAGTGCTGAGAGAGCTGAGAGGCACCACTCCCTGGGAATTCTTGGAGCCGGACCAGCAGTGAATTTGACCCAACATGCATGAGAAGCGTGTTGTTCGGCTGATAAGGAAACTGAGAACGTGCATGAGCAAACACAGTTTGTTTATCCCGTAGTAAGTGTTTTTGTGTAGAAGAGCAAAAGAAGAGACTGGGCCTGCACTAGACAGATAAGAGTTCTGACTAAAAGGGTGACTAAAGGTCATGTGAGGCCTCCTAGAAACTTCAAAAGAAAAGCTTTCAGTGGGAATGGATGACTAAGGGAATTGCAAAGGATCTCTGGAGTCTTTTACCTTTGTGCTACCTCTTCAAATCTGGCTCAACACTTCAATAATTTATTGTCGTCATCATCTGATGGCAGTTCAGCGTGATCAGCCTTGCTCCTACTGCACAGGTGCTTAGGTGTTTACAGCACAAAAATCCCCAGGACTGCAACCATGGCCAACTGTCTGCCTTGCTAGCAATCTCAGCTAATAATCTAAAGAAAGTGAGCTGCTATCTGGTACATACAGCTGGTTTCTTTAGGTCAGGAAAGAATGAACTGCAACGCAAGTTTCCCTTGGGTGCCTTAATACTCTTAGTGGTCTTGGCGTCAAGAAAGATCTTCAGAACTTTGAGGCAAATGCAAAATTCTGTCTAAACAATCCGGGCCTTAACACTTTCTACAAGATTATGAAACAATATTCCTCCAGCCCTTACCTTCAAGAGTCTTTCGCACATCCCATATACCATGTCATGTTGCATCATGAATCACGTACTGTGAAAAGGTTGTAAGCATTATGAAATTATAAATATTCCCAAGGCTTTAGGGAGGTCCCTAAAATACTCCCAAGGTCTTTTTGACCCAATTAGGTTTGATTAGTTAATCAAATTGACTTTGATTATGTTAACGTGGAATCTTTCATCTGAAGAAAAATGCCCAGTCTATTTAAATTATTCTCTAAGTAGTATTCATAACTTTGCAAACATGCATAGATATTTTAGACCATTTCAGAGTTGAGAATCTGAGAGCCAAAGGTTTGCTAGTAAAGAAAGATGGGCCTGGTGCTATCGAGCACCCTGGCTCACAGCTGTGCAGCACGAGATAGGAAAGGCACAAACGTGACTTTCTGACAGTCTTAGGCTCTCAGTGTATTCAAGAGGAGCTCTGTAGGGCCATCTGGCAATTCAGAGTAGACATAACAGAGTTTTATTGCCAGAGAGATCATTCTCTAGCTCTTCTCTGTGTCAGGAGCTGCAGGGTTCAAAGGCATACGGATATGGCACTTGTACATCATCTCGCAACCTTCTGCACTAAGCAATCCCGCTGGATTGCTGCACTTTTCCCACTTCCTATGGTCCCAAAGCACAGAAAAAGCTGCGAGTAGAGTCCAGCTACATTTCTTGTGTTTTCCTCTAACCACTGGATAAAATTAATTGGTTAAATTCTTGGTGATATGAAAGTTGTTCTGTAGGCCACCTTTGGCTTCACTTGACCTCAGAGCTGTCAAGGGCCAATTTACCATATGGTGAGAGAGATTCGAGATCAAGATGGGTGTTGTTGTTGCTTGCATCTACCCAGAACTAGCAGGAAGGGAATTGTTGTTTCATTCTATCAGAGGAAAGCCTGAAGGAGTATTCTGACAGACATCCCATTTGTTACTGAATTGTCTGTCATATGTAATATCTAGTTTATTCACGCACACGTTTCCCTGATGTTCTGGCTCTAATCCCTTTAGTTACCACCCTGTCATCTTTCAAATCTCATCTGAGATTCACTTCTGTGAAGCCTGAAGAAAGTGATTTGGTTATCAGTTCGTATGTAAATCCTCTACCTTTCAGAGGACTACTGAACATCTTTATGTTCATGTGACTCACTGGAGTCACTGCATGATCATACAGCTGCCACTCTGATTTTTCCTTACCACATTCCCTCCCTACTATTTGTTACACTCAGTGTGTCATGGCTAATTCTAGATTATCAGCTTTCCAAGCAAAGGCCATGGTCTAGTTGTTCCTGTGAAGCCTTGACCTTTACCATCTTTGCATGGTAAAGAAGACAACGAATATATATAAAAATAGATGATAATAAAATTTTCTCCTAAGTGGCAAGTGATAAAAGAGGCCATATAGTAAATGAGTGTAGCTTCAGTGTCCCAATTACATAGCATGTAGTCAGTTAAAGCTTCATTGTAAAACCCCGTGTTTTGGTATACCCAGTGTCCTGCCACAGCATCACAAAGGCTGGGTACTGTGTTAATGACATTGTACCCACCTACATCCTGTGGTTTCCTATTATCTTCTGACATTTTTTTCATTTGGAAACAGATAAGGAGTGAAGCTTATCAAACTCTGCCAAATGTTTTTAGGTTAAGATCAAATTACTGTAAACGTTAAGCAATGATTTATAGTTATAAAGATTGTTTAAAAAATATTTGTGTTGTAGCCTGTATAAAATGGGCTCAGTTAAGAACTGAATTTCTGATTATTCATACAACAGACACAGCGGGGCATAAAACTCCTATATTGCAATATATTGTTCCCTCCCTTATGCCTGTTCAAGGGTGTTGAGGCTCTACTCTAAATTACATGATTGAAATGACCCTCCCCAGTCCATTTTCACCATTGACCACATTAATAATACAATTTACAGCCCTAGGACACTAAAACAGGTATGCCAGAAGAAGCAAGAAGGAGACAGACTGTGATTCAGATTAGAAGCAAGAAGCTGAGGGTTGAATTTCTTCAACCAGCTTTACTCTTGTGATCACATAAAATCATACCCCAAACCCTACCATGAAATCCAACAGGCCATGCAATGTATTCACGCCAGCAATCCTGTATCAGTGAACCTTAGAATCTTTCTTACTACCAATTCCCTGAGCTGTTGACTCAAGTATCAGGTCTGTCCATTTATGATTCTCCATTTAGAACATTAAGAAACCCATCATGTGAAATGTTGGCTATTCCTTGATGAAACATCTTAGCACACTACGTAGATTTCAGGAGACACCCAGCACCATGTGGTAAAGATCCCCAGTGTGTCATTTCATTAGATTTGCAATAAGTTAAAATAAATGAGATATGCTAGGATCCTAATCATCTTTCAAAGATGAAACATGCGATGCATGAAGTATTCTGAGAAATTTTCAGCCTGAGGAATACCTCTGACGTGTTTAGGCTCTACAGCTGGTGATAATGGCAGAAAAACTATGATACATGATTGAAGCGAAGAACCTTTTGTTCTAGACCGAGCAGGAAAAATGCCACGATAACGTACTCATTTCCACAGTTTGTGCGACTGTTAGTTATGTGGTCAAAAAGCTTTGCCTAGCAAAGCTTGTTGTGGGTAAAACATTTAAATGACAAAAATGTGAGTGTTAAAATTATTACATTTTGTCTACGCTCAGCTTCAAGAATAGATACTTCTTTACAGTCCATTAACTGTCGGTCCATGTTAGAAAAGAGACAAAGATTTAGAAACCTTCAGAGTTGTTTATGTGGAGCTATCTTTGACCTTTTATTTTGATGTTAGCAATGGTGGAAATTTAAGTGTGAACCTGATTTCAAGACAGTATATTACACTTATTTTGGAACATCACGGGAACAACAACATGTATGTAATCAGCACAGTTCGAATGACTAGCTTACAAAAGTGTAGTAACTTCTTCCCTTGCAAATAAATGTCAAGCTCAAACCTTTCCTACTTTCTCACGGTTTCATGTACTGCTGCAGATCTTGCGAAATCATTCAGATATTATTCTGACCTTATTTTATAGGCCCATACTTTGCCTGAATCTGATGATTTCCCATTCTTTAATCCCCTAATTGCCTTAATAAATTCACCCAGTGTGAATGATTCTGCAACACTGTTTAGACTGGAGGCTTTAACATCCATAGGTCATTTTTTGGAGAGATGCAATCCAAAATTTAAAAGCAAGTATGAATTTTTGGAACAAGGGCGTTAAAAAATGTACACCTGGAGTACTGTGTGCAGCTCTGGCCTCCCCAGCACAAGAGGGACATGGAGCTTCTAGAGGGGGGCCAGCGGAGAGTAACGAAGATGATTAAGGAACTCGAACATCTATCTTATGAGGAAAAGACTAAGTGAGCTGGGCCTGTTTAGTCTGGAGAAGATGGAGAGGAGATCTTATCAATATGTTTAAGTACCTGAAGGGAGAATGTAGGGAGGATGGGCCAAACTCTTCTTGGTGGTGGCCACTGACAGAACAAAGGGGTAATGGGTACAAATTGAAACAAACAAGTTTCATCCGCACATGAGGAAGAACTTCTTTGCTGTGCGGGTGCCAGAGCCCTGGCACAGGCTGCCCAGAGAGGCTGTGCAGGCTCCTTCTCTGGAGATCTTCCCAACCCGCCTGGCTGCCGCCCTGCGCCCCGTGCTCTGGGTGTCCCTGCTGGAGCAGGGGGGTTGGACTGGATGATCTCTAGAGGGCCCTTACAACCTCAACCATCCTGTGATTCTGTAAAATTCCCCCTTTTTAAATGGTAAGTGGTCACTGCTCCATTGCACTATTATCAAATTTGGTAACTTGGTAAACTGTTCCACATTTTCAGTTTCCTTAGCCGAATCAAGATACCTAATTTTCCCTGAGGAAAAATTCAGACCATGACAAGACATTAATAATAAAGTATTTCAAAAACTAAAATGGAAGCAAACAGTGGAAGAAGAGGGGGGAAAAAAAAAGGAATTTGAGAAAAACAGACAGTACATTGTCCCGCTTGGTGAAATAGCTTATTTGATTGCTAGAGAGACTAAATTACTCCCAAAATAAATATGAATTACATGCGAGTCAATTCATGTTCACATATGTTAACATGGGCTTTAGGGGAGAGTGGCATCATGGGGCTCCTATTTCAACCCTTTTTGTTCATTTCTCGGCCTGGTGCTCTTGAGATGTTTCCTCAAACGAACGAAAGCAGACTTCCCCAGGAAAAAAGAAAAAAAAAAAAAGCATTTATTTTCAGTAGAATATGAGAGAGTTTAGGAGCCCCGTGTGCAGAGCAGGCGCTGTCCACGCGGCGATGCAGGGGCGCAGGCAGCGCGCCGGGCACTCCCCCTCAGGACACGACCAAGCAGCCGGCTGCCCCCGAACGCAAGGCGCGCCTTGGCGGGCGCCTGCACGCCTCGGGCCGCCCGTAACCTGCCTGTGCGGCCGCAGCGGGGCTGTGGCCGCACGGGATGAGCAGGAGGGCGCCCTGCACGGGCACGGGGGACAGCTGGGGCGAGAGGACGCTGGGTGCCAGGCGGACGCGACCCCCT
>VZSV01000001.1:4551737-4605575 GCA_013398735.1 Nothocercus julius | reverse complement strand
GTTTTTATTGCTAGCTACTAAAGGCCTTGAAACAGAAGCTCCATGAAAAAGAAGAAGTCATGCTGGGAAGGACACAGGTCATAGATGTGTTGCAGAAAGAACTGGATGCCAAGGACCAGCAATTGAAAGTAAGAAATAGCTTGTTTCTTACCACTTGACTCGTCTGGTCCATTATAGGTTCAGAAAGCTATTTAGTTGTGTGCAAAAGACAATTTTGCAGGAAGTGCTTACCCAGTGCTCTGGGAGGCTTTGGTATGTGCTAACAACACAGCCATAATTAGGTAATCAAATATGAATTCCAATTAGGAAACAAACTTAAAGGAAAATTAAAGCCTGTAAAAACATTGCACTGTCAAATAACTCCCTTAGCTTGTATTTATTCATGTTGGCAACTTGCCACACAAGGAAGGCTTTTTGCTGTCAAAGATTTCAGTTCCTCTAGTTAGCTCCAAGGTAGCTAACTGCTATGTTTTGGGACTCCAAAACTGAGGTTTTTCAAAGAGCATGTTTTACTAGCAGCATGCTTTTCCTTTGGAAGTGTTTCTACTGCTTGCAAAAGCAATCAAGCTTATCAAGGTGTTTTGTGCTTAACACATGAAGCTTTGAGTGCTGCTACTTCAGTTCAACCATGTAGAAAAAGGACATTGTGCTCTCTCAGATGGAATTTTAGGACTCTTTGCTGAAACAGGCACATTATAGCCTGCCTGAGAAATGACAGGTACTAGGTCCAGCATTTTAGCTATAGTCTTCTCAGCAAATTTTCATCTTTAAGAGGGCTGTCAGAATCAAAATCTATTAGAAATTGTTTCAACTATGTAGTCAGGTAGAGGTGATTTGTAATGTCCTGCTCAGGTGGTTAAGTACCGTGACAGTTTAAGCCTACATAAATTGGCACTTCATTTGTCTTTCCCATTCATTCTTGTCATTTGTCTTATGCTGAGGACTTTTTTTTTCCCTTGTGAGTTAGATTTTTGTCTGCATTAGGCATATATTTCTACACAGAGGTACCGTAGGGGTAGATGGTAATGTAGTGTTGACACACTGCCGGGACAGAAATGCACACCTTGTGGGTAGGAGGAAGATGGGACTATGGCATCATCAATATTGAAGCAGCTTAATTGGGAATGCAACCTCAGCCTAAGTATTAAGAAAAATAAATGCATAAAATCTCTGTTTATTTGCATAAATGGTTTTAATCATGTTTTGAAAATATTCACTTTTTCTGCATGACTTCTGTACTTGGACAGTTTATATTCCCCGTGATACATAAGCTTTATGTATCATGAAAGTTTTTGTACAGTATGTCTAAGTAGACTTTTCCAGTGTATCAATCTTCAGTCTTTTCTGCTAGTTTGTATATTACAGTAACTTATATGAAGGCATTTAAAATGGAGTAAGCACTAAAAGAGAACTAGCAATAGTGTGAAGATGAATTAGACCACAATTTGTTATCTTTAATTTTTTAGGAGGCGGGTGACAACATTGGGACAGAATTGTAGCCAGCACATTTTTTATCTTTGAAAGATGTTCCTCCTTATTTATTTATCTTTACTTATTTTTATTCCATTGACCTATAGAAGATGTTGAATGTATTTTTGACTCAAATCATGATGTCCTTTTATTAGAGTCTCAGCTAATGCCTTGCAAAGTCACAACTGAGATATTTGTGGTAGAGACAGGTGACGAACAGAAGCACTGGTTTTTGATTATAACATTTGGAGAAGAATACAGATTATATATATTGGACAGTGTTACTGAAGAAGCATTATGTTCAAATATTTTTTTAAAATTCATTTTTTTAACAGGAGGTTAATGAAAACCTGAAACGTCTTCTGTCTGAAAAGGAAAACCTCCAGTCTAAACTGGATGCTGAGAAACATGTAATGAGAGCCCAGTTAAGAGATATGATGGAGAAGCATGAGCTTGAAATGACAAAAATCCAGGAGAAATACACCACTGAACTGCATGAAATTCAAGAGAAACATGAAACAGAGATGCAAGAGAAAGATCAGGCCCTGTTTCAGCTTAAGAAACAAGTGGCAGAATTAAGTAATAGACAGGATAATTCAAAAGAAGTTAGAGATCTGGAACCTATAACCAAAGAAAAGGTGGAAGAATTGCAAGGTATCCTATTTAAATCTAGTCCTGACATGCAAATGGTTCCCTTTCTATAGCATTACCTATTGTATGCCAGGTTTATACCTGTTGTACGTAGAACTTCATGAGATTCAATGAAAGAGTTATTGCCAAACTAATTAGGAAGTTTCAGTACTTGGATCCTATGATGATGAAGACTACTGGCATAACAGAATAACCTCATGAACTGTAAATTTCACCCTACATTTCCCACGTTTTGCCAGTTTTACATTTTTCTCTTTTAAATGCTAAAGCTGCCTAAATTGTCTCATAGAAATGTTAATTGCTTTTAGTAATGGAGCTAAACCTGTATCTTGAAAAATACTGTAATTGCATTAATAATTTTTCTAGGGATTAAAATTTCTTTTTTCATGTCTGTTTCTTAGAACAAGTGAAATTGAAAACAGAAGAGGCCAGCAAATCTGAAGCTAAGTTTCTGAAAATGAAGGCTTGGTCTAAATCAAGAATCAAACAACTGGAGGATGAACTGAAAAATGTATGTGTAACATTTTCTATTTAATTTTAAATGCCTATTTTTGAATTTATAGATCTGATTGGAAAAAATAAAATATAACATGGGTAGGATGTTAAAATAATTTCTTCAAGGTATCCTTATATGTGAATAAATATATAAGCTTGGATGGATGTCAAATGTTGCTACAACAGAAAGTTTCAACAAAACATCGTATCAAGTGGTGTTACTGTCATGCAGAGTAAATCTGTTAAAGACTCACTAGTACTTTCAATACTAGAAAAGCAGCTATTCCAAATCTTACTAAAAAGTAATTTAAAAAGTTACACTGACTCTTCTGTGTTTCTGATATCTTGATACTTTTAATGGTTTTCTCTTTTAGTTTTCATCAAAGAATAATGACATATCTGCCTTAAATAATCGTGTCTCGGAATTAGAAACTGAAAAGGAAGAGCTGCAGTCAGAACTGCAGTCGTTATGTGAAATCAGAACTCAAAATGGTAAAGATAAAATAATTTGCTTGCTTTTTGTTTTCTACTCAGAATGATTCAAAAGTAAAGTGACCAAAATAAATGGATTTTCTTGGGTTCATTTTAACAGGAATAATTTTTAAAGTGTTTAATTCTATGTTTTGTTTTTATTTACATATAATGAAGTAGTTTCATACAAATGTGGACAATAGCATAGAGTGCTTCAGTCAAAGTTACAAGTCAGTTTTTCCTTCTCTCGATCTATCTGTGCATGATACTTCAGCGCTTTATGTGTTTAAAATGAAGCTCTGAGGCAATTTCAGTTTCATGATGTGATATTTTCTCTAAATCCCTTTCTGTAAACTGAAGATGGAGGAATTTTCAGTCCACCAGTAAGTTGTTGTTAAGATTTAAAGCATTCGTCAGTGTTGAAATCAGTCTAATAGTTAGATGGGCAACAGAGCCTAGGAGTCCATCAGATTTTTTTTTTTCAACTAAAATGAATCCTCACCTGAACTTTAGTTTTAAATGTTACTTTCTAATTTTGACTGATCTTCATGTTAGTTTTGCGTCCTAATGAACCTAATGCATTTGTTTTGCAGAAGAACTGTTGGCTAAGCTGGAAGTTTATGAAGAGCAGCAAAGGAAGTTGCAAGCTGATCTTGACCAAGTTACAAAGAGAGCTGCTTCACAGGTTAGCTGCTTAAAATTGATTTATATAAACCAATATATATGATTTATATGATTTATTAGCTCAAATGATGCTACTTGTACTTTCAAAGTGCAGGTGTTGTTAACTGGAACTTAGATTGGAAAATAATTCACTAATATACAAAACTGACATGATGTCAACAACTGTCCAGTTAGATAACAAGATTTCGACTACTTCAAGTTTGATTTCTGCTGACTTTTTCATTACATTTTGTTGATGGTTTACTGATTTTTTTAATAGTGTTTCACATCAATTATCAAATGTAAATGTACCAATTTTTCTACACAATTTGGATAGCTTTCAGCGAGCAAGTTAACAGCAAAAATCTTAAAAAAAAAAAAAAAAAAAAAAAAAAAAAGGCACAGGTCCAGATGACAGTCAGGCAAATTAAAGAATTTTACCAAAAATTTTATATATATGTTAATCACAGTAATTTTTTACTAGCAGCAGAACTGATTTAAAACAGATTATTGTATCCCCTCCCCCCCTTTTTCTTTTTTTCCTTTTTCAAATCTTTTAGACAAGTTGAAGTGCTTATTATGAGGTAAAATCTTGAAGTAGTTCTTATGTTTATGGGAAGACAGAAACATTTTTGCTCATCCTGGTTAAGATAAAAGATATTAAGGGTTTATTTTCCCACAGAAATAAAAGTTTTATTTAACTACGAGACATTATTGAAGATAAATATGTGCAACAAAAATATGTTGGTTAAAAAACCTCCTTTTGGCCTTTCTTCATATTAAAAGGGCAAATGACAGTAGTATTCTACATAGTACTAAATGGCAAAGCTTGCTTTTTACATAATCTACAATGATAATTATCTGCTGTATACAAAGTGGTGAATCATAATGGCTTGTTTTCTCTGTGGATGGTTTGCCAAGAGTGTCTTTCACATTTGCAATGGGATTTGGTAAGTGTGTTTTTCATGCCCAACTTCTCTTGTTAGGCCAGTGAATCGGGTAGCGTGGATGAATTGCAGAGTCAGCTGCTGGAATGGCAAGAGATTGTACCAGGGTCAGAGGAGTCCCATGATCAAGTCAGAGAAGTTAAGTCTGCCATGGCCTTGAGAATGGCTCAGATTGAAGAGGAGAGAGAAGGTGAATTATTTTATTTCCGATAAAGCTAGGTGATTAAATCATCTGTGTCTGCAGAAGTTCAGGTGAAGTTGGTATTCCATCATGATTCATTCACGTAATCATAAATTGTATGTAGCTAGTGAAATTGCTGAAACTTGCAATTTTTGCTTTGTCCTGTTTCCTTGAATCCTTTTCATACATTCGTCCTTTTTGTATCATTTTTATGCGTAGATGTGCTTAGTCTATTTGCAATCTGAGTTGCTGCTCTTTAAGATTCCTTGAATTTGCTTCTGAAGCTTGCTGGCTACACAAGAACAGGAACCATAGTGTTGGTTAGAGTTCCATGGTAGGAGATGGTTCTTTTTGCAACCGGAGTTGCAAGCTCATTTTAGATCTCTTTAGATAGAAACCTTCTTAGAGCATTTAGTAATCTATTAATGTTTCACTTGCAAAGATCAGCTGAATAACAGTAATTAGCAATTATTTAGCTGGTAATTTTTTTTGATTACCTGCAGAAAATATTAATATGTCAAGTAATTTGAAATTTTAAGATTTCCTAAATTATTAAGGAGACAGTTAATGAGAAAATGATGCACTTCCTGTTAAAACCTATAAAATTTAAATTAATTTTCAGATAGTTTTAGTGTTCATTTTTGATGTTATCTAGTACTTCATTACAACTTTTCTCCTTTTATTTAGCTGCAGTGGCACATTTTAACATGCACAGCCTACCATTATAATTAAGTTAGTTAATTTGGGCAGTCTCTTTTATTCTGTGATTGTATTATTTCTCATTTACGTGATCAACTTAAAGTTCAATGTGTAAGCACACAAATATTTTAAGAATCACGTCTCTTTCTGAGGGAATTATGCGCGTCATGCTTTGGGCATTGATCGCAAATAATGTTCCCTTCACTACAAGCACCTGTAATCTGTGGCAACTGCAGATCCACATGCAGTATTAATAACATTGTAAAATTTCATCCGTATCAGTCCGTGTTTAATTTTGCTTTTTTTTCCCCATGGGGTAAGCATGACCTCTCTTTCTTTTTTTCCTGTCGTTGCACCTGATGAGCACTCGGCGTCCCTTCCCCCTCCACTCCTACCCTCTGCTGTGATTTGGTCAGCCAGGGAGAACATAGTTTCCCATCAGTTTTGTGCATGCAGGTTCCTGCAGCAATGGCAACTTGTAATATACTGTTGCTGATTTCTTCTGTTGATGTCTTATTCGAGGAAATTGCCAACAGTACCTTATAAGATTGTCATTGATTCTATGTGATTTTTAGTAATACATGTAACAAATGCTGTTTTTATCTTGTTTTTTTCCCCCTTGAAATGCCTATGACTTCATTTACATTAACTGAATCATCTTTCTTCATTCTTCTTTATAGTAATAGCTGACTCCATATTTATGTTGCAACCTTATTTAAGTAAAAAAAAAAAATTTGGCTTGTTGCCATTACTGTTGACTAAGTAAGAATCAAGATTATTTAGATATTTTTTAAGAGTACATGAAATTCAATAATACTTTAAAAGAAAGTAATTCCCTCCCATAAATTGCAGAACTTTGCATGCATTAATAGTACTAATATCTTAAGCAATTTCTAACACTACCAATCATTCCATATGTGGAACAATGGAAATATGCCATAGATGGTGCTTGTTTGAATGTGTGGGGAGCTACCTAAGGGAGATACCTAGAGGATGCCAGTATCAAACACACGTACAGGCTGTGGCTTGCTCTGCAAACCGATGAAGATTGTGCTGTTTGGCCTGAATAGTCACTTCAGGAAATGTAGACACATAATTAGTTAATTTAAATACAGTGTCTATCAAAAGAAATGTGTTTTGGAAAGTATTTCAGTTTTTATGCTAGATATAATTGCAAATCAAAGGATACTTAAATGGTTCTAAAACACTGGGGATCAAATTCTTATTTGAAATAATAACAATCCTTGGATTGTCCTGACTTCAGTGATACTTCTTGCAAAAAGAGGTTTAAGGCATGGGATCAGAAAGACATTTTTATAGCTTTGAAGAAATATGTATTATGATTTTTAAAATTAATAATTTTAGAATCCATACTGAAAACAGATGTGCAAAACAAGCACTGATGAAGTGACAGTGTGAGAAGCCACAGTGTAAGATACAGTGTAGCTGTCCTATTGAAACGGTTTTTTGAAGCCATCAGCTTCAGGAAGAACTTCTGGTTATAGTTAATAGGTGTTACTAAAGTATGTTTTAATGGCATTTTGTGGTCCAACTCATCCTGGTACAGCTTGGATGAAATCTGAGAATTCTCAATAGGACTGAATCTCCTATCAGTCTGTTTTTTACCTCACTGATGCAGAGATACCAGTTTTCTGAATTGTATGTACTGTGAGGATAGCAGTGGATTGATATGGTTAAACTGAAAATCAAGTATATGTAAATGCTAATTACCTCTTCAATTAAAATATGGAGCCACCTTTATTTTCATTTCTTTGCACTGGCTTTTTTTTCTGTTCTGTCTACTTTGCATGAAACATCTGTTTCCTAATCTGCCACCCCAAACATGTTTTGTTGTATCACAAAACAGATGGGAATGTACTTAAAATGAGAATTCATTTCTAACAATGAACAGGATACATACTTAAGCTTTCATATTCTGAATTTATTTAGTGTATGTGCTTACAAGTGATTCTGTATTTGCCTTGAAAGGATGGTATTGATGTCTCATAAGATGATTTGATGCCACTTTGCACTGTAACACATGCTTGTGACTTCCCTGAATTATCTGACTTTGTAGCTAACACTAAAATTAAAGGACACATCTCATTTTGATAGAAATGCATGTGAATGTTAAGCTTATAAAAATTTTAGCCGTCTCAGCTGATGGCTTTTTATACAAATTAGGTATTTTAACCTGGTAAATTTAACCTTGTAAATTGAAATGAAATGTAACTGGGCATTTTAATTGATTGTATCAATGTGGCCTTACTCTTCCCAGTGTCTTCTATAAAGTCTTCTTTTAGAACTGATGAATAAATAAAGTTAGAATCCAGTTTGCTTTTTCCTAGTGAGATAAGCAGACATTATTCTTATGTTCTCCATAGTGTTGTTGGAGGGAAATCTCAAGGTGAATGCAACGGATTGCTTCTGTAATCTTGTTTCTGTCATTCATTCATTCATAGGGACTTCAGCCTGTCCCTGATCTTTTTTTTTTTTTTTGTGTAGTAGTGTCTGATATAAATGTAATTGCTTTCCTGTGGCACAAAACTGATTGAGGATGACTGGTTCTTTCCTGGCTGCTCTGATCCAGCCATAGTCTCAGGGCAACAGGAGCTGGAGGAGGAACTGACCACAGTTCAAGGAATTGGCAGGCTACACCAGATGAGAAGAAAAAGTAACCAGACCAACAGGAAGCTTCAGGTGGGTCAGAGGGTATGAGAGTCTGTTTTTACTTGTATGTGAATTAAAAACATGGCGAGTTTTATTATTTATATAGTGCAAAGCACTATATAAATGCCTTACGTGTTTAGATCTTTCATGTAACTGAAACGTAGCCAGACGTAAATAAGTGGTTTTGGTGGTAAAATAAATGATTGTGTATGTAGCCAGAAGATGAGAAACTCCAGTGGCATCATATCTTTCTCTTGAGACATGAATCTACTCAATTTTACCCTGAAGTAATGAAGAGTGATCATATGAAGCAATTCACATGCTTGAACCTATGTACATGTTTAACATGCAGGCTCTTTTTGGTCTAAAAACAATCTTTGTGGGGTTTTTTTTGGATTTTTTTGTTTTTGTCAGTGGATCATTGCAGAATAATCTGTAAATATTTTCAGGTCGTTCAGGTCGTCCTCTAGGTAGTTAGTGATGTTTGCAAGAGAAAAAAAAAAAGATAATCTTTTGTGGGATGAATTAAGGGTGTCAGTGCTGCATTGCTGCTTCATGGGAAGAATATTTTTATGTTTGTTAGCTCTAATACTTTGAGTTTCAGAGGACCGTATTAACTGTAGAAATCTGGGGTGCAGTTAAGATGAGCAGAGGTAGCTATGCATTGAGCCTTGGATGCCTGTGGGTGCCTTCAGAGGCCTGGCAGATACTATAGAACCTGTGGGAGACCTTGTCTTTTTGATAGCTGGCTCCAGGGCGATTACTCTAGCGTCTACAGTTACACTGCATGCTTGTCTTAGCTCCTGAGTCACTTGCTGAGCTTCAGGATTTTTAATTGAAAATATCCTTTTAATAAATATGTATTTTAGCCCTGATTCTTTTCTTCTTTTAATTAAACTTCCCTTTCATGTTTTGTGCATAGGAAGAATACAGCTTTGATAGAAAAGAATGTTTTCAAGAGTTGAATGTCACCTTGGATAGCACTGACTCTGCTGAAGGAGAAAACATGGGAGGTTGGTGGCCAGAGTACACTTCACCTAATGCAGGTGTGATAGCGACTAGACAGTTTATTAAAGCATGCACAACATTTGTATTCCGTGTCTATTTTTGTTTTCAAATTCAACTAACAGGCCATTTGTGGTGTATTCTAATCTTTGTTGAATTTCTTTGGCTTCCATTTTCTTCTGTTTCATTTTGAAGCATGTGCGTGCTGGATGAACTGCCTAGTTTTGGTTGAAAAGTAGGATACAAATATGTTTAAACACTGGGCTTAGATGAGCCCTGGTGGCCATCAAATATCCTATGTAGCAAGATCATACGTGTGTTTTAAGTTATTAGTCTTGTTTCTGTGAATGTGTTTCTGACTTGTACGACTGTATGTTGCAGAACAGAATTATACTCCTTTGTTTCAGTTTTAATCTCAGAGGTCTAGTGTTTTTAATGCACTTTTTTTTATATCCATGACAATGTCTGGATTGCATCTTATTGGTAAAATGGAGTTGATTCTCTTACAAATTTTGATACTATCCACTTTATTAATACCTCTCTAGAATCAGATCCTACGAGTGTATGATTAAGTAGTGATTAAAGAAACATGAGCCAAGTTACTGGTTGAGCTACTGTACTGGGTAGGCTACTTTTGCCAAATTCTCTAAGAATTTGAGCTATGCAGGTTGATTTTATTTTTTTGAAAAGTGAAGGATACTTTTTGTTCTCTGGATGTGCAGGACCCCCTGGAAATGGTTGGGAGCAGAATGTGCCCAGCATCAATGAGAATGAGAGCGTAAAGCTGAAAGCTGTTTCTAGACTTCAGGAATTTTTGAAGACCTTTCTTTAAATATAACTTTTCCTTTTTGACTTAAGTAGGCTTACGGACTGTAGTCGAAGAGTTGGAATTGGAAAGAAATCAACTGCAGGAGCAAATTCTGTGTTTGGAAGAACGTTGTCAGGATTTGGAAGATAGATTGCAGCTTCAAGGTAGAATGGAGGCTCTTCAGGTGAGCTTTTGAAGTTGTGTAAGACCTCTGTGAAGCAAATTTAAATCTCCCCTTATATTCTTATAGCCATGGCTTACAGTAAGGTAAAAGTGTTAATTTCTATCTAGCAAAAGTATCTAAAGCCTGTTTTGTACTGCATGTTGCAAGAGTGGGTGCATTCATAGTGTATCGTGTTGTCACCTAAGCCTGTTCTTGTCACACAAAGGAAAACTGCAATTTGGACAGAAGCTTTCTTGTTTGTTATTGGAACATGCTGAAAAGACGACGTGATTTTCATCATTCTCAGAGTTGTTTGTTGAATGCACCTATAAAAATGAACTTATTGTTAATATCAAGATGAAAGAGATCGCTGTATTAATTAATATTTGAGACTCTTGTAACAAAGCCTTTCAATACAGGTAACGTTTGGTGTAGAGGAAGAAGGGCAGCTATTGAGGGCAGTACAGGTGTGTTTTGATCCTCCAAAGTGGTAGCTTATTTTCAGTAGAGGTGACAAGTTTGCCATGTTTGTCCTATTTGCTGTTGATTTTTGGATTTGTGTTCTGGTTTTGGTTTTTGGTTGATGTTGCTGAATTTTTTTATGGTTTTACTTCTGAACTGGTGCAGTGAATCTGGATAGTGACTTACACTGTGTAAAAACACTGTCTGTGTGAATGCAGCTTGCTTTCTTCTTATCTCCACAAATGCCCGTATATTATTCTAGTCTCCTGCAGGTTTTTGCATTCATTCAACCTGAGGCGGGGGGGGGGGGCGCGTGGGGAAGCCAAGCGACTTTTGCGGTTTTGGTACTGTCTTCAAACCAACGTGGAGAATGTTCTTTCAAAGCAATAGCTTTCCCTGTTAAGTAAGCTACCTTAACACAGTGTGTGGGTGTGTGTTTTTGAGTACTGTTTTATTTTTGCACTGATATCTGCTAATATGTTAGAATACATCTCTGTTACTACTTAGGGTACAAATACCCTAAAGAGGAAGGTTTATAGGACTACAGTTCTCTTACACTGTATCTTTGTGAGCAATAATTCTCTTCATCATTGTTTTGTTGCAGAATGAAAATGAACGTTTGCAAACTCAGCTCGCTCAGTTACGTAACCAGCAAACACGAGATTCTGAAAAACATCAAATTCTAATCTCTGGCTTGAATGAGCAACTGAAAGGGTAAAATAAGTGTTCTTTACAGCTCCATGCAGGATTAGCTTGCTTTGCTTTAAGATGAAATGTCTAATGAGCTACAGGGAGTGTAATCTATTAGCAATCTTGAAAATTGTCACTTGATTCCTGTTTCTAGTTCATATTATTTTTGTAAGGTTGAATGTAAAGTGTGTAAACAATTTTTTAGGAACATAGCTTGCAGTTAATAAGCCTAGAAAGATTAAAGCAAACTTTATTTTCCAAAAAAATTCTCAGTGCTCTAAATACATATTTTTTTGTTAGTTTAACTGACAGAAATAGCTTTCTTGAAACTTCTCTTGGGGAAAAAGAACAAAAACTGTTGAGCACCACAGAAAAACTGGAGCAAATGGAAACTTTGAGGAAACTGGTTCAAGAAAAGGATCTTCTGAACAAAGAGCTTGGTGAAAAGTTAGTGCATACTGAACAAAAAGTAAGTTAAAGCTTTTCTTTAATAGTCTTTAACTTATTTCGGGTCCAGCAGTAATACTGCTGTTTTTCCTGTCTGAAGGCTTTCACTCTTGTTACTTCATGTAACTGCTTTACTTCAAGTTGAGTTTAAAGATTTCTTACACCCAAAACAGAGCTCCATTTATGTTGCTTTGGACAATTAAGTATTCTTTTGTTTTATACAAAAGTGTTTGTTTTTTGGGTCCAACAAGTTATTCTTCTAATTTAATTTCAAGAAATAAACTTCAATGGTATGTAAGCTCAGTATTACAACTTGTATTACATTTTAAAATGTAACTTGATATATTTTATCACGTTGCCTTTATTTTTTAATATTAAGCTCAATGAAGTCTTAAAGAAATGCAGTGTGTATGAAGTGGAGAATACTGAGCAGAAAACTGTCATCAATGATCTAACAGAAAAGATTGCTACTCTGAAAGAAAAGGTAAGGGAAAAGTAAGGAAACGTAAGGAAGGAAGGAAAGTAAGGAAAATCTGTATTCTGCTTTTGACGTGTTGCAATTAAATGAGAGTAAAAGAAAATGCTGCTTGCTAAAAATTTCATTCATTAACCATTTTGAATGCTAATACAATCCTGAAATACCGTATGTTTATCTCTTGATGATACAGTTACTCGGTTAACTTGCTGAGTGGTTAAGTGAGAGATATCTATTAGTTCAGCTAATAATTCTACATGTGAAGTGCAACTTTTTCTGCTATACATTTGAAGTATTCTTGTAACATTGTTTTCTCATGTTTAGACTTTGAAACAAGATGGTGTTGTAGAATTGATGCAGCTGGATCTGGACCAGACAAATGAAGAGCTTGACAAACTGAATATGAGCCATTTAGAGGAAAGATCTCAACTTATTCAAGATCTCCAGAGACGTGAAAGAGAAATTGATAATCTTAAGGAAACGCTGGCAGAAAAAGACAGGGAAGTGTCTGTCCTGTCTTTGAATATGGCAGAATATTCTGAACAGGTTATCATCCTGAAGCACCAAGTACAATGCAAAGAGGAAGAAATACGAGGAATGGAAGAAGCCTTATTAAAGGCTGAAAGGGAAGCTCACTTGCTGAAAGAAGTACAAACAGCTGATGTAAGAGATGCTAGCATGAAGATATCTGCCCTTTCGGAGAAGAGTAATACAATGGGACAGGAGCTAGAAAGAGTTAGAATGGAGAATGAAGCTAAAACCAAAGAAAATGAGGAGTTAATAAAGCAAATCAGTGAGAACAGCATTACTATTAAGGATCTCCGTTCTGAAATCAAGGCCAACAATGTCACATACCATAACAAGCTTGCGGAGTGCGAGTCGCAGATTACTTTGCTGAAAGAACAAATTAGTAAATCATCTGAAAAGTTGCAACAAACTGAGAATAAACAAAGAAAAGAAACTGAATATTTGAAAACTCAGCTTGAGGAAAATAATACTCTGAAGGAAAAATGGAACAGTTTGCTTAAAGAGAAAGAGAGTAAGGAACAGACACTTGAAAATGAGTTAAAAACAGTTGAAGATTCATATAACAAGCTAGTTTTGGAAGATGTTAGAAAAGATGAAGAATTGGCTAAGTTATCCAGACAGCTGAGAGAACACACTGAACATCAGAAAACATTTGAAAAAGATTTACAAGAGAAACAAGAGATCATTATTTCATTAGAGCAGAAGCTTGGGTTTTTGGAGCAGGAAAATGAAGAGTCTAAGTTTAAATTAATTGGAGAGCTGAAAGCCAAAGAGACATGTTGCAAAGAACTTAATAACCAATTATGTGAAATGCATAAACAAATTAACAAGCTGGAAATAGCAACACAAGAAAAGGCTTCAGCTAATAAGCAATTACAGGCAGATCTTGAAGAGAAAGAAGAAAAATTGGCAGAGCAAGTAAAAGCAAATGAAGATCTGGAAAAAAGTATACGTGTGATGGAAAAAGAGAAGCAACAGCTGATCGGTGAAAATGAGAGTTTGTCCAAACTGTTGGATATGAAAGAGTGTGAATTGTTAGAGAAAATCCAGGCTGTGGCAGAAGTAGAGAATAAGTTATCTGTTAGCACTGCTGACTACCAAAAATCTCTTTCAATACTAAGTTGTGATAAAGACGCTCTGGTAAAAGAGATTGAACAACTTTCAGTGCTTGCCGAGCAAAAAGAAAATTCAGTCGCAGAAGAGCTGCGGAAGAAAACCACGGAGTGTAACATGCTAGCTGATCAGTTGTTTGAAAGCAAGGAACAGACACAACAGTTGCATGAACAAATGCAATCACTGCTAATTCAGCTGAAGGATACTCGAGACAAAGAAATAAATAAAGAAGAAATGTTAAATAATAAGTTATCTGAATGTGGTACCCTGATGCAAGAGATCAGCCATAGGGAGGAAAAGAATTTATTACTGGAGAAACAAATTCAAAATATAACTTTGGATTTTGAAGTTAAGAACAGGTCTCTAGAAGAAAAAATCCTTGAGAATGATTCATTACTTAAGGAAATAGAAGAGAGTAAACTTTATGTCTTAGAGTTGTGGGATGAAATTAAAAACCTTAAAGATCAAAAAACAAAGTTGTCTCATTGCCTAGAAGAGAAAGACTTGACTGTAAAAAGTCAAGGTTCAGAACTTGAGTTGTTTCGTAAGCAAGTCTCTGAACAAATGGAAGAAAGTGCAGGGTTAAAAAATCAGTTAGAGTTACTGACCAAAGATATTGATGTGCTTAAACATGAAAAGGAAGACCTTTCAAGTTTATTGAGTGAAAAGTCACATGAATGTGATGTTCTTCAGTCACAGCTGGTACAGCACCAGTCAGAAATTATTTCAGCAAGGCAGCAAGTGCATACAACAACTCAAGAAAATGAAAAGTTGAAAGTAGATATTGAAACAGTTAATGCTACAGTAATGAAAAAATCAGATGAAATAGCTGCTTTAAGTTCTCACTTGTCCCAGCAAGGTCATAATATCTTAGCTTTGAAGGACCAAATTGATGGTCTAATAATTGAAAAAGAAAAGCTAAAAACTGCCCTTGCAGAAAAAGAAAGTCTGCTTTCTGTAAAAGGAGTTTTGATTCAGCAAATGAAAGATAGTAAAGCAGCAGGAGAACTGCAGTATTTGCAAATTATTTCAGATCTGCAAAACCAAATACAAGCCCTGGGTTTTGAAACCAGTCAGCTTAGACAAGCAACGCAGGAGAAAGAAAATGATTTTAAGAAGCAAGCCCAAGAGTTAAAGTTACTTAAAGATAAATCTGAAGAGTCTGATGTTCTTAGGGGTCAACTGTCTGAGAATATGGAGGTTATTTCTGACCTTCAGTATCAGCTTCAAAATATGACAGAAAAAGCAGCTCAATTGAATGATGTAATTATACAGAAGGATGAATTGTTAAAACAAAAGTTGGATGACTATGTCAGTTTGAAAGCACACCTTTCTGAAATACAGGCTTCTTCTGATACGCAGCAGAAACAGTTGGAGCTTTTAACCTCTGAAGCAGACCAATTAAAAGTTCTTGTTTCAGAAAAAGAGGTGGCTGTCAGTAATATTTCATTATTCAGTGAGAAGTTAAAGACGCAACTTCAAGAAAAAGAGAATGAATGTGAGGTCTTAAAGAAAGAGGTTGTGTCGTTGGAGGACGTGAAAATGAATCTACAAAAAGAAGTGCAAGATCAGAAAAGTGTAATAACTGAGATTAGACAGTCCTTATTAGAAAAGGAGTCTTCACTTATGGAAAATAAAAGTCTCCTCAAAACTCTGAAGGAGAAAGCAAGCAAAGATGAAGAGAAAACAAATTTAATTTCTCAGCTTCAGAGTCAGATACATGAGCTAACACAACAACTACAAGAATCAAAAGAATTAGTCCATGAGAAAGAAGATGCCTTTTTTTCTCTTCAGGAAAAAATTGCAGCACAGTATGAACTAAAAGATGAACTTAATGCAGCCCTTAGTGGAAAAGAAGAGGTTATTACTGGGCTACTTAGTTCTTTAAAGGAAAAAGATAACAGTATGCAGTTGGCAGATAGCAACATTTGTACTCTTTCTAGTGAGATTGAGGTTCTCAGAGAAGAGTTGGAGAAAAGTGATGCAGCCATGAAAAGCCTTACAAAGGAATTTCAGGAAAAGAAAGATATTAGTCAGAAGAAAATTGATTCTTTGACAATTGAACTTGATTCTATAAAAAATGAACACCAGAAAGCGCTAGACCAAATAACTACATGGAAACAAGATTTACAGCAAAAAGAATTAGCTGTAGAGTCTCTGCATGTGAAGTGCACTGAACAGGCTGAAAATATAGAACGTTTAAAGTTAGAGTTGAATGATGTAAATTCTAAATCATCTCAAGACAGCCATGACAAGGCACTACTGATAGCCAGTCTGCAGCACCAGTTAAACTCTTTAGAGAAAGAAAAAAATCTCTTACAAGAAGATGCTGACAAACTGACAGTTGAAAACACACAACTCATCGCATCACAAGATCATTTACGAAAGAAACTGGAAGAACTCCAAGAAATTAATGAAAAACTAGAAACAAGTGAGAATTGTTCAAGAATGCAGATAGATGCTGTCAAACTGCAGATGAAGACAGAAAAAGAGAAGTTACAGATGCAGGTTAGTGTGAAGGGTGAAGAGCTTGCTGAATTAGAACGTAAAGTTGAAACTCTAGAACAAAGTCTGTTTCAGTCAAAAAGCAAATGGGTTGCAGATCTTGATAGGGCAACTTTACAAAATAATAGTCTGACTGAACAATTGCGCAGTTTAGAAAGTGAAATGAAATCGAAGGATAGTAAAATTGAGTCTTTACAGCAAGAACTGAATCTAATAAAAATGGAATTAACTCAAAGCTTATCTGCATTATTGAGTAGTAGGCTTTTATGTACAGAAAAGAATGCGCAGCCTTCAGATTCCGCAACGGAGCCAGCTGATACTAAAATTCAGTTGGAAAATTTCTCCGCCCTTATAGCCACTATTTTGAGCAAAGAAACAGAAGGAGAGCAATTGCAACTGATTCTTTTAGAAAAACAAAATGAAATGGATGGCCTAAAAAATGAATTAAAAAAAATGCGGTCACTTGAAAAACAGAAGGATTTGCTGCAGAATGATATAGAAAAGATCAAATGTACCTACAGATCTGAAGTTGAATGTCTGTCAAAAGAAGTAGTCACAGTTAAAGAAACGTTATGTAAACAACAGTCTCTTTTTCAAGAAAGAGAAGAGTCATTTGCAGAAATGAATAAGCAGGTTGAATTTCTTCAAGAGAAGATAGATAAATCAGAAGAAATAGTTAGAATCAGCCAAGAAAAATTAAATAGTGAAGGTAAAAAAGTAGCAAGTCTCCTGGAAGAAATGGGGAAAAAAGACCAACTGATAGAAAACTTAACTTCCCAGATAAGTCAGCAAAATGACTTAATTTTTGGTCTAAGTCAGCAAGTGAAAGAAAAAGATTGTTCAGTTACCGAGGTCATGGAATTATTGTCTAATGAAACGCTGAAATTTTCAGAAGAGAGAAATATATTAACTACCAAATTGCACGATCTTGAAGCTGTTCATAATAGCTCTGTAGGAGAACTGAATCGAGTATTACAGGAACTTGAGCATTGTAAGAAAGAACTGGAGGATAGTCAGGCTACATTAAGCAATACAGAAGCTGTGTTTAAAGATATAATGAATGAAAAAGAGGAGATGCAGTTTAATCTTGAGAAAATTGGTAAGGAAAAAGACAACCTGAGAAAGAAACTTCAAGCAGCGCTGATAATAAGAAAAGATCTAATGCAAAAAGTTGGAAAACTAGAAAAGAGTGGACAGGAAGAAATAGAAAAAGAACAAAAAAAAACCGAGGAGTTGTTGAAGAGAGTTAATGAACTAACAGACAAGCTAAAATTTGCTGAAGTGCAAAATAAAGACTTCGAGTCTCATCTTGGAACTCTGAGGCAACAAATTCTAGAAAAAGATGCCAAAATAAGTAATCTGAATGACATTTTGTCTGCAAAGGCCTCTTATTTAGAGGAACTTCAGGGTAATCTTGCAGAACTAAGAGATGTCATTACTGAAAAACAAAGTATATGTGATCAAAACCTCAAATATTTAGAGGAAAAAGACTGCATGCTTGCTCATATGCAATCTGTGCTTGATGAAAGGGCGTGTTTATATGAAGAGGAACGTTCTGAACTTTTGCTGGCTCTTGAAAACGCTAAGTCCGAAATTACAAAGAAGGAAGAATTGTTGAAAAAATCTAGTTCTGACAAAGCTGATGTAAGTGCTGGGGACAGGAAGACAACTTTGGACAATAGCAATGAAATTAATATAATCAATCAATTAGAGAAAGAAAAAGAAACCTTACAGAGAGAAATTTTGACTAGCAAAGAAGATACAACAAAAATTCAAAAAGAAAGGGAAGAGCACGCTAAACTTGCAGCAGATTTTGATAAGCAGAAGAAACAGCTTGAGCATCTTAAAGAGGAACATAAAGCACTCTGGAAAGTTTTTCAAAGGGAATGTAAAGAGTTTGACTTTAATCAGTTACAAATGCATCCTCCAGAGGAAGAGATGGCTTCATGTAAGGCAGTACTGGAAGAAGAGGAAATTGATCTGAGGAATTTGGAATCAAATAAACCGAGAAGTAAGGTTCAGGTTGCAGCCTTAAAAGAGTCAGAAAACTTAATGATCTTAATGGCAAGCAAAGACATCGAGTTAGAAGAACTAAGACGTAATTACGCAGAACTTCAGAAAGAAACAGAAGCGTTAAAGAGAGAGTTGAGAAAGGTATCGATTGAATTTGGTGACAGAAGAGTAGAAACAGTCAACTTCAACTCTATGAGGCTGCAGGAGCAGTACCAGGAGCAACATAAAGACAGCATGTTGGAGGAGATATGTCAGCTGCAGAAAAAGCTGGAAATGTATGAGACAGAAGCTATGGACCTTAAGACAGTACTTGAACGTGTGAATACTGAGAAGGAAGAACTTACTAAAAAGAATGAAGAGGATTATAAGATGAGCCAGGAGAAACTGGAAAGGCTGAGAAAGGAAGCTGAGAGAGAGGTTGCAGAAAAGATTGAGGAAATAGAGGCATTGCGTTGTTCGTTTTTGGATTTCAAAGATAAGATTGATCTGGAAAAGAAAGTATTGAAAGATGCTGTAAAGGAAGGCCAAGAAGCAGCCCACCGTTACAGAACAGCGTTTGAGGAAATAAAGAGTGAGAAAGAGAAAATTATGAGTCATTTAGAAAAGTCCAATTTGGAGCTAATTAATATGAGAAAGGAGGTAAAATACATCAGTGAAGAAAATAAAAACCTCTTGGCAGAGCTACAGATACTACAAGAAAAGGGAGGGATAAGCAGTCCTGTGATATCATGCAAAGAATTTAAGGAAGAAAATGATACCGAAAAGGAATCGGGACAGTTTTGTTCAGAAATTGATTTGCTTCAAGGAAAGTTACAGGATAGACACACCTGTTTTCAGCTCTCAGAGACTGATTATTCCAGAAAAACTGAACTAAAGGAAGCAACAGAATATGAAATTCAGAAACAATCGCAAACAGTTGAAGAGCGACGGGTAAAACCCACAAGCGTAAATGACTTGAAGGCCCAAGAGCAAGGAACTACAGCAGCAGAGAAGTCCAGAGAGCGCCTCCAGAGGAAGTTACATGCAGCTTTAATATCACGTAAGGAAGCCTTGAGAGAAAACAAATGCCTAAAAGACCAGATTGATAAATTGCTTTTGGAAAGAGAAGAACTGGTGAACAAGACAGGTACACTTGAACGTTTGGTGTCCAAGCTTGGTGGAGAAAAAGAAAATTCAAAAGCAGCTTCTCCTTTGTATGAAGAGGAGAGCCTTGTTTCTGAAAATGCTCGACTTCTAACTGAAAATGAAAACCTAACTGCTGCGTGTGAAAGTCTTAAATCTACCATGGAGACTATAGTTCAGGAAAAAGAGGCCTTTTCTTTCCAACTGAATACTTTAAAAGATTCTCAGACAGTTGAATTGACAGGATGGAAGGCTAAGCATAGTGAATTAAAGCAAGAATATGAATCACTTCTTCAGGCATATGAAAATATCAGTGGTAAAATAGCAGATATGAGGCAAGTTATTGACCTCACTAGAAAAGAGAAGCAAGAGGCTATTCAAAGACTCAGAGAAGGGGAATCTGAGAAGGAGGCACTTAAGGAGCATTTTCAAAAGCTCATTGATGAAAATGAAGTTATAAAGAACCAACTGGAACAACTCAGTGAATCCAAAAAATTGGAAGTTGATGAGTTACAGAGTAAAGCAAAAAGGCAAATACGAGAGCAAGAGGCAAGGATGGAAGAACATCAGGATCGCCTTTGTGAACTCACTCATCATAATCATCAGCTAATGGAGGAAAATGAGCAGCTGAAACAAACTTCTGAAAATTTAAAGCAGGCTTTAGAGAAAATTCAGAGTGAAAATGGCATCCTTCATAATGACATTGCTGTAACAAAAGCAACTTTGGGAGACCTCCAAGTTCAAATGGAGTTGTACCAGAATGATATGCAATCTAAAATGAGCGATGCATTATGTGAGAATGAGTCATTATTAAAGGACATTAATATGTTAAAGGATAAACTTTCTGAAAAAGAGCAAGATTTACTTGTCCTAGAACAAGGAAGAAAATCAATTTCAGACAAATTAAAAGACACTGAAAAATCTCTAGACCTTAAAAACAGCTGTTTTACAAAGCTAGATGCAGAATGTAAAAGTCTTACCCAAGAAATTGTTAGTCTGACTGAAAAAGTTAAGATTTTAAAGGACGATAAATGTTTGTTACAGGAGGAATTAGAAAGTGTGCAAGAAAGTTCTTACAAAGTGAAGAATGAGAGAGAATTTCTTGAGACAGAATTGCTGAACCATGTTAAAAAGGTTGATTATCTTACTGATCGATTGAAATCAGCACAGGTGCAGAATAATTTACTGTTACAGCAACTGGAAGAATTAAAGGCAGAAAAATGTAATGTGATTAGAGAAAAGGAAGAACAGCAGTTGCATCTTGTAAAAGTGTTTGAGGAGAGAGTGAAATGTGCACAGAGGGACAACAGTGGAACTAAAACCAAAACAAAAGAATTACAAGAACTCTTAAAGGAGAAACAGCAGGAAATCAACCATTTGCAAAAAGATTCAATAAGGCTCCAGGAGTTGATTCTGGACCTGGAAAGATCTGTGAAAATATCACAGTCAAAAAGTGAAAAATTTGAAAAGGACTTAAGTAATACATCAGAAAAGCTTGCCAAATCAAATGAAGAAATAAATTGTCTCAAAGAAGAGCTTTCTTTGCAGATGAACTTGTTGGATAAGTCAAAGAATGAAGTTGACAGGCTTACAGCTGAGAACCTAAATTGGAAAAAAGAACTTAAGAGAAAAGAGGACCAACTATTAAGCCAAAAGGGAGAATATGAGAGAGACTTGGAACATAATCTTAAACAAATAAAATCTGTTCACAAAAGAGAGTGGTTGAACCTAGAGGAAAGGCACAATGCCCTTCAGCGAGAGAAAGATAGGGCGCTTGGTAATATTCAGGAATTGCAGGAGGAATTAAGCAGTAAGGACTTTCAAAACAAGAAACTTCAAGCAGATTTGAATGCGACTTTGGCCCAATTAGCTGCCTTTACAAAGTGTATGTCTTCTCTTCAAAGTGACCGGGACAGGGTCATCGGTGAAATGCAAAACTGGGAAATACAGTTCAAGGAGGTCATTCAAAGTAAGGAGAAACAGATAGAAGACTATAATAAAAGAATCTTGTCTTTACAAGATGAATTGAAAGACAAAATGGCTGATATTCAAGAACTGAATATCAAATATTCTGTGGCAGAGGACACACAGACTGAACTGTATTTGAGGCAAAAATCTGTCGATAAACAGCGTCATGAAGAGCTCTGCCGAATAAAGGAAGAAAATGTACTTTTTCTCAGCAGGCAGCAAGAGCTGGAGGGTGTTCTTCAGTCAAAAGAAGCAGCTTTGCAAGCACTTCTTAAAGAAAATAATTCTCTTAATCACCTCATAGAGAGCAGTAAAAGTGCAGGAAAAGAGATAAAAGCATTGGAAAGTAATTTTACTAGGAAAGAACAAGAATTCCAACAACTCCTAACTGAAAAGGAAAAGATTCGTGCTGAATTGGAAAAGCAAATTGCCATTTCTGAACAAATGAAAATAATGTTAAATAGTAAAGATAAAGAAATTTCCCTACTCATTTCTTCAAAAGGTGATGAAATTTCTGATTATCTGGTTCAGGTAAAAAGTGAGCATAGAAAACAGATTGAAGAATATGAAGTTCAGTTAAGGTCCTTGCAGATAGAGACGCAGCAACGTGAGGAGTCCTGTCAGAGGATGGAAAATGAACTGAGAAGTCTGCAGATGAAAGCAGACAGAGCAGGTCAAGATAAAGCTGCAATTGCCAGTGAAATAGATGCCTTTAAAAAATCAATGTCATCTCTTCAGAATGACAGGGATAATCTTTTTTCTAAATACAAAGAGCTGGAAGATCTTCACCAAAGTGTTCTAAAGCAGAGAGACAGTCTTATAATTGGCAATGAAAGTGAAAGCAGTGCTCTGAAACAAGAAGTAAGGATGCTTCTCAATCAGATAGATGATCTCCATTCTGAAAATGCAATGTTAAATGCACAGCTAGTAAAGTATAGGGAAGATCTTAACCAGGTTTTGTCTTTGAAAGATCACCAGCTGAAAGACTTACTTAAGCAAAAAATGGATTCTATTAAAAACCTTGAACAAGAAAAATGCAGTCTTCAAAAACACATAAAAGAAATGCAACTGACCAGTGAAGTGCAGAGGGATACTGCTGTGTCTTTGGAACATGAGAATAAAAAATTAACATCTAAAGTAAATGACTTGGAATATTTAATTGCATCATTAAACAAAGAGAAGCTTGTTTCTGAATCTGGAAGGCAACTATTATCTAGTGGTAGTATTCAGAAAAAGGAACGTGTAGCCCATGAGCAGTGTGAAGAAAAACTTGAGAAGAATATTCAGGAAGTCCAGAAATCAGTAGGCAAAAATGATAATGATGCAGATGAGGAATACAATAAAACTGTTTTGACATATGAGCACAGAGCTGCAGCTGATGCTTCTGCTGAGAAGATGATACTAGAAATTCAGTTTCAGAATAGGGAACTAAGATCCCAAAATGAGGCCTTTGGGAAAGCAATGACTGCTCTGCAAAATGATAGAGATAGAATAATAGAGGACTTCAAGGTACTTCAGAGCAAATATGCATCCGAACTCAAATCTGAAAAAAGGAAGGGAGATGAATTTAAAGCTGAATTGGAGAACTTTAAATTGCAGCTCATCAGTGTTCTCAAAGAAAATGCTCTTCAGAATCAGGTGCTTTTTGATGCTGCGAATAATGTCACGCTTGATCAAATTGTTGAAGAAATTGGCAATCTGTGTAAGACGTTAGACAGCCGGGAGATGGAGATTATCAGGCTCACATCTGAGCATGGAAATTATATTAACCAGATTGAAGCATTTTCCAAGGCTATGGCCAGTCTTCAGGATGACCGAGACAAATTGCTTCAGGACCTCAGCAAGCAGAAGCTGGCTTCTGAGACTAAACAGGGCACGGCTTCATTTGCCATTGCTTGCGACAGCATCAGTGAGATAAATTCTCTTAAAAATACTTTGGATACACCTCAGATGGATAGGGGAAGATTGGTAAGTTTTAATTAGCTATGTTGCTTTGTAGTATGTGGGGTTTTTTTGTTTGTGTGTTTTTTGTAGAAATGCAGAGAATGCTGAGTGACACTCTTGAAGTTGAACTTTGCAGGTATCTTGAGTGCTAAGGAAATATAATCTGATGAGGGGAGGCATGGTTAGAATTTGAGAGCTTAGGTAATTATTTGTTAAACAGAAGCAAATAAGAAGCTTGGCTAGAACTCTAGCACTGCTAAATCTTCATTCTGCTTTGGTAATCCTGTTTGTTAAATGTAGGCTAAAGAAGGAGCCAGTCTTGCAGCCACTGAGATATCAAAACTGAAGACCAAGGTTGATGATTTGGAGAGAGCATTACATCAGACAAAGACCTTCCAAGCAGAAACTGAGAGAGAGATTGCATCATACCAGAATGAGCTTGCTGGATTAAGGTGTGTATGTTAAACTTAACAAATCGTAGAGGTTGCTTTTGTTCAGAATTCTTCAGCAGTCTCCACAACATGATATGAAGTGGCCACAGAAATAAAATTATGTCTAGTCTACCAAAACAGAGGGCAAGCATGTTTCTGTAACGTCTGCACGTTGCCCTTCACGTCTAAGATGGCAGTAGACATCTTAAAGTGGTGCTCCATGGAGGCATTTCAAGACTTGGTTTTTCTTAGATTGCTCCTCTAATTAGAGCTTGTAAATTAAGACATATTCTAACTAAACTTATGCAGACGACGAAGTGAGAAGGCAGTTAGGATTAGTTCAGTAGTGGTAATTTTGTTTGGTAGGCAGTATCAGAGTGTTCTATGCATTTTATTGTCTGTAGTGCAATTTCTGTAATTAAAATCTGCTTCAGATAGTATGTGCTTTGTGCTAGAAGCCTTGGGGGCAGATTCTAGATCAAAAGGTGAGTCTCTTTGCAAAGACGAACAAACAAGCATGAATTTGTGTAATTTGTGAATTTGAACTGGTAGCTGTGGATAGCATGAATACTCTTTTCTCCCTCTTTCTCTCTCTTTTTTTTTTTTTTTTCCTTTTTTTCCTCCAAACTTTGAAATGTTGAATTGAATTCAGAAAGATTTAAATTGCTTTTATGCCCTTTGTGATGCTGCTTGTACTTGACAGCATTTTCAGGACATATAGCACGTTTGTTTATATCATGAAGTCTTTCTAGTCTAGGGGGTGCATCTTCCAACTCCAGTACTTGAAATAAGCTAGACTATCCTGAGCAGCAATCTGTACTGCTACAACCTAGAGCTGCTTTGCTACCCCAACTAATTCTTCAGGTAGCTCAGGTATGTATGCTGCATTAACAGTTCTTTGTTTCTTTACAGATGATAAGCTTCTCTGGTCTCCAAGCCAGCAAGGCACACACATTATCGTGTTCAAGGCTTTATTTTCCAAGTTTTTTATTTTCCAAGTGTGTACTGCAAATGTTCATATAATGCTCCATATTTGCATAATACCTATGTTTAGAAATTAACATTTTTTATTTCTGGAATACCAGGGAGCAGAACTTTTCCCTTTTCATTGACTTGTACGTACTATATTATCATTTAACAGCTAGTTTAATATTTTATGTTCAGAATGGAAAAAACCCTCCTCCTCTCAGAGTCGCAGGCACTACGAAATCAATGTGAGATGGCAGTTGCTGAGAAAGACCAACAGATTGCAGAACTACAGAAGCTGCAGCAAGACAGCATTTTTAAGAAATCAGTCTCTGATGGGAGCAATTATCCAGTCAAGGTAAAGAAGCAAAATGTACCAGAAGGCCTGAATCTGCTTTGATCCATTCATTGTTTAAAATGTGCAAACTGCTTTGCAAGTGAGAACTGTGCAGTATTGTACGGTTTGCAGGAGGGGAGATGACAAGTATGTATGTCAGTACTGCACTGAGGTCAAACCAGCAAACTACAGCTACTGCTAGCAAGTGAGTTACAGTAATTCTTAGTATTGATATCTTGCTTTAAACAAGGAACTGTGAGTATGTCATGAATCTAACTGATGCTTAACCAAAAAGGAGTCACGGTTTGCTATGGTTAAATGGTAAGGTAACAGTGTTTGCTTGTTCCTTATATTAATAGGTTACTTCAGTAATCTTGAAATTTGCTGTCATGGGCTAGTTGAACCTTTTCATATTGCATTCTGGATTTAAGACATGGCTCAAACTAGAAGAATGAGCAGGAACATGCAAATACTCAACAGCAGGCCTGGTGCTTCCAAATTCAGAGAGAAATTTGAAAGGAATAAAAGAACTAATGCAATTTACAGGATTCTCAGTTAATTCTGTCATGTCAAGAGGAGGACGGGAAGGTTTCAGACAGCTCAAGGAGAAATTCTTCTAGTAGCAAAGAATGAAATACATTATGTTCATAGCAGGAATATTACTTAATTCTGGCTTTACACAAGAAAATTCCAGTTTCTTGTATATTGTTTCTTGTATATACACCTGTCTCCTACTGTTCACACCAGTGTCCTTACGTGGTCCTATAGCACACTTGTTCAAAGAAAGTAAGATGCTGTACTTGTAGGGTACCAGCAGTGTATCTGTTGGCCATCAAGTCCTTGCATGCTACTTGACTTGATCAGCTGCCAAACAGCCTATAAAACATGGGAGTTCTGCTTGTTTCTCTTGGTAGTACAAGTTGGATTAATCTTCCTAGCCACTAATTATATCAATTAAGTATAGAAGCATTGTAATTGAGACATCAATTTTTCTCCTGAAAATTTGTTTTTTGCAGTTTGGTTGATAGCTTCGAATGTTAATGCGGGAACAGTTGGGCAAATAAGATGACTTTAAAATTTCTAATTTTTAGAAAACTCAATTAATTGAATTGTGTGAATGCTGAAGAAATGGTAGAAAAGGTGACACAGAAAGCAGTTCTTGGCTAAGTCATTTGTACTCTGTTTAAAATCTGCTGCTTCACAGAAGTATTACGTTGCAATATAAAAAGGATTTAAAAGGAGGGAGGTAAAAATCATGATACAGAAATCGAAGTTTGGGATTGTTTGCAGTAAGAAATAGGTAAATGAGACACACATACCTAATAGTAGTGAAGGGTGTAAATAGGTGAACAGAGAGTCTTTATTCTCCTTTCTTGTGAACCCAGAATAAGCAAAATTTACTGCCAATTGCAAAATTTCTTGAATATGCTTTTATTACTGATAACATTTTTTTTAAAAGATGTTGCATTAGTGCAATCTGTTATCAAGCACACAGGTTTTAACAGGATGCAAAAAGGAATTGGAAATTAACAGTAAAAGCAGCACTTTTCAGTATTTGTATTCTTGATTGGAACAGATCTATTAAGTTTCATTCTTCAGAGCCTAAATCAAACTGAAGAATGAAGATTAGAATAGGAGCTAATTGGGAGGGAGAAGGGATAGATGTGCCTAATGGAAGTATTTTTGCGGGTCTTCTGAAGCAGCTGAAGCTGGTTTCTGCCAGGAGCAAAAATACCCCATTTAGAAAGATCACAGCTGAGACTCCATTTGGCAATTGCCATCTACTTTTGTAGATGATCAATCAAGCTTCAAGGATTTTTTTTTTTTTTTTTGGGTTTTTTTTTTTTTTTCAAATATTATTTTTATTTGCCTTTTTTTTTTTTGTTCCAAGAGAAGATTATTTCCTTTAATTTCCATAAAAACATTATAGTTCAAGTTCATGGCTATCATTTGCTGTCCATCTTTTGTGATAAAATCTGGAATAAAAGATATTAATAATGTCTTTTGGGTTATGGGATTTTTTTTAAATGTTACTAAATTTGTAATATTTAATGTGTATATTTCTGTTGAAATATTTAAGTTGAAAACACTATATAGTTGAATTTTTATAAAATTGTAAAAGTGTGATTGATTTCTGAAAAGTTCTCCTGAAAAGGAGATCATTATTTAGTCCACATGTATACTTAGTTTTGGAACTTATATATATTGTTTACAAAACTCATATACCATTGACCCTGAATGTACTAATACTTTTAAAGATTTTAGAAACTGTCTCCCTTGCTGGAAGTTCAGACATTCCTGAGGAAATAAAGCATGTTTTAGATGAGAAAAATCATCTTCAAAATGAACTGCAGCGTTGTCTTCAGGAGATACACCAGAAGGATCTTCGTTTTCAGCAGATTAATTCAAAGGTAATTTAAAACACCATCCTAAATGGTTAATGTGAATCTGAACTGCTATCAACATTCAATTATTTTTGTATGGTATTTTGATGATATGTTTTATGTTTCAAATTCAACAACTCTCTAGGCTCAGACTAGAAGTTGAAATAAAGTCTCAGTGTCTTTCTGATGCAGTTTTTGTGACTAGATATTTGAGTTTTTCTGAATCTTCTTTCTAAAGAGATTGATGGGGCATTACTAAAGTTCTGTTCAAAGTTTAAAAAAATATACATGTGTATNAGAAACAGGAGTCTTAGCTAGAATAAGGTCTTAGTTATCTCATACCAAATTTTAAATGCCTCAAAAATGTTTCCTGTTTCTTGATGAACCATTTTGTGCTTGTACAGATGGTAAATATTTATGTTCAGTTTTGTTCACAAAAGTTTATAAAAATCCTTGGAAATATTTCTCTTAACACCTCCTTCTCTCTGTGTAGTCTAATATTCAAAGCAAACTGGGCGTATGTGACCTTTGAGCTGTCTTCTCTATCGGTCATTTTGTCTGTTCTCCCTGCTTCAACCAATATTTTTTAAACCTAATAATAGTTTTTCAACCGAAATTTCAACCAAATTTTGAAACAGGCGTAGAAATCTCAAACTCCTACAGGTAATGATGAATGTATAGGTGAAGGGGAAGACCCAAATGACTTTCCCTTTTTGAAAAGGTGGAAACTTTACTGCTATTCATTTGTCAACTGCGTGATAAATATGTGGATATATAATGTCAAGCTGACTTGGCTATGTGCATTGTCCTGAAGCAGCAGCCACATCTACTATGTTTTGCCAGGTGGTAATGAAATACTGCAAGGGAGGCAAAAAGGGAAATCCTGAAGTTTCTGGGTGGGAATATTGATGATAGAGGGAATAAATACGCAGGCTTTGTTATTTCTGCTGTTCACTAAAGAACTATTTGAATCTTTTAAAACTGTGAGCTTGCAAAAAGTTCTTGAAAAGAGTGTTTGGTCATTGAGATGAGAAGTCTCAATTCTGTAATAATTTTCTGGAGGAGATAATTTCTGAAATGTATTTATTTAAATGTTAATTTCTGTCAGGTTTTGCAGTCAGCAGAAGAGAATGCCATCTTGTCTGCCCAGTTAAAGGCTATGTCTCAGACTCTAAGGGATAATCAGCTTCATTACACTGATTTGCAAAATCGTTATTTAAGATTGGAGAGGGAATATCAGACAATGCAAGTGACATCCTTTCAAGGCACCGTTCAGGTAAAAATGAGTGTATGGAAACATTTAAAATGTTTCTTTTGTCCTCATGTGTTTGCTAGTTTTCCAGCACTAAACACAAACTGTTCTTATTTGTACTGGTACTTTTGCTTTTGCCCCTGAAGCACTTATAATTGTCTGTATTGCTCCAAAGCTATTTTTACTTGGCTTTTCACTTAAGGTAGGTGTTCACAGATGCTTTTGTCATTTTGAAGTGTCGTCTTTTAAGTTGGCCTACAGCTAGCAGAGATAATTTAAACATCACCAATAATTAGATTATTAGGAATTAGTGATAATTTCACAGCAGTTGTGAATCATTTTGCAAGGTGTTTGAGTAATATTTTCAGATGTGAGATCTGCATGTGCTATTCAGCTCTTCTGTAGGCTTTGTAATCTGTCGTATACATCTGTAATTTTTTTTTTTTTTTTTTTCCTTTGTGGTCTCTTTAAAAAGTCCTCCTGTACTGCTTTGCTTATTCAGCAGTGATCCATTAATACGAGACCCTAACACACCACAAACGCTAGTTAAAGGCAGAACATCCCAACTACCTCTGTGTGAGCTGATAGGTGTATATGGCACAGTGTGATGCCATGCATAGTTTGTCCCAGATTTTGCTGGCAGAATAGCTGCATTCCTTGTGAAACTAAGGTCAATACTATGTTAGTGTAGATACATTTCTTTCACTTCAGATAACTCGGAGATTGCTGCATAGTCCCGTATAATGAAGTGTACCTGTACCCTTCAAATCCTGCAACATACTGTTCTTCATCAACTTTTCATTGGAAAAGAGGCTTGGAAAATTGCAACACCAGAATTAAGTGATTAAATGACACATAGTGGTTTGTTCCTCTATTCTGTGGTGCTTATGGCTCCTTTAATTGAAATAAAGATTTTTATGACTAGGAAAATGGTGACTGTCTCTTTTTCCACTTTAATATTTTCCAGGATGAAGCTAGAGCAGAAGCTCCCCCAGGAGCACCGCAGGAAAGATCTGCAGTTATCGTTGAGATAGACAATATGGAGCTAAATGAACTCAGAAAAAGGTCAGGACTGAGAGCGCATACTGCCAATACTGTTTTCCTGACAGCTGGGTTTTAGGAGCAAAAATAATACTTTTCCATAGCTCAGGTGTTTTGAGAGGAAAAAAGAGAGGATTATGGTGAATTAAATGAATCTAGTCATATTCCTGAATTATTATGATTTGGTGATATTTAAAGTTTACTTTTTTAGAGAGATAAGCTTATAAGTGACTGTATTTCAAAGCTTAGTTTAGAGCTTGTCATTATTTTTTTTAATAACAACAACAACAAAAATTAATAAAAATGAGGAAGTAATCAACTTTTTCAATATTTAAAATACTGACTTCGTATTTCTGTTTTGTCATAGACTTGCAGAGACTGAGCAACAGTATGATGCAATGCAGCAGGCTCTGTCCCAGCTGACAGAAACGCTGTCAGAAGAGAAGAGGAGAAGAGAAGCTGTAGAGGAGGCTCTTGCGCTCTCTGAGGAACTAACAAACAGGTAAATATTCTTGCAAGACTTCTTTTCTTTGACAAGTGCATGGCAGCTAGACTGCTACGTTAAGTACTCCTGTGGGTATGAAGCAACTTGCATATTCAGAGACCTTAAGCCGTCTTTCCCTTCCATTTCCCCCTGGATGAATGCATGGAGATTTTCTGAGATACTATGGCTGTCTTAAATGCAAAGTATACCACAAAACAGAAAATCTGAATGTCATTTTTTGTTTCTTTGCTTTTACCTTTAGTGAAATTTCTGATAGGAAAAGGTATTAACTTTGAGGCAAATAATAGAACCTATTTTCAAGCACCTGCAGCAATGAAAGTCTGTGGTCCTGTGTTTGTGACTCTTAAGTCTTTTAATCAAGAATATGTTAAGATATACTAAGGGTTTTAATAATTTCTTTTTTATGTTGTTGAACTCCATAGTCAGCGGTATTTTTTACCAAATTAGTAGAAATTAGTAGATTTAAAATATGTTTATCTATCTGCTGAAATAAAATCTCCACCATTATAGTGATCTGAAAGTCACTATTTAATGAGCTAGAGATGATGGGTGGTTATTTTGAATAAATGAAGCATCGTGAGAGTAGATTAAAAATAGAGACTGAAAAAGACCTGGCAGCGTAAACCAAATCTTGCTGTTTTTTGGCTCTCTCTTGGCGTGTTCTCTCTCTCTCTTTTTTTTCTCTTTTTTTTTTTTTTTTTTCCTCCTCTCCTGGTGGGGAATCTCTCCCAGTGATTTAAGTATTCAAAATAATCATAATGGGAATTTGGTACTTTTCAAAAGTAGTACTCTGTGCCCTTTTAATTTTTCTCTAGATTTGAAGTAAGTGGTTACAGGTCTGTACCTACAGAATATACTGTTCAGATGGAATCTGAGGAGGAAAGGGAAGCCTTAATTATCAATCCTAGTGAACATGTTATTGTACGAAAGGTAAGTAAATAAGCTTTTAAAAATGCTGCATTATAAGCTATTTGAAATTTGTTGGCACATTTTATACTGCTAATTGCAGAACAGATAGAAGATAGCACAGAATGTGGATTCTTTTGTGTTAGTCCTCCCTTTTCCTCATCTTTCCGCTGCCCTGCCTGTGTCTCTTCCAACTCTCATTTATACTTTGGGCACAGATTTCTCTTCCTTGTAACTGGGAGTCATTGATTTTTGGGTTGCCCTTTTAGTATGGAAACAATCGCACCGATTAGGTGCTCGTATGACTCTGCCTTGTCTCTCTGCATATGAGAATCGGAATGTGAAGTGTTCCAGATGTCACAGGGGTGGGAATGCCATGAAGAGGTTCATTCAAAGTAGCATGCTTAAGTTCGGAAGGCATGTCCTTGATCTCTTTCTATTTGGGTTGCCTCATAACACCTTATGTTCATTAAAATGTAAGTTACTGTATTATATACTACACATGTGGATATTAAGTAAAATGTGTGTGGACTTTATTGTTTTAAATTTCTGGTAAGCATATATCATTACATAATACATGTACAACATGTGTTCTCCCTTCCCAAACATTTGTTTTCTTTTTGCCTTTAAATTCTTTGTGCTAATGGTCTGTGCTGTGGCATCCATTAAAAGATTTATACTGCCCCCCAAACATCTAGGTTACAGTAGAACTGCTGATTATCTGTCTTCATGTTTACTTATTTGACCTTTTTTTTTGTTGTTGTTGTTTCCTAACCAGATGAAAGGAGGAGCCCTTTCCTTCAGAAGATGGCTTCGAGGACGAAGTCTTTACTGTTCTAAGCTGCTGACCTCCAGAGCAAAATCACGCTATTTATTCCTTACATACCTAATGACACTACATATTATTGTTTTATTGTGCCTCACTGGCATTCTCTAAATGCATTTTCTGAGTAAATTATTTTCCTATAGGTTAATGGTGTGCCAATTTCTAGAGTTTTCACATGCTGCTGTTAAGCTATGCACTGGACACAGTTGTATATATCTTTGTTATACTCTGTGAGTCTTGAGCTTCTTATCAGAAATTTGTGTATATCACAGTTGCTCCAAAGTTGACTTGAATTGCTCTTTAACAGTGGAATATTATATTTGCTAAGGAGAAAATATTCCCTTCTGTTTGCCCTATACATGAACTGCTGCATACAAGTTATTTAATATGATTTGTGAGTACATAATGATTGATTACTACTGATTGGGTTGTAAATGGTATCTTTTCTATATAAAATTTATTTTAAGAGTTAAACTATGAATTTTAAAGGCATATTCAACTATTACTGTTTATTGGCTTCTTGATTATCACAAGGAGTTTTACAGAGTGCAATAAAGGAAGAACTGGATTTTTGGTGGGTTTTCTTTTGACTGCAAATAAAAAGCTTAAGAAGTCGGTGTTCTTATGTGACTGTATGAAGCGTAAGTTGTTCTTGTTTGTAATGCTGACCAGATGCACTGCTATGTCTGTGTTAATAAGGCAAGCCAGTGATCAAGCTTCAGTAAAGATACAAAACTGAGATGACATGAAGAAACGTCATCTCATATTCCTAAGCTGCTGTTTCAAACTGTGCTTTCTGCAACTTTTATTTATTTTTCTTAATTTTATTTATGGTAGCCACTTCTTGTAGTTCCGGTAGGTTTGGTTACTACATATCTTTGGGGAAAACTGCTACACATCTGCTCAACACATGAAACTCAAGCTTAAAAAGATATAACCTTATACGTTGTACATACCTAAGCTTCAAGACATTTTTTTTTATATAAATGAACACAGGATACATTTACAATTCGGAGGTCGTAAGATATGCCCTCAGTTTCTGTAGGGGCCTAATGGAACATTAGTTCTCTGGAAGTGCACAGCAATTTGATTCCAAAAATAGTTACTTGGGAGCGACTTGGGAGCGCTGTGGTGACAGACAGCAGGAATTACGTTTTTGCACCCTGTACTTACTGAATCATCAGTGGTGGTGTTCTTTCATCATGATTTCACTCTTTACCTGTTACCTCTTTATAAAGCAGGCCTATTCTTAACACGGAAGAATGTTCATTAGGGATTCCTTTGCTGGCCTTTCTGAATCTTGTAGTTTACTGTGATATTTTCATGTATGGAAGTATGGAACTTGCAGGTTTACCTGGGAGTATTGATGCAACTATAATGAAAAAAAATTATATTTTTTTCAATATGAATAGTTAAGTGCAAAGTTATGTCTTAATGAATAGTGCATGTAGCACCTCATGACAAAAAAACTATTGTATGACTTTCACTACACCTGGGATTCAGGGTCAGACCCAGCCTTTTATATTACATAATAGCCCTTATCTTTAACTTTTAATGGTTCTTTGCTGTTACGCTCCTGAAAACACATTTTATTTATTCAGAATTATTTCACATGGTGTAGAACATTGAAGTTAGGGCACTGTGCTGGTTTTCTGTACTTAATTATCATCAGAAATGTAATATGAAGACTATTTATTGAGTATGGGAGTGACTGGAGTCCAGCTGTTTCCCTGATGGATAAATTGAGGTTGACAGTTTGAACTGATTTTAATGAAGTGATGCTTAGGGTCCAAGGTTTCTTGTTTGCTGAGGTCTGCACAGTCACATGACAGGTGCGAGAGAGGGCCCTTGGCATTTGCAAAGTTAACTTTTACCAAAATGTGCCTGGTGTTCTGCATCATTTGCTTTTGTTATGTGGAATGGGAGAATATTATCAGCCCCTGTTGCCTTTGTTGACAGGTTCTTTTGATGGTTCTTTCATATATCTTAGTCTAGTATAGGTCTGGATTGCTGTATAAAGGCAGTATATTCTTACGTAATTGGAGTCTTTCAGCTGTTAAAATGGTTATTGCTCATCTCTTCTGAATGACATATTGCTGATTCAGTCTGTTTTCAGCTACAGTGTCACCAATTAAGATACACCAGGTTCTTTCAGTCTTTGTGACACACAAACAGCATATACAGCTGAGTACTATATATGGTGAGATTTTTTTTTTTTTTGTGATTAGTAACAGCTTCTACATGACTGCTTGCAGAATGACAGTGAGCTGTTTTTAGCAATTTGTGTTGAAATGAAGCCGAATACTCTCCAGTGACAGCAGTGGACCTGGAGATCTTTCTAGTGTTACTCATCTAGCGTGAGGGACTCTCGTCTTCAAGGGAGGGGGGAAAAAATCCTCTATCATGAGGTATAGCAAGTTGGGGAGTGGGAAAGGATCCAGACTTGTTAGAAAATCTGCCCTAATTTATCCAGGCGTTTCTATTGTCACTGTGATAAGCACGAGCTGAAAAAAAAATGTTTCCAAAAATGGCTTGACGCGTGTAGATACTCTGTGAACTCTGTTCCAGAAGCTGATATAAATGTAATGGAAAGTGAGATCATTTCATTTTCAAAGAGGCTTTCACAATCACCGCCGTTTCCTGGGTAAGTATTACCCTGAGATGTTTTTTATGTTAGTTCATATGTATGTACTATATTCACAGGTAGTTTTTATGTGTAGTTCATTCTTTCAATGCTTCGCTCTACTCAGAATTTGGTCTGAGATTTCCTAGGGATACACTTTTTGCTCTTTCTGAATTGTGGGTTTGGATGCTGCTTGCATCAGTCACTCAGGTAGTTCCAAAGGGACTCCTAATATAAGGAGATTCAGGTTGGTTCTTATTGCAGAGAAATGTTTCAGAGCTTTCTCATCACTCAGATGATGAGTCATGTACCATGAGATCTTTTTAATCTATCCGGAACCTTGGAGAACTGGTGTATGGAAGCGGAGCAACTAGTTAGGAGCAGCAGCAGCAGAAAAATGTAATGACAGAGCGCAAGGTGCACTTGAATTTATACTGTCACATTTAGTTTTCTTGCAACATTTGGTACCGGAAGACTACATACATTTTTTTTTTTTTTTTTTTTTTTTTTTTTTTCTTTTGTAGGATTAAGGCAATCTTGAAAATGGGTTACCCTGTGAATTTCAGTGCTGCCTAGTCTTGCCTAAATTTGTAGGGGAGGGGGAGGAAGGGGCAGCTTTTTGTGGGACACACTTTTGCAAGACTGAAGCTTAAAGTTTCAAATTAGATGCATGATTGTATTGGAAATAAGTCATTCAGATGATCAGTCTTGTGAATGGTAAAACTACATAAACATAATGATTTAGTAAGCAGTAAATATCTGGGGGAAAAAATGCCAAAACAGCTGCTGCATGAAAATGATTAAGCCTAGAAATTCAGCAACTTTCAAATACAACATGACTCAATCTAGGAAGGGTTTGGAGTTTTTTTTCCCCCCTCCATTTTTGACATAGCACTCTTAATCAGTTCTTTCACTTTATGACTGTGTAATAGTAAAATATTTTTTTCTTTAACTTGAACAAATTCAGCCTTTGATTTTTATTAGTAAGTGCCAGTGAAAGGTAACCGCTATAAAGTGAACGGGTAAATGGAACTGCACCCAGCACTTGCAGGTTTAACTTGTGAAGATCAGCTGATATTTCCCTATGAACTTTTTCTTTCAGTATGGCTGTGATCATAGTTTTGCATACAAAGATATATACATATATGTATAAACAATTATTTGTGCCAAGATATGAATGGGAACATTATTTCTTAGCATGTCCTACTCAGTTTCCTTGTTGACCTATCAGAGATTTGTGAGAGAGAGAAAATTTCTCTGCTTTTAAATTGTAGTATCTGATCCACATCTGTATTATTTATTTAAGAACTTAATTTCTTTTGGCTTAGCTTTACATGGTAGGTAGTCAGAAGCTGGATACAACTCTGGCATCTTGGTTGATGCTGTTAAATGGCTTACTGCATTCTACCAGTTTTGTCCTTAGGGTTTTAAAAGGAAATAATGAAAAATGTATGGAAATGTTGAAAGAATGTTCAGAAATACTTCCTACTAGTAGTTAAACATTCCTAAATTCAATGCGTTAAAGCTATTCTGTTTTCTTAGGAGAAAGCAAATCTTACAGGCAAATGAACAACAGATACCTTTTTTATTTTAAAATACCTCAACATCATACTTCTGATTTGTGCTTCCATTTCATGTAAAAATGTATTGATCGGTTGGGTCATGGCTTTGCTTCGTAAAGGACATGGGAAAGGCCTGAACAGAGTGGGGCAAGGTATACAATAACCGCTCCCTTGTCTGTTAGGAGAAAATCGTATATCTAAATCTTCAGACTTCACTATTACAGCCATGGTCCTCATGACAGCACAAGGGAAAACTCTAACTCCCCAAATGCGGGGGGAGAGCGTAAGTTGGTAGCAAGAGAGGCCCTAAGGGCAGGGAAGGAAAAGGAGAGTGTGGTGTTCTTCTTGACTGCCTAAAGAGGCAATACTACCGTCCTAAAAATAAAGAAGGAATCTGAAACAGGAGTCACAGTGAAATTGAGGCTCTCCCTCCATGGGAGTTTTGCCACCAATATCAATGAGATCAGGACTTTATTTGATGTGTTGGCCAACTGCTGAAGTTACCTTGGGTTCGGTCAGCGGTGCCAGCCGTGTCCTATTCTGTTTCCTAGAATAGCCATTTAGATAAGGTATTTACCATTTACAAATATGGAATGGGTCCTGTAGGGAACACTTAACAGAGAAGCTGTCATTCAAAAACACACAACAAGCATTTCCCTGAAACTTTTTGGTAGACTATTTTTAGTTTGATTAAGACTGATGGCATTCAAATCTGAAAATGCCATTAGAGAACAAATGTAGTATTTGAAAGAATGAATATTTAAGAATTCTTATCCACTATTTAATGCCAAAAAACCTCAGCAATGCAACAAATCCCTTACCTAGAACCGCTTTCTAGGTAACTTGTTTGACTGTATTTCAGTTGACTGCATTAAAATTTTTAGGGGATTAAGAGGAAATGTAATTGTAGGAGCTTTTTTGTTTTAAGTATTTCCCCTATATATTTCTACTGCTCTGCAGTCATAGCAATTTATCTCATTGATGCAGATAGTTAACTTTTAGCCTATAATTAATTTACCTTTAACAAAATATCTAGAAGATGATTCAGTCTTGGAAAAGATGGGGTTTCACCTACTGAAGTGCAAGTGGAGATGAATGTGTATCCATTAGTTGAATTTGTCCCCGGGTGACAAAGTCGATTAACAGAACAACACAGGCCTCCTTGAAGCTGCGTCAGATATTTCCCTTTTGGGAATGGAAGCTGAATGTCCTGATTAATTTGCTTCAGGAAAGTCTGTTCAAGTTGAGATTTATGTGAGTACATAACATCACATACATAAGATTTAGGCTATAGCGCGTAGACTTTACTGTTTAGGCTTACTTTGTCTCCCTCCCAAAATTTTTTTAGTAGTTTGCTGTTTAAGTGATGCAGTGCCCTGTTCCCTTCCATCTGCTCCTGCCCCCGCTCTCACATTGCTGTTTTGCAGGCGAAGCAGTGAGGCGCTATGTGTGACGAGGACGAAACCACTGCCCTTGTATGTGACAATGGTTCTGGGCTCTGCAAAGCTGGGTTTGCAGGAGATGATGCCCCACGGGCTGTATTTCCATCCATCGTTGGACGTCCTCGACATCAGGTCAGTTGGCACCAAAGCGACAGCGCTGTCTATTTTGGGTACGTAGATAAGGCAGCGGTAAAGCATCACTGCTGTCCTCGTCCAGGCAAAGCTCTCGCCAGCCTTGGTGGGAACGCAGCTTGTGAAGAACGGCAGGGCTGAGCTGCACTTCTTGTGCACCACGAGCTAAACCGCCTTTAGAGGCGGCGTGCTCCAACTATGACGTGTCGACTACGGGAAAACAGGAGCCTGGCTGGCTGGTATGGAGATGGCTTACAGGAAAAACACAGTGAAAAAGGATTTAAACAGAGAGCAGATTGGGTTGAGGTGGTCACTGGCTTTCTCAAAAATTTAATAGTACATACATGCAGTTTTCTAATATTGCAGGGCCTACTGGTCAATAATAGAAAATCCAGAACAGTGTGTCAGCATTGTGCATATCACCCTGATTAGAAAGGAGGGGTTTTTGTTACTCTTTGGTTTGTGCCTAGTTGTGAAATCCATGAACATTTGTACTTTGGATTTGAGATTCTTTGGCTTGAAGTCCTTCTAATAACTGTTATTTTTTAGAAAACCATGAATACAAAGGAAAAATAAGATTGGCAGAGCTTTGCTAACAGGAGACAAGAAATGAGTAATTGTGATAAGTTCCTTTTGTTGTTCCAGTAGGCACCAGCAGGGCCCATAAAAATTTCCCAAAATGTAGGTCTCTAACACATCAACTCAGCACTGGAAAAAATAAATGGGGCTTTTCTTGAACTGGAAAAGGGTCTTACTGCTTAATTGCTTCTAATTGTTCCTTCATAAGAGTCACATTCCCATATCTTTTTTTATTTATATCTAAGATTTTAATTTCCTGGACTGTAAAAATCCCTCCCTCAATTTCCCTGTGTTCTTTTAGGGAACTAAATAGACCTGGTTCAAGAGGCATAAAATACCAAGCATTTTATAGTATTTTAAACACCTCTGTAAGTTAATAAAGTTAAATGCCCATTCTTGAAAACATGTCCATTTTTTAACCTCTAAAATTGTGCGCTGGCTTTTATTAATGATTAGAGCTGGCATGTAATTTTTCACAGTTAAACAGCTCAGTGGCTGTGCTACTTAATGCATAGAAATAAAATGTATCCATGGACAAAATAAATACTTCTGTGCCAGCTGCTGATTAATATTGTGCTTAATATGTTGGTAATATTTGGGGCAATCGTGATAGACCGCATTAGTGAATGCAAACAGGATAATTTAAATAAATTTATTTTAAAATGCACTACTTTTCTTCCCTCCAAAATCTGCCTCTCTCCTGCATAAATTAACAGATCTGGAGCGCTCTATAGTGTAGTATGTTTTTCAAAAACAAGCATTTTTCATTTTGCATGTGTTCTAGGCAGGTCTTCCAGCAAGGAGAAATCTCGCTGTTCAAAGGCAGTAATAGAAGTGCCTAGGCATGTTTGTATATACGTACATAAAGTAAATCTAGGGAGCAAAAAAAAGCTTATTCCTACTTATTCAGCTGTAAGTCTTTTGCTTTATTTCTTTGTACAGTGACAAAGGGCTCACCTTTTGTGGAGAAATTATGAATTAACTAGTGCCTGCCTTGACTGGGCTTGGGTTCCCACGGGGATATTGGTCGCACCAATTGCAGGGTAACTTTCTTCATTTTAGCAGCTGCCTTGCTCTTCCTGGTGTATATTCAGGGGGAGTTGGCACAGAGTAGGTGGTTATCACAAAAATCACATTTTAGTTTGGCGTACATTTTTTGGCTTTGTGGAAATACGTTCTGAAATGACAGTAGCAATAGCAGCTACAATATTTTATGTTAGTATTACCCTGACAAGTATGGAGCTAATATTCATATTTCATTATCATACTTTGCAGGGCGTTATGGTTGGGATGGGTCAAAAAGACAGCTATGTAGGGGATGAAGCACAAAGTAAAAGAGGGATCTTAACCCTGAAGTATCCCATTGAGCATGGAATCATCACTAACTGGGATGACATGGAGAAGGTATGTGTTTACTTCTTAATGCAGTTTTATTGAAGCATCACCTTAGATAAGACATACTTTGCTTAACTTTCCAGTAAACCAAAGGAGAAATCCTTGAAGAGTTTCTAATTTCAGAATAGATACAATATGCTATTGCAGAAGCCCAGGTGCTGATCAGAGCTTGGTATTCCACAGCTGTTATTTTTTCAGTAGACTTATAAATATGCTTATTCCTTATCAGATTCTGTTACTTTCGTCAGGAACAAAAACCGTGGGTATGAGGGATGATTTTTGCCTCCTTCTTACCTATACAAATGAGGTCATAGATGATGCCCGCATCTTGTGCTTATGTAGGACGTTCTCTCTGTGTCAATTAACAACAGAAAGACTGAGTTTGGCTTTCTATCACTGTACTACATCTTTGAGAGTCTGGAATAGGGTTTTTTCCCTGAAGTGTTTTTCTGTTGCCAAATTCAGTTATTGTTTAGTGTCCTGATGGTGACAAAGCTTATTTATTCCCTATCAAGCACATTTTTAGGCATTCTGCCAGTATAATGACCTTTTGGTGAAATGTCCATTTAAGGATGTCCCAGACCAGGCACAGGCAACAAGGTGCATCCTAACAGACACTGGAGAGACAACAGCCCAAAGGGCACTATGGCATGACACACTCTCTCTGATGCCCCACAATTTCTGATGTTTGGAACAAACACCTGAACCTTTACATGGAAATACTGTATGGTGTCTTCAGAGACAAATTTGCGATTTAGTCCTTTGTCATTTCCAAGTGTAACAAAACTTCACGGACAAATACTTCTAGTATTGCCTTCTATTTTGGTGGCGAACACCACCGAAAGGACAAAAGCCCTGTGTTGATTTGTATTCATGCATGCTGAGATTAAGTTGTATACATATATCTAAACATCACATAAATTAATATATCATGTTAATGAACCCAAATTGATTATTGTAGAGTGTCACAGATGAACAGACTAAAATTAATACAGACGCAATAGGAGTTTTGTATGGAAATCAATTGCCCATCTACTCCTCTAGATGGAAGCATAGCATTTGCATTTCATTATTTCACTGCTGCCTGGGAGGACTGCTAATCTATTCTGCATGAAAGTCTACCACATGTTTTCCAATATTATTGCTCTCCCTGATAATTATCTGCATTCAGCAAGAATGTATATTTCATAATACAACAGCAAGGGGTTGAGAGAGGAAGCAGTAGGGCACTATTTTCTGTTCCTCCCTTAGTGATTGATCCCCACATCTAAATCCCCACAAATATAACACATAACTGTGTGTCTGCTTCTGGGTAATGCTCAGTGCTAGAGCAGACTGTCTAAAAGCTAGGCAGGAAAAGGAATCAGAGAGGTTGTAAAAAGTGATGTGTGCTTTTTCTGTATTGGGATTGCCTAATGGCTAAATCAATTATTTTCGGATGCGGGGTCTCCGAGGGTGCTCAGAGGTGGAGACTTCGGGCAATGCTTTTAGTTTAGTAATAACTATCAGATATTTTACATGTTCTTACAGGTTGCTTATTTTGCCCGTCTGGCACTGAAATGGGTGAAAGAACTGCCTGTGAAAATGGGTCTCTAGGGCAAACTTACGTTATTCTCATACTTAGCTTGCAAAATGCAGTAGCTGGCAAAGATGGCCCCAAGCTGAACTGTGCTTATACTTGCTGAGACCAAGAGGAGAGTAGGATAGAAAATGAAGGCAATGTTTAAATAAGTAATGCACAAGAAATAGAGGGAGGGGGAAAAAGAAAAAAAAAGGGACAGTGTGAGAGAAAGACAGCAGAAAAGAGGCAAGAGTAGAACAACTTTGCTAACTTTTGCAATTGCAAATATGAAAAAATATAGAAATCGCAAATTGGAAAAATACGCAAATATGGAAAAAATATTTTTTCTTGTGAGCATTCCTTGTTCATTCAGTCACACGGTTAGATAAAAATCTCAGCGTCCACTGAGACTGTTGTATAACAGACACACACACACAGATAAACGCTTGCTTCTAGATGAGCAGGGGCAGTTCTGAACGTTTTGAAGCTAAGGGAAAATCTTTTAGGTACATATACCTATTTTTCCCTGATTTTTAAATCATTTTCATGATTTTGGCCTGAACCATTAATTTCTTCTAAAGAAACTCTTGGAACTAACAGCCCTGAAACGTCCACAATATAGAAGAAAAGGTTTACTGGGCAATGTGCCAAAAATGGGACAAAAACATCTACACATTACAAAAGAGGGGGTCACTGAAAGATTAGACTTGTGAATAAGTAAGAATGTGTGTGTGCATGTGTATGAGAGAACGTGAGCGAGGATGCTGCGGGATGCGTAGAGGGTCTTGTGAATCATAAGTAGAATATGTAGGCAATGAAACGAAGCATTATTCTTCTCATGTGCTTCAGTTCACAATATTCAAATCTGGACCGCTCCGTTTTGCAGTGGATAATAGTGCAGGGCACTGTACATCACTATCACTTTGTCCACGGCAACTGAACTGATAATGTATGGGAGAGAAAACATAAGAATGAAGCATTTTATGGCTCTGATAACTGCATAAGTGTATGAAGCAAGTGTTAGAATAATCCTTCCTCAGTAGTTCTGCTTTGCTATGGTACCTGCTGCTTAATTCTTATGACCTATAAAACACAACATTAGACTCCCTTTTTTTTTTTTTTCTTTCTTTTTCTTTTGAATATTTATTATCCTCAGATCTAATAGTCTGTGCCTAATCCCCCCTGATATTGAGAAACACCTGCAAATTGATAAAGGCGTGATAGTCTTTTTAATGGATACTTCTAGCTCTAGATGGCTGTAGACTTTGGAGAGTGCAGCCCTCATTTTAGATAAGATCTTCTTTTTCATGGAAGTTCATTTTGGAGCATAGCAATGTCCCAAGGACATTTTATTAAATAAGTTACCCACTAAAATATCCTGATGCTTTGTGCCGGAATTAAAACTAGGAAGAAAGAAAAAAAAAAAAAAAGGAAAGAAAGAAATGTAGGTAAGAAACAAGTAGACAAGGAGTCTTCTAACTGACATCAAGAAAAAAATTCCTTCAGTCCCCCATAGCTGCCGTCCTCAGACAGTGAGGGGGTCTGTCTGCCAGGAGAACAATCAAAGCCAGCGGTGCCTGGGGCAGGTAGCGCCTTTCACCGTGAAAAATACTTCATAGAATGTGACGAATACATTTACTGTAGGAGGAGTGATAGTTTAATCCAAGATTTACTGAATGAAATGTCTGAGTCAGAGGGTCTTGCATTTATGTGGAAATTTATTAGATATATAAAAAAAAAAAAAAATCTTAGCAGAAGCTCATGACTTATATTCATGGGGAAACTCAGTCTCCAAGCTTCTCTTCTCCAAGAGAAATATTTCCAGATCTAACAGTTCAGTGCCTGGCTCAGCTTCTGTGTCAAAATACGAGGCCTGTGTGTGAACCAATGTTCCCATTTAGAGGGGATGATGCATAATCTGTCTAGGGAATCCTCATTGAAAGGACTCCATTGTGTAGGTTATATACTCTGATTGCATTCAATAATAGCCCCCCACCCCTTTTTTTTTTTTCTAAAATAGAGCAGAATTTGACTGGTTCACTCTTGCAGCCTTTTTCTCTATTTTAATGTAGCTACTAATGTGTTTAATGTGTTTACATATGTATGTCATATGCTATATACAATGTTATCGGTATTAGTTACAATCACAAAATTTACTGAGGCTGTGTCTGGAAAGCTTTCCAAAGCTAAAAAGCTTTCTGTGTAGTTCTGTTATGTGGACAGATTCTTTTCCAGGGCATTTTTCTCAGCTGACCTTTCATTTTAGATTTGGCATCATTCTTTTTATAATGAACTTCGTGTTGCACCAGAAGAACACCCTGTGCTGCTGACTGAGGCTCCCTTGAATCCTAAGGCTAACCGTGAAAAAATGACTCAGGTAATACCCTGTTACTATGTGGGACTCTTTTGCCGCAGAGAACTTCTGCATAGAAACATCCAATATATCAGTAGTCCTGGATATTCAGCTTTGTTCTTAATCTGGGAGGTAATCCCTTCAAGTTAGTATCGAGGTGCACGGGTCACGCCATGAGAGAGCTGAGGTTGCCGCCGCTCATGCAATAGCAGTTCTCTGGATGGCCACAACATGTTTAGTGTTGTGTCTTAAAAGCTCAAAGCAAGTTCAGCAGTGTGTGTGTTACCCATTCTCTATGTGGGGAAAGTGTGCAAGGGGGCTGAATCACACGCGTGTGAGTTTGTATCAGCAACCCCTTGTTTGTTCCTACCTCCGGCTACAGAGGGTGCTCGTTCGTAACAGCCCAGCTCATGCTGTACAAACTCCTGCTTTCTAGACGGTAGTGGCTTCTGCATCCAGCACCATGGCAGCTATCATTAAGCTTTTTCTTTATTTTTCTGTTAAGATTTGAATAAGGACATTTCTAAAGTCTGCCATGTATGGATTTATTTAGAAATATGGACGGAAGCATCTCCTCTGGAATCAGGGGAAAATGCTCAAAAATGGAGCCTTTGTGTTCAGTTGGGAAAACAGACTGGTCTAATAGCATCCAGTCTTAAATAACACTTTGCTAAACGTTTCTGACATGCTCAGTCTCTGATTTAGCAAATTAATATCAGAAGCAACAGTAGACCTCAGACCTCAGTTCCTATTAGAGCCTTTTATTAAATCTATTATCCATTTATATTGGAGCAACTTCCTGTTCAAAAGTCTGTATTGTAAATTTAAATGCTCATGCAATGATCTGTAAATGTGATATAAATACAAATAGGGGTGTAAAATCACCCGGGAAAACTGAATGTGGCTCTGCGCTTCCCTTTGCGCAACTTTTTGGTGTATATCAAATAGGAAGATTATGCATCAATTTAGCAACAGTGTAAATAAATGTATTTAAGTAGTGAAATTGACAGCACTTATTACTAGGAAAAAATACAACTGGGAAATGATAAACAGCAACAAACATTAAGAAAAGCTTCCTTTGTAACAATCAGGAAGGGTGGGTAATGCAGTAGGCATGGCTGTGACTGCTTCTTGGTCTTTATTCTGTAATGATTAAATTCTGAGTTCAAGATTTTTTAGAAAGGCTTATTGTTTATCACGTATTGCATTAATTTGTTACATTAACAACGAAATAGCAATAATTAATGTATTCTTTAACTGAAAGCGTACAAAAAATATACATCACTAAGATGCCTGCCTACGAAACGCAAAGTCTAAGTTTAACTCGCTGAGTTGGGTCACACTGCTGTAGACTTTTGGAAGGTGCAGTGGTGAGATGTTGTCATCACAGTTCCACTAGCGATGGGGTAGCACTGTCTGGAGAGTAGAAGGCATTTATTTTATAAAGCATAGTGTACACTGTGCTCTTCAGAGTGTGTTAATTCATTGCATGTCCTTAATGCTTTTACTTAGTAGAGCCTTCGCTTGGAAAAAGATATTATTCCACCCACTCAGATGAAATTGTAGTGGACTGATGCAGAAGATGGGAAGTCCTGGGGCTTTTTAGAAGACAATGGAAAACATATTAATATTGCCATAATATTTATAAAAAATATTTATTATATTTGGTGAGGACAAAATGACTTCTAATGTGCTTTAAACCAGAAAAAGTGAGGTTTTAGCTAGAAACCAAGACCACCCCTCTAATAGTATGGGTAGAGTATGACTAGAACTGTTTGGAGGAATCTGGGAATACCGAAGAAATGGGGTTTCTGAGAAAGAACAGAAACTTTCAGGAATGGCTTATTCTTCCTTGAGACAGGAATAAATTAGATTTTTCCTCATGGTTTCCAGCTGTATATTCAATAAATCTTCAATATTTTGAGCTGATGCATTGTTCTAATCCTGCCATCAAGATATAAAAGTGACCTCTCTCAAGGAGAGGTGTCGTCTTCAGTTATTATTATAAATAAAAACCTGACCTAGCAGTCTGAGGTTAATGGAAAGAAACCCGTTGCTTTAAGTGACTTTTAATAAATCCTAAAGAAAACAGCGCACTGTCCACAGAAGAGCCGCAGATCAGGAGAGGACCCAGGAGTAGCATCTGTAGGGCAGTACTCATTAAAAAAAAGAATTATAGTCTCATCATTTGCTCTTAAGCAAGATCCTAAGGGTACCTACACTCTTAAATTTCAGATTATGTTTGAGACATTCAATGTGCCAGCCATGTATGTAGCAATTCAGGCAGTGCTGTCTCTGTATGCATCTGGAAGAACTACTGGTGAGTCTTTCTTGAAATTGTATGGTCTGCGTGTCTTTCCCGTGTGCGTGCATGTCTGCATATCCATACATGTTGACTGGAGTATGTAGAGTATGTGTATGTTGACTAGAGTACACCACCTACGTATTCAAAAAGTCTTTCTGCTCCAAATGCTCAAGTCACTAAATGAACATTTAGGTAGCTATATGAACATTTCTGTTGTAAATAAAGTTTGTGCACTAATGAAAGATAATACAGTTTAATACTGCCCTTAATTGCCCAGCATAGACACTATATCTTAACAGATTTTTTTTAAGGCCACAGTTTCTTCTTATTGGCTTTATTGTTGAACTCCATTCCCAATCAATCAGTGAAAAATGCCCTTTAGTAGTTAAATGAAAATATGTAGTTTAAATATTGAATTTCAATTGCCTAGCTTGATGTTGGCTGTTAATTCATCATTAGAATTAGCATGGAGATCTTTTCTCATTGCCATTTAGAATCTGATCAAGCATTAAGATCATCAATTACGTCTTAGAAACCCTTGGGTCTTGATCTACTTAAAAAAAATTGTTTTTGCAACCTGATGCCACAATCTAATTTTATATAAAAAGAAACAAAGATCTAACATAAATTGTTTTATGTTTAAAACTCAACTGCTTGTATGCATTTTTGATATCGGATACTTTTATTCATTCTGAGTGGAAAATATATCCTTCCCTTCCCATCCAAGTATATAAGTAGCATTGCTCTGCACTAATAAACCGTTATTATATTTTACCTAATGGGATGATTTATTTTAATGGTACACAGATTTTTATACAGTTTTTATATTACGCTTATAAAATGCTAGAGGTCTTCTGAAATGAGTTACTGTGTATACGTGTAAGATCATTATTGTTAACATCTGTTCAGCAAGAACAATGCAATCAAATTGCAGGATGTTTCAATTCCCCCCCCCCCCCCAACAGCAGTTGCCACTTATTTTATACTAACAATTTCAGCTCATCTCACATGAAGAGATCTCTAGTTGGAAAAATGACAGAATGAAATGTCAGGCAAGCGTCTGTATGTACCGGTTTCAATTCAGAATGCGGAGAATATAGAGATTCTGTATCGGTGGAAAATAATCAGCTGCTTTTCCTTTTTCCTTTCAGGAATAGTCTTGGATTCTGGGGATGGCGTCACTCACAATGTGCCTATCTATGAGGGTTATGCCTTGCCTCATGCCATTATGAGACTGGATCTGGCAGGCAGAGACCTCACTGACTATCTCATGAAAATCCTCACAGAGAGAGGCTACTCTTTTGTCACCACTGGTAATAAGCTGTGTTTTGTTTTGTACCTTGAATGCACTTATTCTGTTAGTTATCCTGTTACATCGGAAATGTCTACCTGGTAAGATGCAAGAAAATCCTTATCAGTAAATAGACCAGAGAAAAACAGTGGGTTTCTCCTAACAGATGCTTTCAGCAGGTATGTTGTGCGTCAAGGATGAAGACGCTACCTTCTCAGGAAATCTCGCTTCATCAAGAAATTTAACTGATGGGTCTGTTTGGTCTATTTTGCACACAAAGGAGCAAAGTTAGGAGTTAGTAATGGATGAACCTATGGAGATTTGATAAAGATTTTGTGACACAGATGTGACAATCTCTACCATATCCTGTAGTACAGGAGTATGTATTTTATTTGCATGGAAGTAGATGAAAGTAGAAAGTGTTTTAGTTGAGACAACAGAGAGGTCAGCATCAGAATCTAACAGACCACATCGCCTTTGTGCACACACAGGAACGTGTGTGACCTGTCTGTCACATTGCATGTTGATTAAAAAATTCTCTGTCTACAGCGGAACGGGAGATTGTGAGAGACATAAAGGAGAAGCTTTGTTACGTGGCCTTGGATTTTGAAAATGAAATGGCAACTGCTGCTTCTTCTTCCTCTCTTGAAAAGAGCTATGAGCTTCCTGACGGCCAAGTCATCACCATTGGAAATGAACGGTTCCGATGCCCAGAAACTCTCTTCCAGCCATCCTTTATAGGTGGGACAGGATGTTTTTCTTTCTAAGGGCTTGACAGATATGGAAAGAATACTTTGCGAAAATATAAAGGAAGACTTCAGCTGTAGGGGCTTTGAGATTTGTTCTCCAGTGTCCTTAGGAACATGCAACTTCTATTGTCTTAATCAGATTAGTTTTCTAGAAACTATAAATGCTGTTGTTGCTGCTGGGCGAAGATGTCTGTCAGTTTACAAATATCAAAATTCTAAGATAGTTTCAACTTTTATAAATAAAATACATTTTTTTAAGGTACCATTTAGAGTACTTCAGAGTGGATTATGCTTATTGATTGTCTGATTCAGAGCTGCACAGTTCTTATGTTGATTACGTATATAGATACTGCTTCTGTATATCAATTTATTATATTAATCTGTAACTTAAATATGCAATATCAAATCACACATTATTTTTCAGTAGCTTTATCTGTAATGTCAAAATTTCCATCTTATTCAGTGGATGACTGACATTTTATGTGCAACTCATGCTGCCTTTAAACACTTCCTACTTCCTGCTGAAATGGTATCCACAAGGACTGAGCAAAATGGCTACAGGCAGTTTGGCACTATTTCTATTAAGCTAGATGGCAGAGCCAGCTTTGTATGTAGAAATCAAACTATTCCAGCATAAATATAGTTCCAAGTTCTGTATCTGAACATGAGCAGAATTAAGATTTATAAATAAATTTATAAATTTACAAGTAAATTCTCCCTAATAGATGAAGGAATTTGGCTACCAGATGTCCCTCAGGAATCAGAGTTGAGGCTAAACAATGGTCAGTATCAGAAAAGTGTCTCAAGAAACCAGGGTTTTCTGGATCACATCTTGGATCACATCTTTGTCAAAATTAGCGTGTTAAGTTAACTTAAAAGCATAGAAGTTAAAGTTCAAGTTGTCCTTCCAGTACCATATCTTTTCTGGGACTCTTCTTTAACAACAACAAAAACTACCAGAAGATATCTTTACTGTACTAGTATTTTAGGTAAGCTGATACGTCAAAGCCAAAGTAGCCCACTGGAATGTCAAGTGGGCTTCTATTTCTAGCTAGCAGCATGACATAAGCTTTTAAGAATGGTAAGCAGTTGCCTGAATATCTCATTTCTTTTTTTACTTGGTGAAGGGCAAAGCTCAGTATGAAAACAGTGGAGCCTTTCCCTCTCAAGTATATTTTGCTGGTATAGTTATTAATCCTGTCCCATGTTAAGATGAGAAAGAAGGTGGGGAGTATGTCCTGTGTGTCCCTCCTTCCTCTCCCAAATATCATATAGCTCTTTTGCTGGAGTTTTATTAAGGGAGGTAGGTGACAAAACAAGGATGGACTGATCAGTCTTCCTGTCATTTTTACAATGCTAAGAGGAAGGGTTTGGAGAGAATAGGCTCCTCGTTATTCCGAAACCACATGTTAAAAACTTATTTCCATGCAGGGATGGAGTCTGCAGGTATCCATGAAACCACCTATAACAGCATTATGAAATGTGATATTGACATCCGTAAGGATCTTTATGCTAATAATGTACTCTCGGGAGGAACCACAATGTATCCTGGTATTGGGGACCGTATGCAGAAAGAGATTACAGCATTGGCTCCAAGTACCATGAAGATTAAGGTAATACTTATACTAACACCTGCACATACTCTTCTTATTTTTATGGAAAGTTAGCTTTTATTAATAAATCTAAAAATGGCCTTAAGGAAACAACCAGAGCTTGTATCAGAGTCCTGAAATTAGCAGAGATAGACCTCAGATGTTGTTTAATATCTTTTTTCCTCCTACTAGCCAAAACATTTTGAAAGAGTGAAAAGGGCTGTACTGGAGTAAAGGGGGTTGCTGAAGGGATGGGAGTTGGTGAGATCATTTAAAGGAAACAGTGCTGACTGACTTGGAGGAAGAAGGGTCTGTCTGTGGATGCTGCAGTGAATTTGTCATCTGAGGCAGTGTTACTGTTTTATGTTACTTTACTACCCAAAGTGAAATTTAAGTGCAGTTCAGAGCCTCTTTCTATGAGGCAGCAGGCAGCCTTCTGAACAGACATGACACCAAGTGGCAGAAATGGGAACAGGAACACGCAGAAGCAGTGATATGTCCACTGTATCTTAACAAGTCAGTGACTAAGCTGGGAATAGGCTGTAAGGTATCTAGCCTTGCATCTAGTACTTAGATTACTAGGACATTGCATCTCAACATTTTTTTTTTTAATTTGAACTATTCAATCTTAAAAAAGAAAAAAAAAAAATCTCCGTTTTGTTCAGTGTTGTCCCACTAGTGGAAACAGTGGAGCTTTTTACTTAGCTTAGTTTAGGGCCCAATTTAGTTAATCTTTTAAAGTTTTATTTTTCTTTCTTATATTTTCAGTTTTGATGTGCATTTTATGGGGCATCTTCATATATCTTGTGGGCTGCCATTATTTGTCTGCTTTTCATAACACAGAAGCTCGGTTGACTTGAACTAAAGACAGAAAATGTGGCTGCCTTTTTACCTTTTAGGTGCTTTAATCCAGCTTTAATGCAGTGTATTTGCACTGGTGTAATGAGAGGCTTTTCACCTAGTTGTTTTATCCAAAGCGATGCTGCTGCCTTTTCTACTTGTCATGTTGGTTACAGCGGATTGCACTTCTCTTCTAGATGATTGCACCGCCGGAACGTAAATACTCTGTCTGGATTGGGGGTTCGATACTGGCTTCTCTATCCACCTTTCAGCAAATGTGGATCAGTAAGGATGAATATGAGGAAGCGGGTCCCTCTATAGTCCATCGCAAGTGCTTTTGAAGGCTTCCAGCATGGGTTGGCCGCGCCAAGTGTGCAGTTCCCCTGCGCATCACCTGCCCTCGCTCATCGCAGAGGGAACTTGGCGGTTTTACTGCTTTCCGCCTGCTATAAAATGCACTACATGGATGTCGTACTAATCAGTATATTCTAAATCTTAATGCTGAATTGAAACTAACATTTTTGGGGGGCTGGGGGCTCTGAGATTAATAGCAGTATTTATACATTTATGTAGCACTCTGTTCTGCAGCCCCTCACTAAGAATTGTGCAGCCATTCGGGAATTAGCACATGATGCTGTTGTCTATTAGTCTCTGCTAATTGATAGTTCATCTGAAGCATGCACATAATAGGCAATTCTTTCAAGCCTAAACACAACGCAAGATCTAACTACAGTCTGTTTATTTTATGCAGTTGAGTGGTACACAGGATTTTACCAAGGGGGCAGGTATCAATATGCATGTGTTCTTTCAGTACAGCTTGTGTGGATTTCTTTTCCTTGTATTCTGTATTGCGTCATAGGGTACCTCTGCCTTCCTCTGACCACCACTCCCTTTCAGGGAAGAGTTTCAGCAAGCTGCATTAGATTTAGGTGCTTACATGTAATGGGTTAATTTACTTGTAGTGTTCTTCTTCATTTCCCCCCTTTCCTAAGCAACTGAATGATGTTTCCTTTACTTGCTTTTGTGATATTTGTGCTATGCTAATGATTACTGAGTAAATCATTTTTTAAATATGTTAAAAAATATTCTGGGTTTAATGGATCAATAAAAGAGTAATTATCCGTGTAAGGCTGATGTGGCTTATGTTAATTTCATTCTGACTATGCTATCTGTTAAACATAGAAATTAGTCATTATTGTTTTAATTTTGTTATGAAAACTCTTTCATTCCCTCTGAGCATTCTAGATAAGCATTTTTGAATGAAAACCGAATTGCTTCACAATTTCTTAAAATTTGTATCTATTTGTATGACAAATCTTTACAAAGTTTTTGTAATGTTTTGTATGAGGGGGAAGAGCCAGCGGTCATATTTTAGTGTTTCAACTATCAGACAGGTTCATTCTATATGATACTGCCTGCCTTAGGTTCTGCACTGATGGAGATGTAAGGCTTGATGTATGTTTCATGATTTAAGTCAAACCTGTCAAGTTCTTACACTGTGAAGTAGCAGATAAGGTATATGCTTTTATATAAATGGATATTTGTGAGGCTTAAGGATGTAGTCACTATCCCAAAATACCATAATGTGCTCAGCTGAGAATGGAGTGAAGTCCAGGACTGTTCTTGTGCCATTAACTGCGCAATGGTTGCACACATTCTCTCTCCCCTAGGCTGTCTCTCATTACTATATTTTGTATTAATGCCTCCTAAATCTGCCATACATGGCCTTGAAATAACTGTTGGGGGAAAATATGCTATTTTCCAAAGACAGGGAAAAGATATTACTTGGATTTACAGATTTTTTTTTTTTCTCTCATATCATAAGTTAAACTGGGAGGAAAAGTACATTTTTACTTGCTTTCACAGAACAAAGTTTTTATTTTGCATTTTTTTTTTGGGTGTAGAAAACTTATTTAAGGGCCACAGCATTTCAAAAGCATTGAAGAAGCCAAGGCTGTTGCAAATACTTCCTATTAGCCTTAGAAAGAGCATAATGGACAGTGTCCAAGTGTTATTGTTAAGGACAGTAAATGATCAAGTTATCTGAAACGAGCTGATGTTATTGTAGCAGCATCAGCTAACACTGATGTTACCATTTGCTCCTGTGTTAACGCAGGATACAATATTTGTCTGATAAATGTTCTGCTATCTTTGTGTAGTAGCTTGTGTGGATGTCTGTGCAAATGAGCAAGGCTTCAAAGATGAAAGCATGTATATTCCTGTGTGGAAAATAGAGAAATGTGAAATTCCAGGAAGATTTTTGTCTTCATTCATGTTTTGAACTTGGAACTCTAGATTTCCTCATCCAAGCAGTGGAGAAGTGTTTGACTTCATTCAAGAACTGCCTTACCAACCTGTAACTCAGATGTGCTTGCATTCCTCAGGTAGCATAATGTTCATAACTGCTGTTCTGTGCAGTATTATTTAATGACTCAACTATCATGTAATTTTTTTTTTTTTTTTTTTCAGAGATGAATGAAATGTATGTAAAGCCTCACATCAGTTTTGTTTCACAGGTAAGAACTTCTATAGAATGGATCTGAAGGATGTTTTAAAGAACTTTATCAATTCTGACTGCTTCCAACTGTGGGATTGTCTCATTTCCTTATCCAAATGGTCTCTTAATGTCAAAAGTTAAAAGTCCATTAAGGAACTGATTCTTCAAAGGCCTAATGTTATCTAGCACAGAAAAAGAAGAGAGCAATAAGCAAGAGAGATAGATCTTAACCTCATTCCTACTTTTGGGTGTCAGTCAGTTCAAATTGTCAGCATCTGCATGTTCTCAAGCAAAGGTAAATCATTGCAAAGTTTGCAGCCTCTGAATTAACTTCAGTTTAGATGTTTTAGCTTGGTCCTAACTTATGTGATTGTTTGCTGCTTAAGTTGCTGATAAATTGGCTACATATAGACCTAACATGGTCAACCGGTCTTATTACCTGTCTAAGGAACATACCTAATGTTTTAATCTCAGCTTCAGGTAGGTGTGATGTTCAACAGCATGGTCATCAGTTCTTGTATCTCTGGAATTCAGGTCCTTTTATAGTTCCCTATACTACCAAAGCAAAATTCCATCTAGTTTGCTAACAACCAGTTTGTCCTGGCTTCAATATTAAAAATTAAAGATCTTTAAATTTTTAACATATCCTTTCAGGATATACTCACAGCTCATAAATCAGTACTCCAGGAGCTACTAGATTAGCCAGAAAAGGGGAGTTCCTTTCCAAAACAGGTGATCAAACTTTGCTGAGACTTCCAAATCAACCGTGGGGTCAAAGA
>VZSV01000001.1:4519535-4551617 GCA_013398735.1 Nothocercus julius | reverse complement strand
TTTGCATTATTTGGTACGTGTGGAACCAAAGATTGAAGAATGGTGTGCACTACATGACTTTACAACAACAGTTTTTTTAAAAAGTCTTATAAAAACATTCAATGAAATGAAGTAAAGCAACAATAAAAAGTCAATATTTTGAATAAAAAAAAGCCACATTTTAGATTTTGTAAATACATGTTATTGATTTAAACACAATAGAGACATCTCCATTAGACTTCTTAATATTCTTGCAGAAACAATTTTTTATTGAAGTCCTTTCAGTAGTTAGCTAATTTTATTACTAGTCAGAATTAGAATCTGACATTGAAATTGACTTAAAGTTTATTAGAAGTTAATTAAAATGCATTTTTAAAAAAATCATTCAACTAATGCAAAAGGGAAAGTGAACAGCTTAAGTGGGGAAATGCAGTTTCTTATCCTCACTGAAACTCCTTCTCCTCATCCACCATTATAACTGGCCTATCTTCTGTAAGAAGTGTTAAGAGGCCACATAGACACTAATACCAGTGCATTGGTGAGTATAGTTTATACGAAAACAAAACTCTCTCTGATTTTTTAATGCTCTTTTACAAGTTCTTTTTTGGGCGCGAGATATTCAGAACTCTTCATAAACTCCGGCATGCAACTTATTTACCTCCAGGATGTAACAGAATAGATGAACATCCAAGGCATTTGTAGTTATTCTGCACATTGCTGTGAGCATTCCTTAGGGTATTCTTCTTTACTTCCTTCCGCTGGTCTCCATCTTTCACTCTCCAAAACAAAACCCTATTCCAAGTCCTTGGTTGGCATCTGTAGCTATAGGCACAGCTGAGGCTGAGGCTCAAGCTTTTGGTGGTTAGAACATGTATTCTCATTCTGCAGCTGATTTCTTTTTCTTTTTCAATGCCTGATTAAGCTGTGAATGTCTCCCTAACAATCTGCATGTGAAATCTTATTCAAAATTAAAATGCATTTTGAAAATAGAATTAATTATGTGCTAAGAACAAATACAGATAAAAATAAGAAAAACTATGAAGCTACTTCTGTGATTTGGCAGACCTCTGCTGCTCTGAGATGAAATTTCTGTAGCCACCATGCAAGCCCTACTTTTATATACCGAGTTGTACAGAACATTATAGCGATCCTACAGAAAGTAAGGAATACCCCTAGCCAAAGAAAAGGTTCACCATTGCTTCCAAACACTCACGTACTGTTACCCACTACTGCTCCCTTACCATTTCACTTTAACAGTATCTTTAAACCCATGGAGACCTCCTGTCATCCTCAACTTCATGCGGAAACCTAGTTTGGCTGATGACAAATGTCTACTGTTGAAAGACCTACTATGGAAGCTATACCTTTAAAAACTTTCAGACCAAAATTCTCTCAAGTTTAGAAAATGGGACTCTAAACTGATGCAAAAGCCTAATAGAGGCAGGGGGAATGCTGACAATGAGTAACAGTGGGGGCTGTAGTATGGAAAGTGCTTTGCATGAAGAAATGCAATGTATAAATAGGATATTAGTATTTTGCAGAACTGTAAGGCCACCAAATTCTCCCATCCTCAATCACAATGAAACTGCACGTTTATGCCCATAAGCTAGTGTCCCTAGCAAAAGGGGAGACAGCTCTTATTTGGACATGTACTCCTTGTATTTTTTTTTCCCCTTGTTCTTTCAACAGTTAAGTTTTCTTTGCAGCAAAGCATGCTAGAAATGCAGAAAAGGACAATCACGTATCTGAGAAAACTCAGTACTTTGTATTTACGCTGTTCTTTTGTTTCAAAGACTAGAAATAGGATACTGTGCTGTCACAAGTATCCTATTCTAGGATATTTCAGCTGGGGGAACTGATCTTTGTGACTTTGGACCAAAAAAAAAAAAAAAATGTTCTGGAGAGATAGGAATCCAGCTGTTGTAAACCTAACAAAGCAAGCAAGGTTATGCCTTTTTCCCTGGTGTTTGAGACTGTGAGAGTGAGGTTCTCCGATGGGTGTTCTTCAGACTGATGCTGCACTAGAGACGCGTAGTGCCTTGTGTGAGACCCATCTCCTCAGCGCCCTGCTGCTCTCAGGGTCGCCAATGCCTGACTGTTCAACTAGCAGTCTTCAATGTACTTTAGGATTTGCCAAGTTTTCTGAGCTTCACAATTACTTTTTTTCTCCCCCCTTTTTTAATAGCTATGTTGTAAAATGAGCTTTCATTAGCATTCTCAAAGTTGTTTTTCTGGAAACGTGTTGAATAACACGTCACTTCAAAACAACCTCTTCTCCTCTTTTCCATTTAAGAAAGAGAATTTTGTCACCAGGAGGACAATGAAGGGCAAGGTGAGGGCTAGATTTGAGGCCTAATTCATTGCTTAGCAATTGCTGAAACTCCTTGTCTCTGTTTTGCTTGCATAAGTTTTAGCTGAAGATCCTGATTTCTGTTGCAAATCTACAGCTGGGAAATCCAAATTAGCAGTTCTGAGAGAAAGGAGATAAGAAGTATAATACAGCAACAGCCAGCAATGGAAGTTGCAAGCTTTGACATGAATTAAATTTGCAAAAGCTGTGGCCAGGAACATGGAAAGCTAGTATGGAGGAGAATGTGATTAATGAGGGATTTATTTATTTATTTTTAATATATGTTTAAGGTTAACCTGGGAGCAAAAATGAGTCTGTTGGTTTTATGTCGTGTTGAATTTTAACACAGAAAGGTGCCCTGGCGGATATTCCAAACACCCGACAAACAGTGATAGTGATCTGACCTTCAATTAATGTGAGAGGCCCTTGGAAAAATTCAGATCTGGGGTTGAATGGTGAATAGCTTTAATGTTCTGAGAAGCGTGGATCATTTACATCTCTCAGTTTGAAACTATAAATCACCAGGATTATGGCTTTTTAAATTTTAATACAGGCTTGCCTTCCCTGGAGGAAAGGGCGGGCAGTGCGGGGTACGATCACGGACCCGTGGAGAGGCTCGCGCTGGGTGCGGACGGCAAAGAGGGCGGCTCGAACTCCTTCACTGCTCGCTGTTGTCACCCTGGTCAGCTGTCCTGCTCGCTGTGGGCTGAGAAGGGCAGTGCTCACCGTTAGCCTTTACGTGATCCCTGAGCTTGCTCCCCGCTCTGTTTCATGCAGAGCAGGCTTCCAGCGGCTGGTCCATACGTGCCTTTCCCCCCGAGGTGGTATCCCCATGGGATACCATCCCTAAGGTGGGCTCATGCTCTGCACTCTCTGATTAGGCATTTGAGCTCCCAACTCACTGCTACCCCGATTACATAACAAGCTGAATGCTCTTGATACAGTTAAGTACTTTAAATTTGTATACTTGTGACACTGACAAAAATTTAAAAGAACAAGGAGGCCTCTACACCTTACTGCCTTGTTTGTGAAGGCTCTTCAGTTCCTTCGTAAGAGAGATTTACGAGCTTGGACCCCATCCTTTTCTCTCCTGTACCTGGTTACGACTGCAGACTCCTTACTGTCAGTGCATGAGTCTGCAGCAGCTCATAAATCTTCTGTAATCCTTATCTTAAAGTCTGGAGTGTCAATTCTCAGGCAATTTCATAACTAGTGCTAGAGGTGAGAGAATCTCTGTGACTGTGCACTCATTTTGCTGTATGAGGGAATACCTTACCTTGAGTAGATATCAGTCCACTTCTATTATATGTAATTTTCTATGCTAACAGAGGCTGTTAGCAACACTGAAGGTGATGCTGATATTCGCCACTTATCTACAAGTGATTTCAATGTCTGGGTCTGAATTCTGTGATTTGTATCCTCTCATTATGTTTTACAGGACTCTAATGATACTTACTGGTAAGGGTTGAGAGTGTCACCTGTGTCATTGGATATATTTACCTACCCCTCTGTTCAGCAGTGAGCAAATGAATGAATTAGCTAGAGTTTGCCCTTCACAGAGAAAAAGCGTTGAAAAAATGCTGAGGTTTCAGCTAGGGTGTGTTAAGATTTTTCCTGTACAACAAAAGACCGAAATTCCTCTCCTCCTCTGTTACATGGGCACATGCATAGCAAACTGAAGGGGATTTGTGGAGTTTGTCTTCTGAAAATACCATTAATAGGGTACACTAATACCACTAATAATGGGCTTATTTCTACTCCTTTTCTAGTTGCTGCTAGTATTTTGCTGTTGAACCTCAGAAAGTTAGAGACAAGGTAGTTTGCTGAATACGTGCAGTTCTTTGTACAGCCAAACGCTGTAAGGGGTGTCGAGGAATGTTGCCTTATGGTGGCTCTTTCATTTGGTTAGTCTTGTAAAGAGCATTTTGCATGGCTAGTTTCACAGAAAATCAGTTGCTTGGCTTTCCCAGAGAGCGCTGAATTAGCGTGATGTGACCCAGGGTTGCAAAGGGATCTCTTTCATCAGCAGTGATGCTGGGGGAACACAAGATGTGTTTCCACGACGACCGCCAAAGTTACTGTGCAAGGGCAAGGAAATACAAAGGCTGAAAGGGAAGTTTATGAAGAGCAGGGATCAATTCAGGGAGAAATCTGAATAGCAACGTTAAAGTTCTTTTTCAAAAGGTAAAACTCAACAAACATAAAACTCCTCATGAAGAGGAGCCTGTTATCGAGGCTAAGCAACAGCCCTGATGGTCTCAGAAGCAGAGAAACAAATACGGTTTAAAACACTTGTGCATCACCTCCTCACACATCCGCACTCAAAGTTATTCATATAACTAGCCAGCTATTGACATAAGCCAGACAGCTCATCCTTGCTTGCTGTCCGGGTCCCATAATCCTCTAAGTTCAGTGTTTCTGTGAGGTTTCCTGAATTTTCTTATGTTGAAAATAAAAATCCCTAGTTGAGAAAGTGGGTTTGTCTTTGAAAAATGTCTGAAATAGGAGGAGGAAATATATATTTTTCTTTTTTTTTTTTTTAAAGCTAATTCTGATATTAGTTTGCCATGATTGTGCAGGTCAAGTGCACTATTGGGTGGGATTTATCTTCAGATTTTGTTTTAACTCTGTCCTATAACAGACAATTCTTTTGATATGTTGGCAAATAGGAACTAATAGGACTAATTAGGTTGTAAAATGGAGTCAGTATGTATGTGAATATCAGTAATAATCAATATAGATGCATGAAAGTAATTTTCCAAGGGCTATGATATCTGATGCAGTTTTACCACAGACTTACTCTAAATAAGTGTTAGAAGACTCATTCTCATGTTGTATGTTACTAGTCAAATATACTTTTGTTTTTCCTTTTCTGCGTTAGCATCTGGCAGACAATGGTTGAGCCACTACTGTAACTACAAAACTTCATCTAACAAGTTATGTTTTCAGTTCTATGTATTTAAAAAGGAAAATAATTACAGAAATAGTAACAACCATCTCTTGTTCATTTTTAATTGACAGCTTTTTCTCTCTTAAATGTATTTATTAGGCAAATATCACTCTGTGAGATGGGCATGGGACAAATATGTTGTTGAAGTCTGTTGAAATAAACCTGGATGTTTTGGAAAGGATGGTAATTGCTGAATGTAAGGGCAGGAGGCTGGGTAAATCTAGAGCTCCTGGACACAACAGTTTATGGAATTATTTGCTTCTTATATCTTAATCTCTGCTACTTGCCTGTGGATGTCACACTTACGTAAAACATCATAACTCATGAGCTGACTTTCTACCTCTTCTAAAACTTTAGACATCCATATCTCTCCTCCAGAAAAGCATTGTGACCTCAACAGGACTTTAACCAGAAGAAAGATAAGTTTTAACCCTGGCTGTATATTGAAACTAGCATTGCATTTTCTAATTTATGAAATCAAACCAATGCCTTAAAGGTGTGAGAAATTCTACTGAAATATTGTCAAATTTCTTCATGACAAAAACTTTCTCCCCAACTTAATCAGTAAAATGTTTCAATAAAAATCTAGCTAAATACATATGATTCAGTAACAGGAACATTTTCATCAATACCCCATTTTGAGAGCAAAGGTCTCCTGGCTTTGCCAGGCCCTTGTGTCCTTGCCTTGCCAGGCATTATATATGGAGCAGCAGGTATTCTGCATGATGTCATGACAGAGACATTGAAAAGCAGTAACATTGTGCTGCTGTTTTGATTCTGTTCCCTGAGAAAAGCATGTCAAGGTTATCATATGATTTTGTTAGATTGTCTGTGAAGACACTTAAAAACAAATACGACTTGAAGGTGCTCTGCAGTTTATGAAAGTGTCTTATGAAGACAGGTCGGGGTATTGGAGAGGTTATTCCTATTCCCCACAGCACAAGAAACTTAAGAGACTTTGTAAAAATTGCTTGGTAATTCATTATCAAAATCGAGGTCTCCTGGGCTAGTACCAGAAATACAGAGCCACTTTTCTTTTTATGTTTCACTGTGGAAAGCTCAAGGATTAAAAACAACCCCAAAACCTCTGTAGAATTAGTGGTTAAACATTTCTTTCAACTTCAATGGCCGAGGCATTTCCTTTGAAATTGTTTTATAATAGAAACTAAAACTAGACAGTTGTAATATTTAAAGCTCTTGGACTTATCTTGTTCTGTAGGACTGAAGTAAAAAACAAATTGTTGGCAGCAAATTTTCTTTCCTACAGAACTATCCTGTTAAATTATAGTCAATTATAGTCTATTATAGACTATATAGTCAATTTTTGATTAATCATAGATCAGTCCTACTGGCATCACAGGTGTGTTAATTGCCATGTTTAGTTGGATTGTATTTTTTTAATTTGGCAATATATTTTAAAATATTTTTGAAGGCTAAAAATCTATAAGGTATTCCAATTGAATCTTATCTGACAGTGAGAATACTGTCTCCTCCTTTATATCTGTGACTAGAAATCACCAACACAGAAAACCATCTGATTCAATAGTTTGAAAATAGAGTTGTGGTTCGGACATGTCTTAAGCTGTTTATGCCTAACATGAGCACGTAAAATGGCCCTGCCTTCCCCGAGCAGGTAGTCTGCACTAACTAAAGCTTGGGCCTTATGATAGCATGACTTATGATTACCCTCCGGAAGCATGAATTGATTCTGGAACACCATGAAGAGTTTTGGGGCATATTGTCAGCCCTGGGTGCAACCTTTCTCTTACGATATTCCTGTGAGTCGTGGAAGGGTGTCTGCAGTGGTGCCCTTCGTGTTACTACTGCAGGAAATATTGGCCGCCTATGTATACAGATATTATTGTCCCTTTGATGAAAACGGGTGGCTGCAAACTAAAGGGAACTCCTTTAGTTGGACAAAAGGATTCAGGGAGACACAGAATTGTCATCGTGTCCTGTGTTGTCTGCTGTTAGTCCTGGCTGTCCCTTCCTGGACGGCATAATATCTTCAGGAAATGAACTTTTGAGCACACTGCAATAACAGCACCTGTAGTGAAAGACAGCATAGATTATATTCCCAAGCCTCCTGCTTCGACAATACATATGTAGCTACAAAATTGGGAGCAGTAAGATTTCTAAGATTTCTGAGGCTTAGCAAGAGAAAGGATGCTAATTTCTATGGCACTGCACAGCTGAACTCTGCTCCTTTCTGACGAGAGCGTCTGGGCTCCTACTGACACAATCTTCTATCAGAAGGTATTAGAAAAACTGTATTATGGGCTGTTGCAACAATGGTAGCTGGGGTGAAAAAGCCTTTTCTGTCTTGATAATTAGGTGGGGACTTGTCTAGCAGTACCGGCATACAAAGAAAGGAATTCAGGGAGCAGAGTTTCGCGGTGGGAGGTGAGGAGGGAGAGGAGAGGAGACCTTCAGCAATCTGCATTCAATGTGGATGCAAATGGAACATTTCAGAGTCCTGCTGGCAGTGGCTGCAAAAGTGACATTTTCTAGTCGTGCTGGAAAAATGCATTATAACATTTCTTATTTTCAATTTGTTTATTTAGGAAGAATTTTAAGGGAATTAAACATACTACATGGGAGATCCTAGAGGCAGAAATTTTGTGCTGAGACCAAAGTCTGTTTGGACAAGGTGGTAAACAACCATGTGTTGCTTGGGAGTGACAGATGGGATAGGGGTTAAGTTATATGGGTCTTACAGGTCTTTTAGTCATATGGTAATGTGAGAGTTGCACTGAGTGGTAGGTTCAGCTCGGTAGGGATCCTTCTGTTATTAAGCACAAGGTAAGGAACTGAGGAAGCTACATTTTTTTCTTGGCTCAGACAAGTCTCTATTAAGAAGCCGCTGGCACGCGTCTTCCAGGTGACGGTGGCTAAGAGCAGCGATGTAAACATGACGACAGTGCCCTTCCTAGGCTGATTTCTAAATTTTGCTCATTCATAATGTATGTATAGGACACCATTCTACATCGAGGTAGCCTCATCTTGCAAGAAATACCTTGCATGTTTTATTCATACCGACTTAAGTGGAAGAAATACACTTTGGTATTCCCAATTACTATTCTTCAGAGTGTTTTTGTTTGTTTTTGTTGAAAGCTAGTACTATCAATGAAAACACACAAATGTTTTCAGTTAGCTAATTAGCTAATGTTTTTGTGCAAACAAGCAAAATACAAATCTCTTGTCCATCTTTGAAAAAAATCTTGGAACAAAGATTATTCAAGATATGATAATTTATGTTTCAGATAATGCATTGGTGTGTTGTTACACATGATGTTATGGTTGTTACGCATTGATGGCCTGAGAGAGAGGACTCCTTTGAGGGTTGTGAATATCTACCATTTTTCAGGGGCAAAAATGAAAAAACAAGCAACATAATCTTTACATGTAAACCATCCTACTTTGTACTATGTGTCTCTGTTCCTAAACAGTTCAATAATTCTTAATAGGCATACTTAAAAATAACAAATAGAATCACAAAAAGATCACAAAAAGAATCAAGCTGAGGACACTGCATGCTTTTATGTTCATTTATATTTTATTAGGAAAATAAAACCCCCCACAAACCTCTGATTCTGTGCTACATTTGGTGGCCCTCTTGAAGGTGGGGTGATGTTTGCTTTCTTACAGTCCTCAGGAAGCTCTCCATGTTGTCAGGACCTTTCAAGGAGGCGCTGCAGTGATGCTGGCCGGCTTCCCCTGCACCTCAGTGTGTTGCATTCCGGTTACTCCGTGATGCTATGCGCTTACGTATGCCCAGCTCGTATTTCCTGAACTGATCCTGCTCCACCATGGGTAAATTCAGACCAGGTAGCTTTATCTAACCAGGTCTTAAAAACATCCAAGGACTGAGATTTTACAACCACTGTGGCCAACCTATTCCAATGCTGTATTATCCTCAAGTGATTTTCCTCCCTTACATGCAGTCAGAACGTACCATGGAGAACTGACCTCCCTTCGTATCTCAAATCTGACTTGACTGCAGACCGAGTTCAAGAGCCTTGTTAGCCCAAGCAGCCCCTTTCCCTCTTTTCTCCTCCACAGCCATACCTGCACTATGGCCATCCAAATGCTTGCATAGCCTAGCAATCCTTCCTAGTAATTTTGTAAAAGAAAAACTTGTCTTTAAAAAGTATAGATTTGTCTGCAGCTTTTTTTTTCCTCCTGCTGTGGCTCAACACTTAATAATAGAGCTTTTCATCTTCATTAACTAACACAGACATAAACTAATTAATTAATTATGCTTGCATATTTCTCCATTAAATTGCTAGTCTACTAAAATTTATCCTTTCTATTCCCTTAAGATATTTTATATCTCAGTGAGGTCTTTTGTTAATCTTCTCTTTTCCGCAGCGTGTTTAACCTTCTTTCACTTATTATTTAGGGTCATTAAGACTTATTATCTCATTTATCCTCTCTTGAACCTCCTTTGTTGTCCATTTTTTTTTCTTCCCATAACCAGAACTGTGTAGTTGGCCCAGATTCTTATCTTATTAAGTGTAAGAATCAGGAGCAACTGAAAAAAGGCTATTTCCACTGAAAATCAGACTCTAGGCCCTCTCTCTGAAATTCAAACCAGATTTTCTGGTCCATAACAAGATGTTGTGCTATATGCAATTGTTATGCTGTATTTTAAGATCTGTCACTGTAAGCTGGGTAGGTATTAGAGGTTTTGCAACTAGAAAAATGTGCAAAGTGTGTTCAGTTTTGGTGTCTGCACTTCAGAAAAAATCAGAAATTTGAAAGAATGGAAAAAAGATCCCAGGAATGATGTGAAGTCACAAAATCCTGACCAATAATGAGAAACTAAAGAAGTTTAATCTGTTGTGGGACGAAATTAAGAAGGGACTGAAGAACCTTTAGGGAGGATATTGGGAGATTTTGTTACAAAGAACTCTGAAAACCAACAAACAAAGATGCACCAAAATGTAGATTCTGAAAAACTGAAAGACAGACTGACTAATTCAGAGTGGACTTAAGATTCACTGAGAGTAATTAAACGCCAGTACAATTAACTTATACAAAATTTGTTGAAGTATTTAAATTGAGACTATTTTTTCTACATATATGGACTTGTTCAGTCAGAAATTACTGATTCAGATTCTTTGGCAGTGAATTATGTATGAAGCCAGAATAATTCATCACAGTCTCTGTCAGCCTTTAAGTTTAGACTCTAAACTCCTTCTTTTCAAAATATCACTTTTTTTTCTTCCAGACATGTTGTAGGGGGAGGGACTGTGTGGATGTCGTGGTAGCATGGATGTCAGCATTTTGTTCTACCTTATTTTTGATAAAACATCACCTATCTTTGGATTCTCAGCCACACACATTCCCAAGAGTTTTCCAGGATGCAGTGCAGAAGATATCTTCTTATTCATTACTACAAGACCCTTTACTCTTTTTTTTTTTTTTTCCTGTAATGTAAGAGCTCTTATAATTTATTTTTGTTCCTTATTATTTCTCTTCCATCACGACATTTCTCCCCCATTCATGTTTTATTTCCAGCTGGTTATTTTATCAAAAGTGTTTTCTACAGGCCGTGTAATTATATCCACAGATTCTCTCCCTGTAAAATCTTTTCCGTTATTGCTTCTTCTTCAATGAGGCAGTACAAGATTTGTTAGGCAAGCTCTCTGTGGGTAAATGCATGCTGGCTGTCTGCAATTTAGGTATAATTTGCTAAATGTTCCATGCCAACTATTTTATGCTATTCTCATTATTCAAATCATGCTTGTAGAGGCTTGTAGTTATGAATTTTGTCAGGATATCTATAATAAATGTAACACAAACTCTACCCCACTACATATATAACCTCCGTCCAGATTGTCTATTCTGCCTATCACAAGGACCTATTTTTGCTATTAACATTTGACTGATTTCTGCCTAGCTGGAGTTTCTAGTTTTTGGTTATTTTTTCCCTCTTGTCCTTTTTCACTGTGCACCATCCATCCTTACTCTCTCTTTATGAAAAACAAAGTGAAGGATACATTCCATATGAAGCTTTAAATCTCTTAAAACATTTTTCTTCTATTTCTCTCTCATCAGGCTATTTTTTTTCCCTCTAAAAACATATTTTCTTTCCTCTCCCTGTTGCTCCTAGCTTGTGAGCATCTCCCATGTCTTAAGCATTTGGCCCACATCTTTGTTGGTGGCATCTCCTTATTTCTCCTGGATTCTAATGAAAATAGGTGCACAATGAATTAATCTATTCCTGAATGCTTGTTATGCTTCTTTCATTTCATCCAGGATCTACAGAGCTGAAAATTATTGGCATCCTTGTTATAAAAACTGGTTTTAGTGCTGCTCGCAAAAAAACCCTTGTGGTTACAGGCTGTTGCATTGAGTGAAGAAATGCTCTTCTCTGCAACTCATGTCTATGCTGTAAGTATAACATCTCTTCAAGAGTTGTCTGGGATCCTAATCTCTTGCTAATACACTGATGACCCATTTTTATTTTGTATCAAACTGTTCAAAGGCAGAAGAAGGTGAGACCATCTGAGAGAGCCTCAGTGATTAATTGGCCTGGGCTCCCTGTCCCAGAATGCAGACGGAAACTGGAACGCTCCTGCTCTCAGAGCTAAACTCACAGGAAGCAACTGGGGGGGTTCTAATAAGAAACAGAAATGCACGCCTGCCACTTCGTATCTGAATGATTTTAAAAATACTGAGTTGTTTCAGTCAGATCAAAGCAACAGTGGCTTTAGATGTAGTCATTCAAACACATTTGTATTGACTTCCCCTGGTCTCCATCATAGCCATGAAGAGACGCTCTTAAAAATGATGCGTTCTCGTGCAGTGCACTCATGTTTCAGTTTAAAGGCACCAGCGGTAACTAATTTTCATGTTTTTGACTGTATGAGATCATTGTGGATAATCTGTTTGTTTGGCACAATGCTAGTAATGGAGAAGCAAGCAAGGTGCAGGGCTTGCACCACTGTACTTCAGCAACTTGCTGTCATGCATGGACCTGTTTTCAGACAGTTAGTGAGCAAAGCTGCATCCCCTCCGTATAAACAGGCCATAGAATCATACAGCTACACAAATGCTTATATAGCTGCAAAATAAGTGACACTGAAATCAGCAAGTCTCCTCACAGGAGTAAAGTTAAATATTTAAACAAATACTTGCGGAAATTGGACTAGAACAACTCTACTTTCAGCAGAGAGGCATAAAAACTGCTTTGAGCAGATGGGAAGGGAATCTCCAGAGGGGCATTCCAGCACTGTCCTCATACGGTGCTCTGGCCGAATGGAAAAACAGCTCACTTGGAATAACACTTAACAGGAAAAGCGACAATAGGAGCTGCAGTCACAGCCAGGGCCCAGAGCAATCTTTAAAAACCCTATTAGTAAGTTGGTTGAGAAATCCTCCGCAGTGACTTAATCTGCCCTAAAAGAGTCCTTGTTTATACATTTGTTTTCTGGGAAGGGGAGGTGATAGATGTAGGAATCCCATTAACATGCATAGACATAATTCAGGACAGTAAAGCTCAGGAGTCTTTACAAACTTAATTCTCATTGCCTTTCAAAGCCTAAAACCACGTAATTCCTTGTCAGGTTTGCAGGTGTCGCAACCTTCAGCAGCGATGCGAAGCCAACGGAGCATGCGTGGCAGGCTGCTTGCCTGGAGACACACCGCAGCCTGCCCTCCCGCCCGGAGCCGCGCTCCCTCTGCTCTTCAGGTTTCACAGAGAATAAAGCAGCTGAGACCTGCATATAACTGTTCTTACAGAGGGTGGGAAAGTTGAGAACTTTAAGTACTTAATGTCATAAAGCGTTCCAAGAAGCTAAACCAGCAGTGTTAAACAATTCCTTATTTGTTTTAAGATGGGCAGTATATAGGGAGGAGGTTAAGGGCATTCATAATTTTTGATATCTCTTGTGCTTATCTTCTGGATAATTTGATCCATGGGTGAATATACCGTTTCCATACACGGCCCATGCACCTACTTCCAGTGGCAATACTGTTAAGGATAGGATGTAATGATCTTGTCAGGAAGCATGGGCACAGTACGCGCTGGCCAATATTTGTTTCTATTTGCCACCTGTCACAGCTACACTTGAGCATCTATATTAGCTGTCATCTTTTGGATGGATGGTGAATTTGTTTTCTAAGAAGCTGAGAGGTTTTATTAACTGTGAACACTAGGAGATCTCCTGATGACTCTCATCATGAAACGTGACACCTTACGTTTCCTATTAATGTGCCAGGAGGTTTCTAAAGGGAAAGCTCCCACAGCTGGCTACTTGGCTCATGGCAGCCTCTAAAGAAAAGGTATTTTAGTCATGAATATATATATAAAGACTGTATCTGTGACATTTAAGTAACTACAAGTTCTCGGAGACTGTGTTGTCGTGTATAGAAGATAGACACTTGAAACAATGAAAAGGCTATATCCTAACTTAAGATTATAATATTTAGACAGAAGTGGGAAGTACAATGAACTGTCATGAATACAGATAATATCTAATGATGCACTGGTAGAGTGAGATTTGGATGTAGTCAGACCCTGAAGTAAACTGATCTGTTTCAGCTCATGTAGTGACTTCTATGCCATTTCACATAAATTCACTTTATCTGTAGGGCTCCTGGTTGATATTTAGCATGCTCAGAGCATTGCTCCTAAGAAAGGTGCAGCAAGTATTTTACATACGTCCATACAGAGCTAATCCAAACCAAATTCTGCACTGTGCCACAGTAATACAACTTTGCTGATATCAGGAACTCGGGTATAATCAGGGATGGACAATAGCTCCTTATTTCTGGGTTACCACAAAGTGATCTATTATGCCTTGCAATCTACTGACAGACAATCTGGGACAATGAGGTACCCAGCATCATTTCGATATTTTGAGAAATGGGGGCATAAGAATTAGAACAGTCTTGTTGGCTGCCTCAAAAATTTCTTCATGACTGTGAGTAAAAATTTTATTGCAAAAAGGATAGAAAGTGCTAACCTTTTGCACTGCAATTTTTAAAAGGAAAAAAAAGGCGATTTAATGAAGTGCAGCTATTCTTGATAAATAAATAAATAAATAAACCCCTGCACCTGTTTTGAAGTTAGGTAGGTATTCTGAGCCTTCTAAGAACAAAAAAGCCATAAGAGAAAAGAGAGCATTTCTCTTACCAGTATAAATCACTACAAAGATAATGTTGATGACATTTTGGTAAGATTTTAAGTTGTATGTGGTGATTATAGGAATTTAGCATCTATTCTAATGAAAATACAAACACCATCTTTAACACATTTAGTGGTAGAACTTGGCACTGATGTTGCTGCATTGAACACATTTTTAAAATACAGAATGGCATTAAGATAAAAATGGCCTATTTCACTGCTGCTTTATAATTTGAGACCTAGCATTGACCACCACCACTACAAATTCTCTCTGTTTATTATTATGTTTCTGCAGTTATATCTGCCACTTTTAGACAAAATAGATTTTAAAGATGCTACCAACATAATTTATAAGGGAATATGTATAACTAAGGGAAATTTTCAAGAAAGGCAGATTAAATAGGCTAAAATGAGCCACAGAATAATGTACATAACTGAAGATTGTCATAGTTTACTTGGACAATGACAGCAGCTAACAAAATGAAAGCAGTTTTGAAAATCCAATGGTGAGCATTGCTATATCTCATTAGACCATTACTGCTAACATGATTTTTTTTTTTTTTTTTTAATGACAGCTGTTAATTGTCTTTAAAAAATGATTTTAGACAGATTCTGGAAAGAGTGCAGGCAGGAAACTTTTATGGCTTTGATGGAGTAATATATGGTTGATTTAGCTCCCTATGATTCCTGATGCAGAGATATTTGCCTTGGCATAAATTCAAGGAGGAAAACGGTGCGGAGGTTGAATAGCAAGAACACAAGGAATGCAGGGTGACAGTAAATACTCCATTTGGCACAGTGGCCCCAGTATAGTTTCTTCGTAGTGTAAGAATGTCTTAGATTTTGCAAATTGCCACAGACTCTCTAAAGTTACGCATTCTTACGCATTCTTATCATTTTTTTTTTTCTTATCACGCTGCAGGTGTGCTTTGCAGAAAATTCAGGAAGATCAGTTTCTTAAAATAGCACAGAAAAGCAAAGAGGCAAGTAGTGAGAAGTAAAACGCTAGAAAAGTAGCTGGAAAAGGATTTTTATTTTTGCTGTTTTTCCCCCAAATTTCTTTTATTTTTTGTCTATTCTGACAATAGATGGTAAATTTAGAGGGACAGGGATATGTCTGTCTCACACCTCCAATAGAATTACTTTTGCTTTCGGTAGTAGTCAGCCACTCGAGTATTTGATGAGAGCATCTGAAAGTGTTTTTAGTTCTAGCAAATTTACATGTATTTACCTTTCAGTCTGTGTGTACGCACCCACATACGTGGCAGGGGTATCACGGCCTTCAGGGTGCTAAGAAAGGATAAATGGGCAGAGGAGTAAGTGAAAGAAGGACAGAGTGGTTGATGTCCAAGCATGTCAACCTGTGAAAATATAAGGACAGAAGACAAGGAAGAGGGTGTTTTATTATTATTATTATTGAGGAGATTTCATAGCATTTACACTTTTTGTTCCTGTGGTCATTAGAAACCTAAGGGTCCACAGCTCTGAATGCTCTATCTGGCTGAACTGGTGCCTTGGCTTGACTGAGACTCACGAGTAAATTTAGGTCCTGACATACTTTCTTCACCATGTCCTTTAGAGATTTCAGCTAAAGATTTCAAAGTATGTAAATCAGTTAGGCTCAGACTCCAAAGCAACATCATCTAGATAGCTAAGCCTGTTTTATCATCTGTATCCCTTAAAAGCAATTCAAATCTGCCTGCAAGGGGTAACAACACAAAAGAGTTTAAGAACACAGTGAAGAAAACATTAAATTTTTTTTCCCAAGTTTGAAACTCAGGAAGCTCAGATGTTTAGATTAGATAAATGACTGAAAAAAATCATCTACTTTTAAAGAGCAATCTTTTCTGGACCTTTCAAAATAAGATGCTGTAATTCAGAGGCACCTGGTATCTATATTTGTCTCTCTAAAGGATGATTTTCAAGAGATTTCATTCAGTCCCCTGTGACCCACTCACTGTTCAAACAGTCTTATAAAATATTTTTCATATCTTCTTCATATGTTTCCTAGATCCTCTCAGGTTGTGCTGTATGGTTTTGGTTAAATGAAGATGATTCTTCTTAAACATCCATAAGTCTTCTGTCTCATTTCAATTCCAATGTTTGTATCCGTCAGCGTGGGAGGTCATCAACTCTTTAGTTTAATAGTATATTTTTTTTTAAATGGAAATTTTGCTTTCTAGACTAGTTAATGTGAATGGTGGTAGACTAGTTAATGGGAATGGTGGTCAGTTTTACCATCAATGAGAAAAATGCTATTTTCTCATTATTCCATGTTAACTTTATTCAATCACATATGAACTATTGACCATTTTGTGCTGGTCTGCCACAGAGACAAAGTTGACGCTGAAGGATGGGAGACTGCAGAGACTGGCATAAAAGAAAACCATGAAATATCAAAGACAGCATTTTATTAGACACATGTTTATAAGTTTGTAATGAAAAACTGAAGTCCTATGAATCTGCAGTTTTAAGCAAATATATGCACTTTTCAGAGTGGAAAACCATAAAAGTAAACTTTGTGGTAAACTATATATCTATTTTATTTACTAATGTATAAGCATTCTTGCACTATCCAGATAAAGTAAATTAGTTTTAATTAAGGTAGGAATCTAAAAGGGAAATAGGGAGTTTTTACTTGATTGGACCTGAAGTAAGGATAAGAGCAGTTAGTTGATAAATTATATTGCAAATATCAAATCAGAATAATGTTACAGTATAGAAAACCGTAATTCTGGAAATTCTGAGAGTATAATAGTCACACCAAGGCATATAACTTCTCCCTGGTGAGCTTTGTTTTACAGAACTGCTATGAAGCAGATTTTTTTATTTTTTCAACATGGAAGTTATCCATTTAATGACTAACTTTGAATATTCAAAATCTGAGCTATAATTTGGATACCTTTGGCCAGATATTCTGCATGCAATTTGTGCTTCTTGCCTGGAAAAAAGCAGAATTCTTCATTCTTCATTCATATTTTTCACGTGTTTTTAAATAATATTCATACATTTGATTTTAAATTATTTTTCTTCAATGCTGTTTTATGAAAACTTGATTGCTCAGGTCTTTGCAGAAAACACCTTCAATGATGACATGATGACGTGAATATAGGCACAGTCTTCATTTGAAACATGCATGAATATTGATGATAGATTTTTTTGCACTTTTCTGCACTTTTTTTCTGCCTTATTTAAAAAGTATTGTTTTATATACACTATGTATGTGTATATATACACGTAACGGTGTTTATATATGACTGTGAATCAACTGACTGTAAAAGCCACTCAGCAAAATCCTATTGCTTCTCAAGCAGCTTGTTACAGTTCTTATTGCTAAGAGTATGGCTCTGTTATTGAGTGTGCAGGAAATTCTTCCTGGAGCGCTGATCTTTAGTAATCATGGCATAGTTTGATACTCAATTGTTCTGAATAGCCTGAATTCCCTTGAGGGATAACTGAATGATGAACTTAAAGAGAACAGATCTTTAAATCACACAAACGTGTTTAATAAGCAAGTTTATAGCATCTAGTTTGCCTTTAAGCTTATAATTTGTAATATCATGCAAGAAAGTAGCTGATGCATGCCTAGGCAACAGGGAAGAGCAGAAGGAAGAAGCTCAGTGCCCCATAAAAAACCTGGCAGGATAATTTCCACCTGCTTTAGGGCTCCTCAAGGTACTGCAAGAAAAGCCACAGAAAATGAAACTCAGCCTCTATCTCATGTTGGCTTTGCATACGTGGATACTGCCCTTCAGTTGGATGTCCCATATCTATGGTAAGAATCATGTTATTTGCAGTAACCAAGCTGAATATTGCCAGCTCGCACACCCTGTTGCTCAAAGGACGTTTGGGCTAAAGATCCTAGGCGAGCTCTGTTCCCCACACTGCATCTTGTTGCAAGTAGTTAAATTCATAATCGGAGCTCGTGGTCTCATTTTTTTAAAAAATATTGAGCATTCACAGTTACTTTTTATTTCCACTGTTATTTAGGGGATTTTTTTTTTTTTCTAGCTACCAGGCTGCTCCTCATAAGATATGTCTTACTAACTTTAAATCAGATTTCTGCCAGCGTAAACCTGACGGCAGTGACAGTCTCTTTGCTGCTTCTGAATTAGGCATAAGGCTGCGATTTCAGCTTGGATGAATTAGGCATAAGGCTGCGATTTCAGCCTGGATGAGCTCATGAAGAGGAATGTGTGGAGTTGAGGTGAAATGGCACTGGAGATCACCTGTCATTCCTTTAGTCACACTCGGATTAGTTTATGCCAGTGCCAACAGAATTTTCCATCCTTTCATCAGTAAGTTGTTTGTTCTCCTACCCTTTAACTGCTGTTGCCTCCAGCAGTTGTGCAGGTCTTGTGGGCTTGCTGCTCTCCCCCCGAAAATGCTTTGGGACTTGGCTTAGCTCCATGCGTCTTGACATAGGTGTTCTGAATTACGCTTGTTCTTCACGGGGACAGCCCAGTCTTGTTATTACCCTGTGTGACAGATGTCATATAAATAAGTTCAATTAATTAAATAAGTATAACTACAAAGGAAAATTATAAAGTGTTAGCTTAAGTAGCACATCACCATTGAAATTCATAGGGCCAAAGAGGATAGCAAGGCTGTTAAAAGCAGCCAAACACACTAAGGACACTTGTGCAGTTTGTTGCAAGCCAAGCAAGACATTGATCTTGAGCAGCACAAAGCGAAATGATCTTATGCAGGTCAGGACCATTTTTTTTTCCCCTAGTTAGAGTTTCTTTGGTGACCGAATACATTGCTAAAGGGAAAGAAAACATTCTGCTCAGCCCTTTGTCTGATTTGCAATGGCAAATATTATGTATAACTGAATGAATTTTTTGAGAGCAATAAAAACTGTATGAGAAGGCAAAAGCTTTATGTATGTTTTATAGCAGAAACAACCATTAGAGTAGAACTACATTGTTTCACTCTTACATTCTTCCTTTTGGCTTTCAGACCGCATTGCCTGTGAAGTCAAGCAGGAGGTTCTTTAGTCTCTGCAAATGTCACAGTGAAAAAAGATTATCACTACAATTATGTATTTATGAAGTGGCATTAAGAAGATTGGAAATATTATAAATCAAACTGAATATTTCCAAGTAGCAGGCTATGTATGTTAATGCAGTAAGTTTCCCATGTGCATCCTCTAATCAGGCTGGAAACTCTGGGTACAATTTCTTATGTAATTCACTGAAGTCAAAGGCTGGAGTTTCCTAGGTTTAACTCCACTGGGTTTTGTTCCACTACTGCATCGCTCCATCTTATTACCAGTACAGTGGGATTTTCACTAGCATAAAATTAGGCTCTGAAAATTTTAAGTGACAAGCCTTTAGATGGTTTAAAGGGACATTAATGGACCTATGCTAGTTAATGTTATAGCCACTGTGTGTGGCGGGGAGGGGTAGAGAAGCAAAAAGTTTAGTCTCTGTGGACACTTTTTTAAAATCAGAAACATTGTCAGGGAGAAATGACATTTTTTCTTTTTAATGGAAAAGGAAAGTGACTTGCAAAAATTTTTTTTTCCTGTAATCGGATGTTGGACTGGATTAGGTTTCTTAGAATAGGAAGTCCAATGCGTTGCCATTAAATATAGACATAATTTGAAAGTACATAATTTTGTCATTCCCAATAATTTTGGAAGATTGGAATTTTTCTGTGCTCCAAAGCACATACAGATGCCTGTCTTTCCTACAGTTATGGTAATTCTGTTGCAATTGAAAGTAGGAGGGAAAGATAAGCATTTTGAATTAGGGAAGAGTCAGAAGTGAAGGATGGTTAGGTCGTCTAAAATGTATACCAGTTAAAAACAAGCCACTGTCCAACCCACAAAAAAATCGTAAGAGCTTTGGTAAAACAGTCAGAAAATCCTTCAGAATTGGCTGCACCATTGACTCCAAGGAAGCTATCTTCTGATTAATGTTAGGTAAGCCAATTCCCATGTGAAGCTATAAATGTTAGGCTGCTCTAAATTAGCTGAGGATTAGTTTGTCCTCTAAATTAGGTGAGGATCAGTTTGTCCTCAGACAGCCTTGTGACTGAGGAAAATGTATTTCATATTACTACACTAATCTGCTACAGAAGACTGAGTGCAGAGCTTGAGACCTTACCCTATCCCTGACATGAACACAGCAGTCATTTCTTTTCCTCTATTTTTCTACTAGTTACAATGCCAGTTTTAAAATGTTTCAGTTTTAAAATGTTAAATAGTATTAGCATTTTCTGTAAAAAATTAAAATGAAAAATCTCAAGCTAAAAATATTCTAAGGAAATAGTGTTTATGGAGGTAGGTTTTTTTGCATCAAATACAGGATATGTTTCCCACCAGTTTTAACAAAGAATAAACTGTCTTTTTTTTTTTTTTTTTTTTTTTTTGTCATTCAGAAATAGTGTATTTACCTAACTTTAGTTGGAAAAAATCAACACTGAAAAATTTCAACATGGGAAAATATTTTTTGGTTATTTTTGACATAGGTGGAATTCCTCCATTGTTAAGTAAAATATTCAAAAGCATGTTTAAGTTAAAGAATTTGTTTAAATGTGTTTATTATTTTGTTTATGCCTAAGCACTTTATTGAATAGGGTTAGATTGCAGGGGGAGGCTTTGGGCAAACTGTGATAAATTTTAAATTTTAGTTGAGATCCATAATAAACTGAGCACCACACACCCATGATCATCATGAGAGATAAAATAATAATCTCTTTTTCTGATGTGGAAATTATAATGCAGGAGGAGGCAGCAATTTGTTCATGGCTTGTAGAGCAAGTGGCATGTGATTTTTCAATACACTGTGAAACGTGTGGATAGGCTGGGCTTTTCAGTACCTCTCTATTACCTTCTAATATGGGGAATATTTTCTTCTTGATTTAAGATTTCCATTTGATGTTAATGAGCACAGTGTATGGGCACTGAGAAAAGAGTCTATGAGCCAAGATAGTCTGGATGCGCAAAGCGGTTACCCCATAACGAAACTTCTTATATTTCGGAGTTAATGGGCCAAACGCCCTCCTGCTGACTTCAGGGATGAACTTGGCCCATAATTCCTAAGTGTTATTGACTGCACATGTTCTTTCTTGACTATTATGTGACTGTTATATGGCTGCAATAGGCTGGCGAGCATGATTATACAAAGCGTGTGCACAGAAGACCATGACGGAGCCCAGTGTGGCTCATTATGAGTGACTCAGGGTGAAAATGAAAAAGTCTTGGTGGGTAATGGGGTGTTCTGATTGAGATCTTGTTTAAAATGTATGTCAAAAAGGGCAAATTCTCCAGATTAACTCTCCAAAGCCAGGTATCATTTTTTTTTAACTTCAGCTGACATATAGAATGAATCATTTTCTATAACTGAAGACGAATACTGAGAGGGCAAGGAAATACTCCAAGCAATGCATTCCAAAAATATTTATAGTTTCTATATTTCTATAATATTAAATTGAAGAGCTGCAAAGCGAAACTGTCAAGAAAGAGTGTTACTCTGCAAATCAGTGCTGAATTCTAGGTTAAACGCAGACTTTGCAGCTTGCAATGTTTGACTGTAATCATTTCCTTCTGTGACAAAATGGGGTAGAAAAGAAATCCGTAAAGCAATAGCGTACCAATTTTCTGAATAGTAATTCCGACAAGCTTTTTGTCCACTTTGCATAACTAATGTCCAGTGTTTTGTTTTCTCCTCTCTCCATTGAGTATCATTATCTAATCTGAAGCTGTACTGCATCTTTACTGGTCCCTTGTAGATACTAGGCTCAATTCCTTTGCCATATTCCTTTGCTCAGCAACTGCAGAATGTCTGCGCTTGTTATTTTGAATATGTGTAGTACTGAATTGGGTTTTGATGTTTTGATAATCTCAGGTTCATCTTACACTGAGATGTTCACAGCTGGAAAATAGTTCTTTTACTCTCAATAATTTTGCACTCTTCAAAATATTCTGTCCTCACACATGCATTTACCAGTAGATCAAATGCAATTAAGGACTCCAGAAACTGGCTCTAATACATTCTTACCAAGCACTGCTGGAAGTGTGGTGTAGCAAACACAGGTAATGCCAGCCTGCCCTATTAGACAGAGTTCAAGGCACATTATCTAATAAAAACGTTTGTGGGCCAAGTTTTCAGTTTTTTTCCACTTTTTAAAATTTGTTCTGTGGGCATCAGCAAGTCACTTACCTAAACAGCCAACAGCATGTGTGGGCTTTCAGCACTGCCATCCATTAAATCGTATCAATTCATTCTGTTTACTTTGTCTTGAAGGTTATAGAGTCACATAACTTGTGCAGGGCACTGGATATAATCCGTTAGTATCCACACTGTACTTTGAGGCCTTTTACCGAAAATATCATAAAAGGACAGGTGTTGTTTTACAGGATTGCTTGTAATGATAATAGGGAAAAAAGTTTCTAGGCATAAAAGTTTCTGAACCAAATACATCTCTCTGGGTATCCAGTTAATGCTGATGGAGGTGCACAAGAGGTGAATCTGAAGCTTTTGTGGACCTCAGTGCAACATAAGAAATTCTGAATATCCTTATTCTATACTGCTTTACATTTTAGTGGAACTATTAAAGCCCATCACTACTTCTTGATCGCTTTACTGTTATACAGAATAGCCATTCAAGTCATAGGGATGAATAGACTGTTAAAGCATACCAGATTATCTAAATATATTTGGAAATCCAGGAAAAAATCCCCCAAACCCAAATATATACAAATCTGTATCTAGCATCATTGAGAAAGTTTTGAGAAAGTTAGGACCAAACGGTTTGTTGTTTTTTAAAGTGATTACAATGGCAAATATTCACTACCGTAAAATAAAGATTAATAGTTCAGTCCACTGATATTTTGTCCTTCTATATACATTCTTACACAGCTGAATTTCTAGACTCTATTAAGAAATGCAGCTAGCCCTCAGCCTTATTTTTGACCTACTCTGTCCTTCCAGCCTCCCCTACTAAGTATTTTTTACTGTATCTGTAAAAATATCTCACATTGGCATTTTGCATACCATTAACATCATTTTGAATTCTTGAATCCCTAAGTTGTTGTGTCTCATTGTCTACAATCCAGGTTTTATTTTATCTTACTGTAAGTCAGGCGTTATAGTGGAAACACAAATTAAGTTAAATTTGTGTAACTGGCATATACCTGGCTGACGTTTGGGACGGTAGATTTTAGGTTCAATTCAGGTTCAATTATGACACTGCCATGTTTTCTGCAAGTATTTATATGATAATGAATATTATGTACATGTAATTGTGTTTGCAGGAAACACATTAAATGCCAGTGAAATGTCGCCTTTTGTTTTTCTTTTTTTTTCCCAGTTTTGTTTCATACACTTGAGTAATTTCAAAAGAAAGTGAATCTTACCTTTGAAAAAATGTATTATATATTCAGTTGTCCCAAACTTGTTATGAGTAGGGAGCCAGAAGAAACTGATAGGATGTCTCAAGAACATAGTGACATTTTTGCATTTGCATATGTGGAAGCTGAATTTCAGAAAGAGTAGTGAACCCTGTGACCAGCTCCAACTTTGCTCTTTCTAACTGCCTTTACTTGCTTGAATAACCATACTTTCTATGGCACTAAGTAAAGCAATCACAGAGGAAATTAGATGTAATAACTATGAAAAGAACTGAAGGAGAAAGAGGACATACATGACTTCAGTGTAACTTATCTTTGACATGGCGATCTGTTATTTTTTGCTGACATGAAGGTGAAATCCATTAACTGGTGGTCTTCCTAAGGGAGGACAGGGAGCTGACAAGGCATGAAGGGCTTGGGCCAGCAGAACCACGAAGTACTTCATCTTTGAGTGTATGACGTTTACTGTCGGCAGCGAAAATGACTTGACTTTCATATGTTCGCTTTACATATGAAGAAGTGAACATAAATTAATAGTTACAGTAATTTCCTCATGGTAAATCTATCGAGCTGAATGCCAAAAGGCTAACGGTGTGAATATCTGACACGATGAATATCTATACATCTCTTTTTGAAGTCAAAGGGAGATTAGGGTATTCACTGTCTTTGAAAACCAGATCACAACAGCGACACTGCTTTTACACAAAACCCCCTTGATTGCAGGAATATTTACATAAACTTGTAGGTGTCAGATGGTTATCAACTGGGTATTATGCTGGCTAACAGCCTTATGTATCACTATTATGTTCATGATTCTAGCCATTACAAAATTTGGAAAAGATTGCCTTGTTTGCCTTCTTAAAGTGATGCTAAATTACAGGTGGAGGATTTTTATCTCCAGCTTTTGAGTGTATCATTGTTTCACATGTGCATTTGTTCTTAAGAATTAAAAAGAATGTAGACCTTGAGGTTAAATTACAGGAAACGAACAGCTGGTTTGAGTATTATAATTCACATCTATGAACTCCCTTTGCTAGAATTATGGCTCAATAATAAACCAAACTGGAATGCTCATGTCAAAGTGATTATAACATTTCAGTGTGACAAGCTATATGTAAGTCTATTAGGATGGCTATGTTTTTATTTTGTATTTATTGTATTGCTGTCTGTGAGGAAAATGCTTTCTTGTCAATATTGTCCAATAATTGAATAATCTCATACGCATTTTAGGGAAATAAATTATTTCAAGAACTTTAAGATTTGCTTTAACATAAGCAGATAAGCAAAGACAAGCAAAGCTTAAGGTAAGCAAAGCTAAAGAACATGAAATTTTAACTTAAATAGATAGGACTACAAAGCCAAAGATATTTTGCGAAGTATGTATGGAGAGTGCTTTATATGCCAAACCAGATATTGAGTTTGTTGTGTTATGTATGTTATTTTAAATGAGCAGTTTACCTAACTATATGTCAATGATATCTAGAACAAGCATGAACCCACAAAAAAAGATATGCCATTGGCATATAAGGATGGTGAACATCCAAGTTTAAATTTTTTGCATCCTAAGTAATTGTAACACTTGATGAGTCAGGATAGACTAGAGTTTAAGGCTCTTCCCTAAGCTTTGAGAAGATTTCTTTGTCATGCAGTTTTTGTCCAGGCCTTTGGCAATTTTACTCAGTTCCCAGGGCCATACAACCTCCTGGGAGTTTGAACGTCAGCTGAGTCTGAAGAAGTAATGTATTAAAATAAGCTAACTGGATTTTTATGGCTAATCTCTTGTATTTGTCACAAGAAGAGACTGGATGCATGAACATAACCATTACAAGGCAGTATTGGAATACAAAGTAGAATGGCTTCATTTGAACAACTAATTCTTAAAAACCAACAGCTCTCGCGCACATTGACTTGCTACCATCTACTGTGATCTGTGTCACTGGCACAGAGGAAGGCGTGCTTGTGCCTAGCTCGGAAAGCAAAGAGATTAAACATGCATTTCCTCTCTCGTCTGTTCCCCCAAGTCTCTGTAAGGTGGCAGCCGTGAAAGAGTATTCACATACATTTCATTTTCTAAAAGCGGCTGGCAGTTTACAAAAAGCTGAGTGGCAATAACAATCTAAGCTTACCTAACATATGGTAGCATTAATCACAATTCAGGAACTTCAGACTACTATAAGAGGGATCATAGTTTGGGGTTAATGACTAGCAGGATTCATAAATTCTCCACTCACTGTGACTAACTTAGGCCTTTGGGAAAATTTTCTAACCACTTTATCCCCTAACCAATCCACCTGGAAAATGAATCCTCCTAGGAGTGCATTAAAGGTAAGTTAATATTTATGAATTTTGAAAATTCTGTGTAAATAAGAACAAATTGTTGACGATCAATAAACAATAAAAAATAAATAATCAATAAACATGTGTTTAAATGTTAGCTCTAACAAGAAGTTACCTGCTCATGTTTGTAAAAGGTTGTTCAGTGCTCTTTGACATGCTGGTTAGTGAATGCTAAACACCAGGGTGTAGTGCCTTGTTTTGCTTTTCAAATGAGAGATTATATTCTTGCATAATAAAAGGCTACTTCAACAGTGAGCATCCTTCCTTCCATTGAGCAGCTACCTCATGATGCGTCAAGTAAGATAAAATTAGAAAATGCATGTTCATCTTGACAGGCAGAAAACCTGCCTGGTTTTGTTGCTTTGGTTAAGCCTGTCTGCCTGAAACTATAATAAAATTGTATTTTTGAGAGACATGTGCTCTGTGTAATCCCTAGTTCGGATGATTAAACTCTGAAAAAAAAACCACTTTGTCTTGTAACTTGCGCAGCACACACCAACCTTAGTAATGGTTATAGGGCTAAATGGTTGAATGTGGCACCTTCTTGATCCTGAGTAATAAGTTTTGAGATAGAGTGTCATCACATGGAAAACATTAGTAAATACTCCTACTGGCATGAAAAGGGGAACATCTGCTGGAGTCACGAGTGGTTTGTTGGCTGAGCTAGCAGCAGGGCTGCCTACAGCTGATTAGCTATGGCCCGGTAAGGGAACAGAAGGGCTAGTAGAAATGTTCGTTATTTGAAATTATTTGAAATCACTCTAAAGGCATTAAGACCAATATATTTGGTGTTTTTTTTTAGTTCATCTCTTGGTATCTTGCAAGATCGTTGTAATGACTGCTTACATATTATAACGTATGCAAACTAGAATGCACATGCATGAAATCTCATGATTTGATCTTGTGTTCACCGCACTATTTAAGTAAATATTTGTCCACTCCTACCCAGCAATGCATGTATGCAGCAATGTATGTACCCAGCAATGTATGCATGCAAAGAATCAAGCATGTGTTCCAAAGTCAAGCTTAAGCATATATTTGGGATTTCCACATATGCTGGGGTAATATTTTGATTAGACAGACTTTGGGGTTTTTATTCTTTTAAGCTTGTGTTGTAGGCCTGATCTTGAGAGCTCTGAGGCCAGGTGAACTTTGGGACAACCTGCTCAAAACAAGCACTGCCTGCTTTTATTTTCCTAAATCTACTTTGTGTGCATTGCAAAAAACAGGCATGAGTATCTCTGATTAAGGGTAGATCCGGCAGTTCAAACACCTTTTGATCTCAAATATCCTACAGTTAGGTTTGGAATAAGGATGAGATAATTCTGGATGCCACATAGCCAACCTCTGTGGTTTGTGATGATAATTCTTTAAAATAGATCTATGCTAACATTTAGAAAGAGGAATAAACTCCAAAATGTGTTTCAATGTTTTTCTTGACTCCCTGCACTCCAGTGTGGAAAAGTTTTGACTGAGAGTGCTAGTGTATTCAAATAGCTACTGTGAGAACTATTTGAAAGATTTTGTTCATTCCTGAAAAGAAATGAAGTTTGAGTAACACATAATGTTTATATACTGCTATGACCAATATAAGCATTTGGCCTGTAATACAGAATATTTTTTTATGGTGACATATGTTCTCTTCCTAAATGGTACAGTGGCAACATGACTTATTTGACTGTATTCCCCTGGCAGTGTCTGGATTAATATTTTTCAGCTGGGGCAAGAAAATGTCCTTCTGTTGCTGTGAGGTGACGTGACCCTCTTCTCATCGGGCTGGCTGGGACAGCAGCACAAGCCGCAGCCCAAGCGCCCTGTGTGGTTTGGCTGAAGTCGCAAGGGGAGCGATGCTGCCTTGAGCCCGTCCGTATACGCACAAGTATACACGGGTATGCATATAAATATATACACATGTATCTACATACATGCAGCGGGACAACTTATGTAGACAGCATACGCTTTTGAACAAGGTAAGAAGGACCAGTGTTTCTATAGCTTTTGTCACTGATAGATGCATCCTAATCTTCTTAGGGCATCTGCATTTCATATATCTTTGTCTTTGGCCCTTTAAGCATGACCATACATTATTCTGTCATAAAAAAACATGTCAAATTATCTACTTTGCTCATTCTTTCTGAAAGTGTATGGATAACTTCTGATTTTGAGTTTTAATAGTACATAGACAAAGAGCTCTGCTAAGCCTTTCTTTTTCTGTACTACATTTGACAGTCGATAATGAATCTGCTGTTCAAAAAATGAAACGGAAAAAGAGACAAAGAACAGAGCACAGATCTGCTCTTAAAGGATTGTTATGTACAATCTCTTGAACACAATGGCATGTCTTCATTCTTTAACATGGTACTCCGTCTTAAAAAAGTACAGAGATAGCAAGAATCCAAATATAGATGGCAATAATTACAGAAAGTGTAGAGAGACTTCATACACGAGAAAAGGTTAAGAGACTGGAAACAGTTTAAAAATAGATTTGAATACAAATTAACAAATTCTACAAAAGAGCACTGGCGATCACAAGAGTCAGAGGACACTGAATGTGAGACCAAGAGGCATCGTGTTTAAATTTCATTCTTTCTTTCTTGATTTACATTTTTTTATTATTCACATTTCTTTCAATTAGTTCAGGCACTAACTGTGATTGATTAAAATGTTTCCTTTAACAAGGGCTTCACCTGCTCACACAAAACTGTCTGAAAAAATGAGACATTTCTTCACTTGCAAAATACCTCTGGAAGATCAGCTTACATATGAGTCAATCACATAGTAGACTGCAATTGATCGCAAGGGCTTGTTTTAAAATACATGTGCCAAATACAAGTATTTTCAGGAGCTGTCGTGGACGCGGAGAGACGGCTGTGAGGCCATGCAAGCAAGCGCTGCCCGGGTGTATGCACCTCGCCGAGCCAGTCCTGTTTCTGCTGCCGGATGCTTCTGCTAGATCAGCACCAACAGCAGCAACGTGGGCTAAAGGCAGAGGCGCTAGCCGAACATGTGGGTCGAAGCTCAGGGTTATGGGTAAGGCTCAGGAGGGGCCAAGCTCAGCACAGTTCTTAAACTGCGTTATTGTATAACGCTGTCATTATGCACGGAACCTGAGGAGGAAATGAATTAACCATTAAAATTGGAACATGAATATTAGAAATCACAGATTTATCAGAACAGAAAGGAAAGACACTGCAGTTTTTGACACAGGACAATTAGCTAATTTGTTATTAATCTTAAGTGTATATTATTTTTTGCTTGTATACTAATTTTGTAACATAGAGTTTAAGTTCTTCCACATGAATAAGGGAGAGAGGACAAATTAGGCTTTTTTTTTCTCACTCTTTTTTTTTTTAACAGTGCAAAAGTGCTTCAAATGATGCCACAGTAATTTACCTATAATGGCAAAGGAATTTCCTTCTTAATCATTAATTTAAAAAAGAAAATGATATATTATCTTAGAGCCCAAGGAACCTAATAAAAAATGGACACAAAGAAATTTTATTTAAAGGGCTTATTATTTTAAAGGGCACAGGAATCTTAAATCAGGAAATGTTGATGTGTTTTATACTGCTTCTGTATCTGTGTCTAACTGGTGTTTTTAATGACTTTTGTTATTCTTCATGAATGTAATGAGTTGTTGGAGAAATCTACTCACAAGAGAAAGAAATATTTGTGCACTACTTAACTTTATATTGGCTTAAGGTTAATAAGCTGGTTTAATAAGGTCAGCTGATAGAATCCTGATTTGTGAGCAGAATGGGAAAAACTGTTACTGAAAAAGTGTGGAAGAAAAACGTAAAAAGGAGCTTAGGAAGTTTGACTTTGAGAATATTGGATGGATCCTAGGAAAAGGATCAGGAATGTAATGGTGAAGAATTTACAGGTAGGACCGTTTGAGGGAGTGAGGGTTGTAAGATCTTGCCTGTAAGCCAATACGGTATTTAAAACTATTACAAAAATTTCATTTGACCATGAAAGTGTTTTTATGACTTTTAGTATATAACTGGATCATTTGGAAAGTTTATAAAAATGATGGGAAATATGTAGTTTTTTTTTTTTTTAATGAAATATTTCACTTTTTGCCTCTGAGTTTGGAGTCTGCCCCGTTATTGTTCCAATCCCATTTTGATTTCTATAATTTATAACTTCTGTACATGAAGGATCTCTTTGATCATGGAGTTTTTAGAACTCCATTGTCCATTTTGGTATCAATGGCCAAAGGCAAGCAGCTCCGCACGGGTTAGTCACTACCTGGGATCACAACAAATCCCCTCCCTGCTGCCTTTTGCTGGCTCAGAAATAAAAGTGCAACAGCCCAAACTGTTGCTGTACCTAACAGTCTTCCATTTTTTAAAGTCCATAAAAGGTTATGGAGAGCTTCCTGCAAGTAAGTCGTACATACTCAGGCACGACAGTTTCCTGAAGCTGAGAACTTGTGTAATTCCATTAAATATAGTGATTTGCTCTTGCTATACTTAGTTTCATACGCTTTTGTGAGGCTAAAATGGTAGAGGAAAAATTTCCTAACGTCATGTGGTAGCAACCATGTTTTTCAGGGAACTGGTTATACTGGAGAGCAGCTTCATTGTCTCAGTTTTTCCGGTCTCTTAGTTAGGTGAAGCTCCACAAGGCCGTCATATGTTTTTTTAAGGAAGAAGAAGTCTAAAATTTAGAAACTAAAAACAATTTTAATAATAAAATTTTGGGAGGATTTAATACATTCAGGCAAGATTTTAAACTTTGCAGTTAAAAGCTGGCAGGACTTGCAAATTCATTTGTGCTTTCAGGTTCTCTATCGACATTTATAAAACATCTGAAAGCCCCCAGATTTCTCTTCCATTTTAGGCATGACGAGGCAATAGATCGAGTGCAATCTGCACATAGTTCAAGATTTTGCATTTTAAATTTGATGAGGATAATATGTATTAATTAGATGTCAGCAAGAATATGGATACTCAGTGATGTCCTGCATACAGAGCAAAAGCCAGCTCTGGCCACTGATGTAAGTAATTTTCATTTGCACTTCTTTGTACCCTGGTCATTGCATACAATAGTGAGTGTAGAATTACAATGCAAAAAGAAATTAAATACTCATGGGCTTTTGGCTGTTTTTTTAATCTATGTTTGTAAGTTATTAATTGTAAAAGATGCAATATATGGAGTTTTTCTTCTTAGCGCTGCTGTCCTATTTTCCCATGATGTCCCCAAGGGATCTGAGATGAGTTTAAGTAAGTCCATTTTTTTCTCAACTGACAGAACAAATGTTCAGATGCTTTAAAATTTAAAGAGTAAAGTCTAGGGAAGGGTAAATCAGTGTAGAAGAGGAAGGCGATTCACATCCAAAATCAAACAGCCCTTGTTTTGTTTGCTTGCCTCCCACATTGTAGTTTTTGTTTGCTTTAATTTTTTACAACACTGCTACATTGTCCCAGCATCCTTGAATATAGCTGAAGAGAAAGACCTCCAGGTATCACCAAGGACTGGCCATCAATAGAGCGAGTTTTGTGTGGGAACTCTGCCAGCGCGCAGAAGACTTTTTGACTTTTTGCACCCAAAATATTTTTGTGGCATGCAGTTTGATCCTCACTGATATTTATGAGGCAGCCTTCACTGCCTGTATTTTCAAGAGTAATCTCTGTGTCAAGGACTTTTTTTGCGTGTTTTAAAAGAGCCGTTTAGGAGCTACCATTGTGGAGGCTCTGTAATTGCACAAAGTGGTTCAGAAGGTCCAAAAGTGGGTTGCTAGAGATAATTACGTTAATAAATCTTTTCTAGCCTTATATTATACTATTTCGTTTGAAATAGCTTAATGTAGAAAAAAATGTGGAGTCTGCACTGCTGTTAAAGTTCAGACTGGTATTGTGCTTAAAGGTGGACTCTCTTAAGTGCTCTAACATTCACACGTTTGCTTGGAGCATCTTGAAATTGGCGATAAGTGCTATTAGCGTTCCCAAACTGGTGTTTGGGGA
>VZSV01000001.1:4499170-4513197 GCA_013398735.1 Nothocercus julius | reverse complement strand
CAACCATCATGACTTTTGTCCAGGGATAAGCAGCAGCTGTGGATCCTGAACAGTTTGTGACTCCAGTGGATCTTGTTTTCACATTGTGAAGCCTCAGACAGCGAGATGTGTTTCTGGGTCATTTACAAGAGAGGACGGTCACAGCCGGGTTGTACTGGCTGGAATTAAGCCCAACTCGAGGATCGAAGGGTAGGTAAGAGAAGAAGGCAGATATTAAAGGAGTGAGGCTGAGAAAAGGGGAAATGACCAAGGCTGGATCCAGTTACAGTTGTGATGTTGCATTATGTTAATCATAACCTAGGAAGAAAAGTTTGAGTTTAATATTGGAAATCTGGGTAAAAAATGATGCATGGAAAGGGGGAGGGGAAAAAATGTCAGAGAAAATCTTTAAAATGTCAAGTATTTAATCCTTCCTGTAAAAGAACCTGTTGCTCTTGAAAATTAATGACTCTGCTTTCCACCTCTATAAGAAAGGTGAATATTTCCCCCAAATTTAGGTATACTTCTTATAAACCCTTTGGCTTTCCATATTTGTGAGGGAATTGAGTTAGTGCTCACTTTGCTTGTTACCCGTGGAAGTCCCAATTAGTAAAATCTGAAGGTCTATGATGCTGAGTTAGGTGCAGAAGACTTGAAGTTATTTGCACCTTCTTAGGCAAAATTCTGAATGCCTCTTTTAATGCCCTTTTAAAATAAAAATATCTGGGCCAACCTTCTTGGTAGCTTGGGAGGTCGCTGATACTGCACTATACACTGGCTCCACACTAATTTTTAATCAGTGTAAGCTATGATTAAACTAGGCATATAATTAAATAATTCAGAATGAGAATTTACTGAATTTGAAAGTGTTCTTTTGACATGACAAGCCTGTGCCCAGTCGGCTGGGCACACATATATGTGTGTGTGTATATATATATATATAAAATGTTCATATATATACATATATATATATATATACATATAAAATCTTTTAGTAAAAGAGAGTAGTTTGCACAGGTTATGTCATTGAAAACCATGTTTCACCTAGGTTAGCAGTAATATTTTGGTTAAAACTTGGGTACATCATTTTTTCCCCCCCACTATTTTTAACTGCTTTATTGACTAACATACTTTTTTTTTTTTTTTTTTTTTATTTAATGAAAAAAGGGTGAGCTGAGTTACTCCACAGCAGGCACAGAGCTGCATGGAGCCTGCTAGTACCTTGTGGCTCCTGTAATCGTACTTATAGAAAGGAAAAAGACTCCATTCAGTGGAAAACAGAGTGCAACACAACTTGTGCCACATATGAGCCTACACATTGTCCTCAGGGCATGTCCTTATAGCTCTGACACTAGTGAGAAGAGTGAGCTTTAAGCTAGCAGGTAACTGACCTGTGGAAATCTTTTGGCAGCTTCTTGAGCCCAGCTGGTTCCTAATTAGGTTCCCCTTGCAGCACCCAGTCCCCATAGTCAGCTCGCTGATTTGGCTGTTAGCTTATTCTAGCGTGTGTACATATCTGTAGCCATTACTAATGAGAGTAGACTTTAAGTACTTTATAAATGATTGTTGCTGTATGAGAAGCTAGGTGTCTCCTCAATGATATTGATCCACTTGGACAATGTGCTTGTAGAACATGACATTGGTGTAGTATGTTGTCATTGGTTTTGTTACTATACATTACCTTAACAAGGCTGCAGAATGATCCTGCCATCAGCGCAGTGCACTGTATAATTTCTGTCTTCTCCCGGAAATATTAAGATGGGTATTTCCTGAAGGATATTATAGCCTGAAAAACATACCCAGGAAGATAATACCCTTTCCTATTGTTGGTAGTCACATACTCTTTTTACCCATTGACTGTCTCTAAGAGTAATCAAATGAAATGTGCCTGGTGGTCAGTTAATATTTTCTTTAACTTCATCGTTGTTTGTTTCATATATTTTTGGTGGCAGAGTCTTAAGTCTCAGAAGTTGGAGTTGGTGTGGAATCCAACTGGGTCCTTCAAGTACAAATTGATGCTGATCCACAGAGCTTAATTCGACTCACTAATTGTTCATCTCCTATCATGTACTGACATTCTGTTCAGATTAGACCTGGAAAAGGTAAAGAGTTTGTAATGAAATGGCAAGAATTTATTTTTAGGAATTACTTTTGAAGCTTGTTTTCTACTATAGTTCCGTTCCCCCTCCCATTCTTTTGGTCTTGAATTTTTGGGAAAGGTTTCAGTAGATGGGGCTTGCCAATAGAAAATTGCAAAGCTTAAAATCTTTCAGTATAATTCTACTAGGATCAGTAAGATAGGTCAACTGTGGGCTCCTTAGAGGAGAGGTCTAGAGGATTCTCAAGTGAAGACAAGTGAAGGGAGACTTTTCCTTTTTTTTTTTTTTGTTATTATTATTATTATTTATTTCCCACTCCATCTGCTATGGGAAGAAAGCAGGGCCAGGAAACAAGGCAAAACTATAGACTGTACTAAATGGTTTACAGGACTGCACTGCATTAAAAACATTTAACTAAGGGTTGGTTTAGTTTCACCTAACTTTAGTTTTCTAAGTGCCTTCAATAAGGAATGAATGGAGAAGGGTTCTTTTTGGTTTCTGCTTGTCTCAGCCATCTCTGTCAGGGCAGGTTTCTTTCTTCTGCTTGAGCCCTTAGCGATGGTGGCTTTGCAGACCTAGGTCTGTAAAAGGTTTGCATTCGTGTTCCCGGGAATCTGGCTCAACAGCGGAAGATCTGAGGACTTCCAGCTAGCGAAGTCTCTCTGCCCACCTTGTGCTGCTGGGGCAGGTGCCTCATGAACTCTGTTTTGGGTTTTTTTGACTTTCTCTCTGTTTCCTGCAGTGCTGATTCACCCTCCGCACAGCGCACTCCTCCACGGAGTTAGGCTGTGGAGGGGATGAGAGTTCGTGACAGAGGCATCTGACTTTCTCCTAATAAAATCTCTCCTTAGTTTCTAGGATTCCTGCCATGTTCACAAAGTTTGTCTTCTGTACCTGCCAGCTTACCAGCCTGTAGTCAGGGTGTTACCTCTGCTTTGCAAAAACCCTGAACACCAGCTGCAAAACTGAAATGAACCTAACATTTTTCCATCTGATTAAAAAAAAAAAAAAAAAAAAAAAAAAGATTCAGAGGTAAAACGTGCTTATTTTTAATGTTCTTACCGAGTGAACCAGAAAAATGTGCTTAACCTTGCTGTCAGCTTAGTTTTTACCTGGTAGTAAATATTATCCCTGAACAAATATTTGTAAATGTTATCATGAAAGAACTTCACTTTTGACAGATTCTGCTTTTTATTCTGGCCTTTGCACTTTTACAGTTGGCTTTGGAAAGGAAGGCTTTTGTATTACTATATATGCTGCTCAGCTTGTCTCAGTCATCTGTAAATTAAATGCAAAGAATGCAGCAATATGATGTTTTTAGATTTCAAACCAGTGAAAAGCATTTTAGGCACAGAAGAGTTTATTTTATATACTTTGAGCTTCTCAGCTGATGTCAGCAGTTCTACCGAAGTCTAGTCTAGTCTAGTTCTACCGAAGTTCTGACCTATGAATTGACTTCAAAATCACAAGCCTTAACGTAAAGCACCGTCACGGCAAAACAGTTTTTAAAGGCCACTTGGAAGAAAATACCTTGAGGTTTCTGAAAGATCTGTACTATACAAAGTAGTGTGAGGTAGTATTTCCCTTCCATATGCTTTCCCTTTCTCTTATTGTATCCCAATAGCACCATATACTCCACTTTTCTTCCAAGAAGAATAGCGTCTCCCCTACAGCTGTGTGCTAGGAATGCAATGGCCTGTATCCCACAGAGTCAGCTCACTGTGTCTTGGATTTCCAGGGGTTTGTATTTCTAAACCCAAAAGCCAATACAGAGCAGTGTCCTTGTGTCTGATGGTTTTTCCTCCTCCCCTCCTATTACAGATGTGTTCTTTATATTTAATGAGTTGCTGAAGTAAGAGCATTCTGTACATTTTGAAGGGAAGAGAGAGAGAATAGCTGTTTTCAAAGGTCAGCTGAAAACGTGAATGCTGACTTGAAATTCCTTCTTCATTATCATGATAATCTGCCTGTTTGGTGCTACCGCTGTCAATAAAGCTGGACTAAAAGTTTGAGAAATTATGAAATTTGCTTCATCTTCCCAAAGGAGGAGAAAGGCTCCTAGGAACTCAGCTCGTCCAGCTGCTTGTGATTTCTGTTTCTGCAGCGTTCCCTTACCTGCCAAACCTCAAGGGACAAAGATGCAGTCCTAGGTACTCTACACGTAGCAGTGTTACTTTGTTGTCTTCCATCCATCCATCCATCCATCCATCCATAGAATGTTGCAGAGTATAAAATGACACACAAAATAGTGTGTTCAAATCTATTGATACCTGAAGTCCTATAATTTTTAAACCAAAAATGTAAATAGTAACATGCTAAGGTTCTTGAATACTCATAATTCCTCACTGTTTTATCCTATGAAGCACAGTCTAATTAATGGCCTTTCATAGTTTGTGGTGTGTGTCAGTGTAATTGTGAACCCAAGGCTTTTACCACATTGTTGTTGCAAAGTATTTTATTATTACTTTCCCTCCCATCCAATCTAGTTCACTGTACACAGATTATTTTCTCTTGACTGTTGCTGAATTATTTATGGAATTACTGTTCATCATTTTAACTTCTCTCTACTTTTGTCAAATCATACTTTCACAACTTTTTAAATATTTTAAAAACTGTTTTATCTCTCTAATCTGCTTTTTTCTTTTTTCTTTTTTTTTCCTTTTTTTTTTTTTTCTTCTTCTTGCTGGTACTGGGCAGTAATTTTTGCTTTTCAGTTTGAAAACTTTTTTTTTTCTGCTTTTGTAACCAGGTTGGCTTACTGTAGTCTCTTAGTAAGTAACTATAAAAACCAATGTGTTAATGGTTTTGTATACTGAAAAGCATCACATATATCTACCTTTAAATATGCCATCTCTGAAAGGCATCAATTCGTTTGGCAAAACCAACCAAAAGAGTCAGTAGGATTACTTGTTTTCTAGATATTGATATGAATGTGATCTAGCTAAGAGATTAAGGACTTCAGATTTGCATACTAATATTACATCTTTCCCTGAGTAATAATGAAATTCTGTGATTGTAGATGGAAATTCACAGAGGAAAAACAAGATGAAAGTGAACAAAAATGAATTTAATTCCTGCTTTACACAGATACTATTTTTTCCACAGAATCTGCAGATTCACATTGGTGGGAGATTTGGGTGCCTTTGGGCCTGGGTTTTTCTCAGGCTGTTGTGAAAGTTCTTGATTCCTGAGTGCCTTTAAGCTTCCCACTGGTTGATGTGAGGTCAGTGTGCTGAGGCCCTGTACATCACCCATGCATTTATTTTAACAGTTTCTCTACAAAAAAGCAATAGAATGGAGTAAGCGATCACTGTATGCAGTCCTGCTGTATCAAAGATGTGCAGAGTTTTGTCGTTCCAAACCATACAAAAATTCTTTTAAGCTACATGAATACCTTCATATGAAATCCTCGAATATTATCGTTTCCTTAGGAAAGCAGTCAAGTACCTATGGAAGTGGGGGTATTAAGTAACTGTAAATATTTAAATACCTGAGCAATTAGCGGCAGAAAGCAGACTGTTTGTTTGTTTTGGCTTCACGGTTCTCCTGCACGCTTGGCGGCTCTGCCCCGTGGAAGCCTGCATGCACTGCGCTGCTGCAGTGGGGGCCACACCTGTTACTGTACCTGAGTATATAGGGATGTTTGGGGTTTAGTTTGTTTTTGTTTCCGTCTTCTTGGGGATAGTGTCCTCTGGTAAGGCTGGTCTCTACATAACTGCAGTGGGGTGGTCAGTTCTCTGTTAAATGCTGTTACTAAGAACAGCATTTTAGAGCACAGGGCTCTAAAAGCAGTTGTGTTGAATTTCTGCAAAAGGTTGAAAATAAGTGGTTTCACAGCCATTGAAATAAAAGTGGTGTGTATACAGTTGGCTCAGTTATGTGAGTTAGGAACCTTTTTCTAATAAAGTAACACTGGTAATCATTCTAAAGTAAGAAATTCTTCATTTCATCCTAAGCCACAGTATGGAGAGCTGTCCCAAATCAGGCACAACAAAGGTACAACTTTTTGCGTAACACTTTTTTTTTTTTTTTTTTTTGGTGTATGTGTGTGTAATACATTAAAATTTGAGAAGCAAATAGAGGCACGGAAGAGAAGAAGTTCTGGTGACCTCTAGTTTTACTGAAGTAAATGCTCATTTACTGATAGGCTCCTGAAAAGAAGTTAAAAACAAAATTTTATTAGTTTGATAGGATTTTTTTAAAAAAATATAACAGAAGAAATACATAGATAAGATTTTAGTTGTAGTCTTAGTGCAGTCACATCTATTTTATCTGTTATGAGGAAACAGATTTTTTTCTGTTTCTTATTTAGTACCCGCCACAGCTGTTGCAGAGATTGCAATTGTAAATGTCATTGGCGGCTGTGCGATAAGGGAAATGTAACCTACACATCTTCAAGAAGAGTCTTTTCTGTCTCTCAACAGAGATTTAAGAGGCAATTAAAAGTAGAGATTGTAAAACCCTTAAATCTGGGCAAGTATGGGAAAGGGGAAGAAACGGCAGTTATTGTTCTGGGCTCCCGCTGGTGGAAAGTGTCCGCTTGATTTCCCAGCAGAACAGTCCTGGGGCTGGCGCAGCCAAGGAGCGATGATCCTGGGAGTCACATATTGCCATGCCTTGGACTTCGCAGGCTTAATGCGGCCTCTCTGTTGACTCATGTTGTGCAGAGGGAACGGGTAGTGTGCAGCTGTAGGGTACTTATGTTAGACCTGGGGATAGCGACTGCCATAAGCGCTGTCTGTCCGTTATTAAGTCGCAATTTTAACTCTGCGCTTGGCTTTAATGTTAAAGAGAGGAGATTAGTCTCCTAATAGAAATGTCTTAGTAACTGATTTTAGGTTGTATAGCTTTGAGATGATAAGGACAATACGATACTTCATCTTTGACCAAAGTATAGGCAAAACCTCAAAAGCTTCATCTTTCCTTATATCTGTATCATCAAACTATAACATTAAATTACTTCACTCAAGTGCAACTGTGTGGTCCCTCGACAGCAAAGGCCTCAACAGGGGTGCTGAGGATGTTGCTGGCAGCAATTATATATAATACATATATATAAATAGCATAGTCAATATTAGGGAAGTTAAAAAGTCAGTCTTGGGTGAGTATTGGGTGAGTATTGGGCTTAGGGAAAGAGTAAGAATAGGGCAGTATGTCCCATTCAAGCCTCTGAGAACGTGTGTTTTAGGGGGTTTTATTTAAAGCCCGGTCATGTAGCCCCAGGCAGAGTGGTTGCCCACTGGACTGAAGCTGGTAGGAGTTTCCTTCAGCCAGGGTCTCTAGATGAAGTCCTTCAAACCTGAGTCATTAAAACAGGTTAAATTGACCATGAATTGCCCTATTGATTTTAATAGGGCTGTTTTCAAGCCTTCTCAGGATTGAGATTACAGAACCACAAAGGTGGTGGATTAAATAGGTGTGGAAAAACTAAAATTCTGTCGTGTGAAAACTAATGACGCTTACTGAAATTGGTAGATTAGGACAGGGAGAGACAACCCAGCATTCATCCTGCAGTTCGGGGAGTCGGGGGAATCGGCAGGGGAAGGTGGCAGGAAGCGACTAGGTTTGCTTGAGCTTCCCAGTGTTGGCGTCAGAGGTGGCATACTGGGCTGAATAATCCTTGGGCTGGCTGGAGGTTCATGTTGCCTTCCCTGTGTATAGCTGTTGTGGTCTGAATAGAGAGGGCAGGGAATCAATGTCCTAGAGATGCAATTCCTGCTTGGCTTTATTAATCAAGACTTGCTGGATCAGGTCTAAGATATGCATTAGACGCAGGATCATGCGGTAAGCAGGCATGTGTTCAGAGGAGTGTTTGAGTCAGTCTGGTTCATTCTGCCGGGTCTCCGTGTGTATATGTACATGTGCGTACACACACACACACACACACACTATATATATATACAATATATTGCATGTTTAGCAGAATATGTAATACTTCCCACAGCAAGTTCACTTTTTGTAATAATTGTTTGTGGATCCATTTTAGCTCCTGTCTAAGTATTTTCTTTTGTTATAATGAATTGCTTCTCATTTCTTTCTTATGTTACGTGACTGGTCACGTAAAGCATCGGGTGTTATTCTTGTTTGTTAACCAGACAGATAACTAGTTAAGACAGAATGAAAAAGCCAGCCTCGGCCTCATGGCAACTTCCATATGTTCACTAAGGGTTCAGCATTCAGAGATCTAATGGAACAATGATTGTTTGAATAACTAATCTGAATCACAGATGGCAGTAGATGTGCAGAGCAGCAAGCATTAAAAATGCCTGTTTAATAGCTACTTGCAAAGAATATCCAAAAAAAAGAGTCTCATAAATATATATTTAGCTTCTGCTAAGGCTCATTAGTTAAGGTGACTTGTTCAAAGCACGGTAGATAAATTCGCTTAGCAATATGTCAGTGTCATTTTTCTAATATCTGTGGTTATCCTGGGGTGCTGTTTCACTTGGATGACTGATTTTGTAGTATTAAGTTTTAAAAGTTTTTAGTGCAGTGTGAACTTTGTAGTTTATGGTTACAGACAAACATGAGAGAGAAACTTTTTGCACAAACTGAATATTTCAACTCATAGTTGTAAGAGACTTGGTTTCTTGGAGCAGTACAAAAAGATGTCTTCTAATGCTATTTAAGTAGAAATGGGTTAAAACCAGAACAGTGAATCTGAATGATATTAAACTTGGGAGTGTGTTGATCTCAGCTTTGTGGTCCTGCTCAGTCTGCTAAAGAAACTTGGCCAACACTAGGAGCAAGACTAGGAGCATTCCAGCATGGCATTTGTTGGAAGGCACTTAGGGATTTTAGTTTAATTGGGCAGAAAAGAATTTGACTTCTTTCTCTCTGTGAAAAGAATGCATGTATCAATGGCCAGATGAATAGGAAGGGTGCTCCAAACCCTGCAAAGGTAAACCGTAGCGTATTCTGCTGAAACTCAATTACTGCTTGGTTAAAAATGTTACATTTCAGATGTGACTCTCACTGATAAAAATCATGTTCTAAAACTATTTAAAGTATTGTTTCCAAATAGAATGATAGATAACAAGTGTAAATATCCAATTAGCTAATTGCAGTACTAATATGTCATTAACATCTGAGTCTGCTAGCTCTTACTGATGATACTTAATTTGCGTTGCTTACTATTGTGTTTGCGTTTATTGGTACTAATGAGACATGCAAGATATTCAGCCAATTTGTTCTCTGAAGAGTACCATTTATCTGAAAAATATTGCTATAAGCACAGACCTTACTGGTTTTGCCCTCAGCACCTTTTACTTACTTTTCTCCCTAATAAGTAAATTCACTATGCTTGTGTTCTGCATACTACTTTCTACCCTCTTTTCCTCTGATGGCACCCACAATCTCTCTCGTCTGTGTTTTTTCCATAATTTTAAAATGTCTTCTGACATTTTACTTATCTATTGGTTTGCTTCTTGCAAATTTTTCACCCATGATGTATTTGCTCCTTTATTTAATATGTTCTAAGAAGGGCTTATTGACTGAACTTACCTGAGCATATTTTTTATCTACCGACTTGAAATACTATCCCTTTGGTTTTTCACTATACCTTCCCCTCCTCATGTTACTCATGATTAGAGTGCTAAAGGCATTACTTCTTGGCTGGATCTTGCTGCCTCCACTCAGTGAAAGAGCTGCTGGTCAGACTCAGTGATGAGGCAAGAAATCCTGCAGATAAGGAAGGACTGTGCTGTGTGAAGTCTAAAAACTCCCCAGCCGCAACAGTGGTGCAGCTGGTGGACTTGTCAAAGGTATGACCAAAGCAGGCCGTGGCAGGTGGGGCTGTTGGTATGGTGCCAAATGGATTTGGGTTGCATTGAGCAGGATTGATAGGTAGGTTATGTTCGCGGTTTTGCCATAATGCCTATGGTATCTCTCCTAGCTGAAGCTGTGGCCCATAACGTTACGAAGATGATGGGGTGGTATCTCCGGAGTCCTGCATGGATTTTACCCCCAGAATTGTGTGCGATTGCTTTTGGCACGTGCTGAGCTTGCGTAACCTGCAGCGTGCCGTGGCAGGGAGTTGGCAGCCTCCCTGCGTGCTGTGGGCAGAGCAATGTCCTTCTGTGCCTTTTGAGCGTGCAAGGTTCACTTAGCTCTTTTATTGGAAGAGATGAGCACGCGGCTTGCTTTCTCCAGGCCACTCATCATTGTACATCTCTCTCAGCAAGCATTCCCAGGCTTGAAAGACTGTAATTTATTTTCTTGTTATGTGAATGGTAGCTGTTCTATATATTTATTTTCTTTGCCCAGTTTATCTTTTCTAATTCTACCCTAACCTTTTCAAGACTGAGAGGAAGCAGTGAAAGATGGGGAAAGAATCTGCATTCTGGACCTGCATTTCATGGATTTACAACATAACTTATACCTTCTTTTTTGATCTTTATTTCTTTCCTAATACTCTTGTTATTCTCGTGGATGCTACAGAGCATTAAACAGATACTTGCAAAGCACTGTTTTTCTTGACTGATAATAACTAGCTCATTTCCATTGCTATGTGTGGAATGCTGTTTTTTGCCATGTCACTTTATATTTATCAACTTCGTATTCAATGTGCCATTTTCTTACCCACTCATCACTATCACCTGCAGCTCCCTGAAGCCAAAGTCATTCCCTCCTCCAAATTCCTCCTGGACCTTATCAGGCTTTCAGCTGAAAACACTCCAAAAAGTCATGGACATTTTGCTATTTGTTGTAGCTTCATGGACAACTAGCGATTCCTTCCTTTTAGGAAATACAACCCAGAGCTTTTCCCTGAAGGCAGAACTCTCTAAGACTTCCCTAGGGCCATGCAGAGAGGCCAGGTCACAACCTGACACCACAGGGGTTGTCACCAGCAATGGCCTTTACAGTTCCTTTCTGCTCCCTGCTCATGGGTATTTCTTCCCTGTAGCCTGAAAAGCAGCTCATTCATCTACAGATGAAAGAGCTGCTTAATGGAAGCTCTCCACCTGCTAGCAAACAAATGCTTTTGTATTTTGCATGCACAAAAGTGCACCCTTGAAAGTTGTGACTACTCTTGTTCTTTTTAAGTCAGCCCAGAAGCTCAGGTCAGGGTGACTCTGCGTTGTGTTAACTCCACTTAATTGCTGACAGGCACCTTATATTTTTGTGGATTTTTTTCTTTCCAAGATTGCATTTTAATCAAAATACTCTTTCTCAAGATAAATACCACGCAAACAGAGCTTACAATTGTCCTGGGTATCTGAATATTTAAATTCACTTGAAAAGGTACATGGCCATATTCTGCTTTGCGGCATATATATATGTATATCTTTTTCCCCTGCGTGGCAGATCAGTTCACCATTTAGCAGTCTACATATTTGTACTACTAGTTTAGAGATCTGCAGTAATTCAGCTCCTCTTTTAATGCATATTTCTGTCTTTTTATATAGTTTTTTTTTTTTTTAAACATAGTGTTGTTACTCATTTTGTTTATGGACATTATGAACAAAACTGGTTCAAAGGAGCAAGAATAATTGGCCTGCATAAAGGCAATGAACATAAATAGTCCTTTTTCCTTGTAAGATACAGCCAGAGGGTAAGGGAGTAAGCTGTGAATAGAATAAACGCATGGCAACGTAAACAAGGCAGTGTGACCCATGTTTCAAAGTTAGGAGAACCTGTTTTCTTTAATTGTGTTTGTTTTCTATATTCTGGACAGATCCAGTGTGTAAAAATTGTACACTCTATATTGATACTATAATTGGAGACATGGAACCAAAGAAATCCCCCATTGTATAATAATAGCTATGTTTTTTGCAATAGATATTTACTAAAATAAATCGGAAACAAACTGGTGTCGGATTTAAATCTATTTACTGGATTACATTATATTAGCAAGGAATTTATCCTTTATCCAGATAGTGTGCTGGTTTTAATCAATAAAGTTTCACTGATGTGGATATCTCTGTGGGGACGGTATGTTTTACTTACCCGCAACACTTTCTTAATTGGCCAAACCGTGGTAATTGGTAGAGCCGGCCAGGTGTACTGGCGTGGGTAACTCTAGCAGGAAGCCTTGCGTCCTTCTTCCTCATTAACTTCTGTGCTCGATTTTGGAAATGACAGGCTGTGTTACACAGTGAACACCAAAGTGGTTGGCAGACGTGCCGCGTTTTGTGTGCGGGAGCCGGGGCTGCCCGGGTGCAGCTCGTGGGCTCTCGTCTTGCAGCAGCTGGAGAGCCTCGTGCCTCTTGCATCAAATGCCAGGCACTGGCAGCTTAGGGCTGCTTTTCCTGCTCTAATTCTTTGGCTATGAAAGTTTCAGTGTGTGTTCAGCAGAAGTAAATAAACGCTGCGTAATTGGTTGAATGGCATATGGTGTTTCATCCCGCTTACCTGGGGCTGCTGGGGTTAGAGCGGACCCGGCAGTTTTGCCTTTGCAGGTCTGTGCCCTCGCGGCCGCCCTGAGGAGCGGCGATGGGCACGGTGCCCGTTCCCAGAGGTTTTGGTGGAAGGGCTTGCACTGGCAACCAGCTCGCGTTGGGAGACGTGGGAACCTGCGTGTGCTGGTCGAGGGAGGGAGGGAGGACGCAAGGGACCTTCTGGGCCTCTTGTGGTGCCCTCCCCCCTGCTTGCCGCGTTCCCAGGAAAATCTGAGGCTGGACTGGGGAGGAGCGGCCAGGATCCCATTGAATTGGGATTGCCATTTGAGAGGAGGTTGCTCCCTGGGGTGCTGGCAAAAGCTGCCCCCCAGAAAAAGCTCCCAGGTGGCTGATGTAGGGGGCAACTCTCCTTGTAACCCTGCTAGCGGGAAGCAAAAGTGGGTCCCTGGGGATAGGGTATAAATTGAACTACCTGTGTTTTGACAAGCAATATAGGAAAAAAAAATTACACAGTTTAGATTTTTTCCCTCTCTTTTGGTTGTTTGTAATGTTCTTTGCAAAGAGACGTTGCATCATCAGCTTAATGAGGCTTGATAAATTTATTGAGCTCATGCAGTACTTCTTAACTTTTGTAGCTTGTTACACTCCTGATGATTTACTTGGTAAGCCTCAATGAAATTTTAAATTGAGACAGCTGTTTTCTGTTATTGACGTGACTGTCATAGTGTTTCTTATCAAGAACAGTTTAATCTTCCATCCCAGATTGATCAGATGATTTAAAATGTAGTCTTACAGCTTTTTATCTTGTATTTCTATTTCATTTAAATACCGCTAACATGAAATAATCTGGTTTATTTCTCTGAAAATGCCCCAAATATTAGCTTCCACCCTCTCCAGCCCCCCAAAACCAATCCTGTCTTCTGTTACACTCATCTAAACACGCTGTTAATAAGAGTGGAAGTGGCAGGGCTGGTTTGTCTGTGTCCCATAGTTCAAACCAGAGGCAGTAGCTGAATGATTCACTTCCCTTCAGCTCTGCTCTCCTTGCATGGCTTGGTCACAGCTCCCATTTCTGTGCCTTTCACTGCTCGGGATTTCGCCTCTCTTTACTTACACTAGCTAAGCCAGGGACATTAATAAAATTCCTATCTTTAAGTAAAAATTCCTGTCTGTAGGAAAAAATCCTGTCTTAAAAAACACTTAAAGACAGGATTTTTTCCTAAAGAAAAAAAAAAAAAAAAAAACCACTTAGTTTTTTTTTTTCCCTAAGCCACGAGGCTGTAACTGTCTTTGTGGTCAGTGTATAATTTCTCTCATGTTGTCAAAACTGTAACACACAAACAAAACTGTTTCCACAACTGGATCGTGATTGTTTGGACCTGAACATGTAAATAAAAATAGAGCCATCTGGACTGCTGAACACGTGGCAAACATAGTGTTGTGCTCAATTGAGTAGATTAAGGATACTTCTTTTTAGATACTGGTTATCTGTGGATTTCACTGACTTTTTGCAAGAAGCTTTTTGGTCAACACCTAATAACATTTACAGCATTTACAACCTTTTAAAAGTGCTGGTCTGACTTGTGCAGTGGGTTGTTTTTTTTTTTTT
>VZSV01000001.1:4411359-4499035 GCA_013398735.1 Nothocercus julius | reverse complement strand
GTCAGTCCGCCCTCTAAGAGAACAAAAGAGTAGAAGTTTCGCAGTGCAAAATCTAGGATGGGTTTTATTGAGATGGATACATGCGGTGAATTGCATGAAAAATTATAACTAAATTAGATGATCACCTTCCCTTTTTTTTTTTCTTTTTTGAAAAGCTTTTATTGCTTATGAGTTGTCAGGGATTTTTGCAGTGTCTGGGAAATGAAATAAGTGAGCCATGAACTGAGGATGACTTATTTTCTTCACTGATTGCTGATAATTTGTAGTAATACTTAGTACTTCAATTATTTGCCATTTTGTGTTTAGATAAGTATAGGAATGAGGGGTTTTTTTTGTTGTTGTTGTTGCTTTTTTTTTTTTTTTCCCATAGCTGAAAATGTTTTAACCTGTTATGAACAGGCAATACACATGCAAGAATAGATTCTAGTTTTTGTTTCACTGTTACAAACTGAGAATTTCAGAGCTTGCAGTTAAAGTGTTGTTAATATGAATCTCCATAATCTTACATTTTGGAGTGAAAGCATAGTTTTTTAGAAATGTGAAACATATGCACTGACTAGATTACACAGAAAGTATTAGCAAGGCATCCAGGTATTTGAGGGGGTGAAAAGGATTGTTGGCATGTATGTTTTATTCTTCAGATAGACTTCAGTGTTTTGCTGGAGTATTGTGTGTATTGCCATTGTCTTGCTGCCGGTTTTGTGGCTAGAGACTATGACTTACGGAGAGCCAGCCAAAAAAAGGGCTTCACGCAGTCTCTTCTTATTTGAGTTCTTATTTCTTGATGAGATGCTTCCAGAGCCCTCGTTGCGGAGTTAAACGGCGCTGCTCCGGGTGATTGTCAGTCCACTTGTTTGTTCGTAATACGGCTGCTATGCAAGTATCCTACAAGCTCTTGTGATCCTAATTCTTTCAGCCTTTTCCCTAAAGGGACCCTCCTAATGAAGGGTATATTACACTAAGTAATCTGTTAGAGAAGCCAGCACCATGAGTGATACGCTCTCAAGTCATGGCCGTCCCTGCTTGCAAGGGCAGGAGGAGGAGGGAAACCTGGCGAGCTGTTGCCCTGAGGGTTCCTGCTGCGGTTGCGGGGCTTGGGCCATCTCTGGGGAGGGGTCGCGTCGGTGGGAAGTGCTGCACGGCAGGCGCCGCGCTCGGGTAGGATCTGCCCTTGGCTTCGTTTAAAGCCCCTGTTTGTTTTCTGCTTCAAAGTGGGCAATGTTTGCATGGCAGACCTGAATTCCGCTCGCGTTCAGCTAAGTTAGAGATGGTGAAGTGTGCAACTTCTCGGGCCCTGAGCGAGTTGTGTTTGTGCAAGCGCGTTGCCTTTTGGGTCGGAGATGAGGTGCGCTCAGCGTTGCCCCGGGCCCATGGGGACTCGTGGCCGGGACGTGCGGGTCTGTGATGCCGCCGCAGCGAGGCTGCGCGCTCGTGCTCTCACCGCAGACCCCTTGGACGCCCAGCGCAGGGGTGCGAGGTGAGCTGCCCGCCAGCGGCGCCCGGCCCTGGGAACGCGGAGCCGCGGCGAGCCGTGTCCCGGAGCTGCAGCCAGGGATTTGCACATCTTCCTCCCGCAGCCCCGGCCTGCTCGTCCTGCATTATGCGTGGCCTCGTGCTAGAAAGCAAGGTCAAAACTATAAAGTGAGGGAACAACTGTTTGGTTTGCTAAGTATTTTGAAAACAGGCTTAGAAAGGGCCAGGAGCATTAAGCCAGCTTTAACGCAGGTCCAAGTGGAGGGTCAAGAAACGCCGCTCAACACGTTAGGAAAGAGGAACTAGCTCTTACTCGGTCCTGTTTGCTGCTGCATAGCCCAGGCACGGCTGGCCACGGAAATGGTCCGGACGTGCCGGCCTGGCCCCTGAGGTGACCGAGCTCGGCTCGCACAGGTAGGGGCGGCTTCAGCTCGTGCCTTTGCGCCCTGCGCTGGGGTTCCTTGGTGTCTGGGCGGCAAGGACTGACTGGGGGTGCTGTTTTTAACACCTGCTTTATACTTACGTGGAGCATCTATAACTTTTGACTAACCTGGCTCTTTTCAGTGTATTCTGCTCCCTAAATTCTTGATGCTGCCTTTTTCCTATATCTCTCAAGTGTCTTTGATTAGAGAGAGAATGCATGGGGATGCAAAAATTCTCCCCATGTTTGAAGTGTAAATGAAATTAGCAGCACGTATTTGTACGTGTCTATTTGGGCAGAAATTTAACCTAATTCTGTTGCTGATACAAGCTTGCTGCCATAAATAGTGACAAATCTGAAGAAACAGAGCATCCGATATTTTGAAGACCGCTCTCTGTTAACACAAAATGCAAGTATTTTAGTCATTATGTTTGGACTACTGGAAAAAAAAAAAATGATGAGAGTAGTAGAGCATAACAAAAAAGCAAGAGACTCACAAATACATGGATTCACTTCAGTAAGTACTCAGGCAGCTGTAGATTTCATATTTAGTTCTAAAAAGGTCCATATGGAGTTCTTTTTCATCTGAATTTTAAAACAGATGCCCAGCTATGGTCTTGCCTGATGAACAAAATACCACTTTCTTGAATAATTTCCCTGTTTTTCTTTGCATTCCAACTCTTGTCTTTTTTTTTGTCTCTAGCGTTATATAAGGGTGGCATTGGATGACAGTAGTCTTATAAAATCTCTAACAGCTCCTGCCTTGATAAACTCGAATTTTCAGCTTGTCACTTCCTTCTTTGTTGAGCTAGAATCAAATAAATCAGGTTTGCTTTTTAAGTCCCTCTCAAGCAACATCATGTACAGGCTTGGTACTAGTACTTAGCATCTGAGATCTTAGTTTAACACAGAAAAAAAATTGCAGCATTCAGTGTGCGTGTTTGGGATCTGTTAGTATTAAAGACGCCTGGGAGTCTCTGAGTATCACTAAGGTAATGGATTGTGTGTAGTCCTATAGTGCCTTCAGCTCTCTCTAAATTGAGTGCACTGTTAAAGCAGCAGTTAGTACTTTTATCTTAGCATAAATGGCTTCTGTTAGCTTCTTTTATTTTTTCTCTCTATTAGCAAATAGTGTAGCCTGTATTCGCACGAACTGTTCTGGTCTTCACATTCTATAGACCGTCACTAAAACTTGCTGAAGTTGTCCCATATAAATCATGTTTAATTTAAAAAAATGCTTATATGCAAACAAGGTCCTTTAAGGTGAAGAGCTTGCGGATATTCATGTGTGCATGAAAACAGTAAAGAAACACTTAAGGTGCTATGACAATGAATACTATATAGATGGTCAGGCCTGTTTTTGTTCATAAAAGATAGGATTAATTAAATATGTTATTTTAAATTGTGTTGGTTAAAACATGCTAAACCTTCAGTCAAATGTTCCCAGAGGCTTCATTTTGTGTGTTTTTTTGCCTATCCACTTTTTCTGCTCTCCTCACAAATTCAAAGAGATGGGTGAATCTCTCTGGCCGTGCAGACAGCTGCGCAGTTAAGCTGGCTGGTCATCTGTGAATCAGTTCAGAGCAGAAACTGAGGTTACTATGGTGCTGAAATCACGTTAATAAGTTATTCAGAAATAATCACTCAAGTTTGCCAATGCGACTCTGCAGTTTTTTTGTCGGCTTGTTTTTTGGGTGACTCATGCTGGCAGGACGAGTGCTTGTTTGTCTGCAGAGAGCTCGTGGGCATGCCTTGTCTACCCAGTAGCTGAGTTTACATTAGCTTTGCTCTTATTAGTTAACAACTAACTTTCCTGAATGAGCACGTAGTTGCACAACCTCGGGGAAATGCCCACAAACAAGGTATCTTCCCTTATAACTGGTTCATTAAGTACAGACACTACCATACTATAAAAAGACTTGTGAAAATTCCGATATGTGCATTCCACTAGTTAAAATTCTTGCAAATACTGGAACATCTCTGAGTGTAAAACGTGCCAAATTTGGGTGAAAACTTGACCCGTGTTCTTGTGGAAATGCTTGTTTGCAGCTCTCCGGTGCAAACTAGAGCTCCTCCCGTGGTGGAAGCGGCTGCCCTGGGCTGTGCGCAGCAGGCAGAGTGTCCCGGCTCATCCACCCCAGGGGCAGGAGCAGCGCTACGGAGCCGAGGCAAGTGCTATAAATACTGCTTGGCTGTTGCATGCTGCTCTGTGAAGCATGTTGCTGTGACTGTGCTGCACAGTGCAAAGGTGTCAGGTCTCTTCACTAGACAGCACGAAGTTGCACCTCACCTTATCCTGTGTCTCAGTGTTGCCTTGCAGAGGAGTTGTGGTTTTGTGGGTTTTTTTGTTTGTTTGTTTGTTTTACGGTTGCATATATTAAGGAAAATGCCTTATCTGCCTATGCTGTCAGTCCGTTCTCACTGCCTTTTCTCTCCTTCTGCTTTCTAATAGCTTTTGAATTTATTGCTCAGCTTCAGCTCAATTTTATAAAGGAATAGAGATCTCAAAAGTTTTATGTCCGTGCAAACGTTGTATAAGCTGGTGACTAGATGTAGGAGCGACACAAGTTAGTGCTCCCACAGAAGGAAAGGCATAAGATCAGCAGCTGCCTGTCATATTATATGCGTTGTGTGAAGAATAGTCATGTTCTGAAGCAGTCGCAGCTCTGAAGCAGCCCCCTCATGGTCAAGCTGTCTTGCCTGGCCACTCAGGAAAGGAGCATTGGAAAGGGAAACGTGTTGCAGCAGGGAAGGCTTGTTGGAGCAACCTGGGATTTCATGGCACAGAGACTTTGGGAAGGGGAAGTTGGCGTCTCAAAGGGTATAAGCACCTCTGTTTTACTGACCCTGTGCTTTTGACAGGAGGAAGAGCAGTATTTTTGTCTGCAGACAGATGTTATTGAGAGAATACTTCAGTGTGAGCACGAGACAGGAGAGTTGCTTGCTTTTCCAATGACACAGTCTCTTTCCAATCTGTAGCCTCACCTATCTTCATTAAGAGGCTCCAGGATAGGCACTGTTTAATTTGCTTTCAACAAATGCAACATGCAAATGCTCCCATATAAACAGTTTTTGCTAACTCTTTGTAGACAGCTGTTTTTTGTTCATGTATACTCATCCTTAGAGTTAGCTCAGCAAAGTAGTCCGAAAAATAAGTTAACAACCAGAATAAAAGTAAGAGTCATGCTGCTGGTAAGTAATTTTTCTAAAGAGAAAAATTTGGATTCAAAGAACAAAATCTTTGAATTATTGCCTGTTTTACGAGAAATGAGAAATTTCCATGTGTTGGATATCTGTAGCCTTCATTTGTGTGAGATATTTAGTAGCTGAATACTTTAACATTAACATTGCTTTTGTTGTTTGCAGTGTATACCAACAAAACCCCCAAATGTCTGTGTAATGTTCACACTATTACTGTGCATATATCTTTACTAAATCCCAGCAGTAACTATCCAACCGTTGGCCAAGCTATATGTTTTCCCTAAAACCTACAGGGGTTTTTGGATAGAGCAACCTACAGAGACATTTTGGAGTATGTTGAGCATGTGTGTCAGCTTTTGAGATCTGTTTTCCAGTTCACTGGAACATAACTGTGTGGGTTAATATTCTCTGAAGGCTTTTGCCTCAGAACAGTAGGCCAAATTGCCTGAAACAGCCCACAGTGTCCATTTTCTCCTACTGAAGAATGGCCATACCAGATTAGGCCAGAAGTCTGTCCAGCGCAGGGTTGCTTTTCTGGGTATTAATTGTTAGGCAAGGAGTATTATGATACTCTCCACTGTACATGCTTGCAACTGCTTTGGTTTAGGGTTTTCTGAACTAGTGTTCCTTGTGTCTAAAAAGCCTTCAGAACAATAATAATTTTTTTTCTTGATTGCATTTCACCCTATTTCTATTTTGACTTCTACATTAAAGATGAGTGTTACTGTTTAGCTGTATTATGAGGACAAAACACTTGCTTTTGTTTTGCTTTTTACTTGTCTTATTTCACCTGTCTTCAGCCTATCTTATTTCATTATAAGGATTCTTGGTTTTTCCTTCTGAGAAATCGCTAGTAATCCTTTCTAATTTGCATTTCCAAGGAAATTCATGATTGCAGAGATCACATGTGTATTTCCTACCCTAAAAGTGTAGAGCCTGCTAAATTTCATCTGAAATGCAACTTATTTCTACATAGTACAAATTAAAAACATTTCCCATACTGACCTACTTAAGCTGTTTTTTATAACCTTGCTAAAAGATAGTTGTGCAGAATTATGCAGGTGCTGGAGGGAGATTTCTAAGTGTTTTCTTCTGATTCAAAACTTTTTGGATAAATTTGTTTATTTTTAGTAAAATTTGACTGTAAATAATGTACTTTTTATTTGCTAGAAGTGTATTCAAATATTGGTGTGTAACTGATTGGTTTAGCATACAGTAAGACCTAATAAAGCATAGAGTGAGAAGAGGTGAATTTCAGGTGAATTTTGGTTTGGTATTTATCGTTGTAAATGGTGCAGTGCCCATCCTGTGATGCTTACAGAATTATCCTTGAGTCATTCCAGTATCACCTTTGGTAGCGTTCTGAACTTCTGAATTGAGCGAAGTGGCCGTGCGAAACAGCCGAGAAGCGTCTCTTGCAGCATCTTCCTGTCGTATGTGGCCTGTAATTATGTCTTTCTTATTAACCAAGAGTGTCTGTTCTTCTGCCTTAGCACTGCCGTGATGCTGCTAGAAGCACATTGAAGTGAATATAGTAAATCAAACTCTGCTCTTGTGAAGCTCTGTGTAATATTTGTGTTACAGCGCGATGAATAGGTTGTAAGTGGGTAACGTGATAAATTCGCCCCCTTTGCAAAGTAACATGTCAAAATTCCCTTTATGCTGTGAGCATTTCTGTTTTATAGATTTTTAAATGGAGCGGCTCTTGCACTTTCTCCATATGTCAGGCCTTTTATGTCTTTCTGTACCTTTTACAGGAATCTGAAATGAGAGATACCTAGATTCTGGTGATCTTATCACAGTTGCTCTCTTCTTTATTTTGACAGGTAGGTGTGCCAAGATAATTTTGTAGAAAAATCTTTTAAGTACATGTGCCTGGCTTCTCTTCCTTTTCTCTCCTTTTTTTCCTATAATAAATTTCTAAGAATTGATTTTTAAATGAGATGGATGTGAGAGGGGGTAACCGACTGACATGGGAAGGAAGCTGTGGTGGGAGGAGTTCTCACTGCTCTTGCTAAAATAAAGCGGGCAACAGGCAGGTACAGCCCATGACTTCAACTGTGCATATTACTGGATTTTGCTAAGGTGTATTTTAATAAATAGATGGTCAAAAGTTCTTGAAAAAGATGTTTTGGATCTTAAAGAACAGGTTTTCCATCCCTGCTCTACAGTATTGGGTGGATTAGAAAAACAATCTCAGACTAGAAAAATTTGCACCTTAACTGTAGTGAAGAAGGATGGGAGATCATGTTAACTTTTGCCATCACCCATAAAATGCTCTTCCTCTTCCTAGCGAATGCACTAATTTATCAGCCATTCATTGCTGCCTGTTTACTTCTGTGACTAGTACCAATAGCTATCGAAGAAAAATACTAGTGCTAATTAGAAAAGAGAGATAAAGATACAAAAATAGGTGCATGTCTTTGGATTTTAAGAGTTGTAGTTGGCAATGTGATGAGTTGATATGAATAATTGCTTTATTAATTTGAATGTGCAAATGAATTTCCAGTTGTAATTGCAAGCTTTTTCCAGAGTCAAGCAGGTGACATGCTGGTCATTAGTCTGTGACATGACCAAAGTAATCCATTCGCTCCCTGGTAAGTGATGCATGTATTTGAGTAGACTACAGAATTCCCAAACGTGGCTTGGGAAAGACATTATTTTAACTAATTCTTGAGAATTTCTGAGAAACTAGAAAGAGCTAGAAAACAAAAACACTGAGTATTGCCAAACTGTTCATCAGAAATATAAAAACCTCACCAGTGTATGACTGAACTACCTTTCAAACAAGTCTGAAGCGTGAATAAAATAGTTACATAAAATTTGGATGTGGGAGTGTAAGGTCCTTGCTCACCCTTAAGTTTGCTTACCTTTTAGGACCAAGATCAAGAATCTTTCTGTTTCAGCATGATTTTTTTTTTTTTTTTTTTTTTTTTTTTTTTTTTTTTTTTTTTTTTTTTTTGCATCCTTTTCCATTTATATTCATGACAGTCACAATCACTGCAGATGTGAAGAGTAGTTATTCATGACTGAGCAGGCTGTGCTGTCTCACAGAGAGAGCCAGCATGACGGTGATGTTCACAGAACCATAGAATGCTTAAATTTGGAAGGGACCTCTAGAGATCATCTAGTCCAACCCCCCTGCACACGCAGGGTCACCTACAGCAGGTGGTTCAGGACTGCGTCCAAGCGGGTTTGGAAGATCTCCAGAGAAGGAGACTCCACAGCCTCTCTGGGCAGCCTGTGCCAGGGCTCTGTCACCCTCACTGTCAAGAAATTTTTATTTAAGTTCCTGTGGAACTTTTGGTGCTTTAGTATAGTTTGTAAACATTCCTCTCTTCTTTATGTGCATGGAGTAGTTATGGAGATGTGAATCCCAAGATCCTGGTTCTCTATGCTTTTGATAGTGTCACAAGTGCATTTTATTAGTGTGTCTTTTAGTAAGAGCTGCACTGCGGAAGGAGGACAAGATGGTCCGATGGGCTGGTCCTGTCAACGTGGGGCTGAGAAAGAGGGAGCGTGAGAGGAGTTCAGGTTCGGTAAGATCTGGGGAGCATTTTTGAGGTGAGGCAGCTTGTGAGGGTAAGTGTAAAAACACAGTAAGGCAGACCCCATAGCTGTTGCTGGGACAACTCGAGGCAGACAGAAAACCTAGTGGTGAATCTGTTTTTAGTGCTGTTCTCCTTGAAAAGTGTGAATTGAAAAAAATGTTTTTATGAATTTCATAGCTTTCTATTAATGCTGAAGAGGAAGGTTTTTCTCATTCTTTCTGCCTCGTTCATTCCCGCAAGCAGCAGAGCAGAGAGTGGCTTCAGTAAATCTCATTAATGGGTATGTCCTGAAGGATTTGGTTCACATGATGGGCTTAATTACTCTCTCTCCTCTGCACCGCGGCATTGAACAGAAAGCAGAGCTGCTCTTCCCTTGCACTGAGGTAGAGGCATAGGCAGCTTGGGAGCATCAGCAGCAGTTATTCCGAAAGGAGCTCTGCATAGAAATTGTCAAGATTTTCCCCATGTGTGGAAGTATGTAGCTGGCAACATAGTTGGAAATTAAGTAAAGGGAAAGGTACTTCTCATGAGGTCACGCCAATTCTCACACTTACAGAAAAATAGGTGTCCTTTAAAGCGTTGTGTTCCTGGGCCATCACTGCTCTTCATTTCTAGAGAAACTTAATCCCATGTGGGAGACCATAACAAACGATCCTAACTGGGAAATCTGGTATGATTGGCTGCTGCATACTCAGGGTTGGTTTGATAAGAACTTTTGTTAAGTACTTGCTCATGGAAACTAACAGTTATATGTCTGGAGCTCAGGGAGAGACGCTCCTTTTTTTTTTTTTTTTTTTTTTTTTTTTTTAAATATTATCATTATTAGGGTTATTTTACTTCATGATTCAATCAAGTTTTTTTTTTTTTTTCTTAAATGCTTTTATATTCTGTTTGCATTCCTTGATTAGACTGTTATAATTTCCCTGGCTGGAATCTCCAAAGTGCCGTCACAAAATTATAAATGGTAATGAATTCACTTAATCAGATCTTACAGGGCATAATCAGCATAAAATCTAGTCAATTACAAATAAATCAGTTTAAAGTATTTCTAGTTCTACAATTGCCTCTCATTTTAGGACTTATGTTACCTGTGACTGAATTAAAGGCCTGCCTAAACTATAATTTATGTTGTAAATTATAGATTGAATTTTTTAGTCAATGGTAATTTTAAATTTGATGTCACTTTAAAAAGCACAAAAAGGATTATAATGTTGATGATAGGTTCGAACAACCAGCGTATAGCTGTAAGGTTGAATAAACTTGGAACATATATTTTACAGCATGTAAATATATCATTTTGCTATAGTTGCAGACCATATGATTGCATGGATAACTTTCTGTAACTCAGAATTTTTCTGAACTAAGCCCTAGCTGTAGATTAGTCTTCATATCTTAATCCTTATTGCTTTATTCAAGCACAAAATACAAATGCAAGTCCTGCATTTTGCCGTTGGCTTCCGTAAGACTGGGTGTCTGTACATCCACATTCAGCACAGTTGCCAGTCCTGCTTCTAAACCTAGTCCTGGCCTTGCCCCTCTTGGCGAATAGCTTGGTCATGGCTTGGCTATGTGCACCAGTGAAGTTGTTTTCCGAACTAGTATTACTGTCTTCATGTAAACAATGTGTTGCTATAGGAATGCAGCAGGATTTTTCATGGAAGACAAATGTCTGAGTGTATGGGTAGGGAGTGTGAAGAAATATTATTCTCTGTTATTGGTCCATACTTTGCAAAAGACACAATTACTGCAGTATTTTCCTTAGCTGAATGACTTTTTTTTTTTCCTTAGTAAGGATTGCAGAATCTGGTCTGTATTGTATTTTTTATTTGAGAATGTAGAATAACTTTGCATATATGCTGTCAGCTCCAACTGTGGTGCATACAGCTAAAATTAAGAGAAAGGAAAATTTGGCCTGCTATCTAAAAACATGAGATTTTGTTGTACTGAGATTAAAAAGGATATAAAGGACTGGTCTTTATTATAAAGATGACTTGACATGAGGCAGCCCAAAATCCAGAGGAAGCTGCACCACAGCCCTTGGGGAGGTGCAGCCTGGTCAGCCTCACCTCCAGTGCAGCGAAAACCAGTGAGTGGGTCCTCTTGGATCACATTCCTTGGCACATGGAGGAGGAGGTGGTGGCTGGAAACAGTCAGCATGGATTTACTACGAGTACCTCACGCCTGACCAGCTTGATTGCCCTCTGAGGTAAAGTGACAGGGTTGGTGGATGGGGACACCCTGCGGGTCCTGGTGGGCGGCGAGCCGGCCGTGGGCCGTAGCGTGCCTGGCCGCAGCTGACAGCACCCTGGGCTGCATTAGTGGCAGTGCAGCCAGTACACAGAGGACGGGCTTATGCTGCTTGCCTTGTTAGACCGCGTCGTGAGCACTGTGTCCAATTTTGGACCCCCAGTACAAGAAAGATGCCAACAAACTGGTGTAAGGTCACCAGATGCCACCAGGATGGTTGGGGCTGGAGTGCCTGCTCTGTGAGGGGAGGCTGAGGGAGCTGGACCTGTCCAGCCTGGTCCGAAGGTCCCACGTAGCCTGAGTTACCTGTGACTTTGACACAACGACGAGTTCAAGTCACTGTGTTTATGGAAGCTCGCTACCTGTCCTGATTCTGCACTGAAGGAGGGATGCTTCAAGAAAAAGAAAAAAACAAAACCAACCAAACAAAAAGCAAGATGTAAGATGCTGACCAGTTGTGGTGCTTTGATGTGGAGAGAGACTGTAGTTCTTGACTGGATAACTTTGTGGTATTTCTCCTAGGATGGCGAATGGTCTCAAAGTGCTGCAAGCAGTTACCCTGGGGTGATTTGGCCTGCTATTTGTTTTTAATATTAAATTCCAGTCTACAGCTGGCATTTAAGCAGTGAAAGCTCTAAGTTTGTTACAAATCCTTCTGTATATTTTAACATTATTACCCTTTCTATTTTTTGTTCTCCCTATGTCTTCTGCATAACAGTTATAAACATGTATCTCATTGTGTTCTCTTCTCAGCCACAAAGTGGCATGTTACTTCTTGATTCCTTTACTGAGTGCGGTAATGAAGTGTTGGTAGTCAGCGACTGAAACTCATTCTTTTAATTAATGGTATTTTGTCTTGATTGCCTAAATTTTGGCTGGATTGAGTTTGGTAAGAATTTTTTAATTTTTATAGTAAGTTGAATCAAAATCTCAAAGGTCAAGAGAATAATTTATTTCTCAGTTCTTCTGCAGAATTATTCTGCTACCTGGTTCATCTTGGTAGATCACTTAACCTTTCTGAGCCTACAAATATTTTTTCCCGGTCTGCCGTCACCATCATCATTCATATACCCAAGCCTCAAGAATGTTCTTAATTGCACTAAGAACTCTGGCTGGCTTGCATGCGATGGTTGAAACCCAAGACCAGCTTACCTTGAGGTAGGAACATAAGCAAACGGGATGCAGATAAAATCCATAGTGTTCTTTTCTCAAAATTACCTAAGAAAATTTTTTCTGCAATTATGAGGAAAGAATCCTGGAGACCATCTATCACAGGGAACCATGGCTACCCGCTGCAGGCATACGCCAATGGATGCAGAAATACTGAGGGAGGATAGAGCAGAAAACCTAGTTTACACCTGAGTCTGGCTAAATCAAGTGCTGTCTAGCTGTCCTAATTATACGCTGTGCCCATCTTTTCTAGGTCACAAGTTTTTGTTGCTTTCCTCTTGATTTAAGAAAAGAAATTAAATTTATAGAGCACCAATTATTCCTTCTGCTTTTCTCTTCTTCTTTGCTATCCAAGTTGGTTTAGAGATACCAGTTAGTTTCTGAGTCTGATATTGATAATCCAAATGAAACCCAATTTCAGATGGCACTGACTGATGAAATTGGTCTCATCATTTAATGATTTGAATGTATCTGCTGTAGTTAAGCAGGTCTATATGGAGAGAAAAAATCCTGCTTTGTGGAGGATTTCTGTATTTTAGAACTTGGGCCTGTTAAGGTTTTTGATACCACAACCTGCTATTTCAATGTCCTCCCTGGAAAACTGCATTAGAGTTGCTTAACTTGGAAAGCCGCAAGCTACAGGGCATTTGGAAACTCTTGTAGGCTCAACCAGCTCCGAGGTGTGTTTCCCACTGAATTGAAATAAAAAGGAATTTATTGATGAAATAAGCATGAAAACAACAACAGCAAAAAGGAAAAAGCACAAGAAAGGTTTTCTGAATTTTATCAAGCAGCTCTCAGCCAAAGATGAGAAAATTGTAATCCTTTTACAGGAAAAATAGAACATCTGTTTCAAGTTTCACTTGTCCTAATTGGCACATTATATCTTTGACTAGAACAATGTAAATAATATGACTATTCTTGGTAACAGACCAAATAACATAACTCCCATCAGAATCACATGTGAAGAAATTCAGGTAAAACCTTGTTGCAAACTACAAAGGTCTAACCCATATGCAGGGAGAAGAGAAAATCTTTTTTTTTTTTTTAATCTCATCTCGATGTCTGATCTCATCTACATAACAAAACCACAGCAATATTTCACTGATAACATTTAATTGTGTTTCTATTTGAATTATTACAAAAATGTTTTCTTTTTGGATATAGAAGAAAAAAGCTGATAAGCAGAAAATACAAATTAACAAGCAGCTAAGCTACTTTTTCCACTAGGGACCTGAAGTTGCGGTAAATATCTTCAACAAGCTCTGAATTTTTCCCATTTGTCTTGTAAGTCATCTTATTCTCTTATGCTCTTTTCCTTCCAACGTGTTAAAATGTTTTTGATATTTACATAGTGAAGTACAAGCAGAGGCTGGAAAGAAGAAAGGTTGGAAGATAAAATTGCTTCTGTTTTGCAGGCAATGTAAGGAAAACTTCTGATAAAATTGAGAATTGTATACATCTTTTATAGATAATGACCTTATAAAATTGAAGTGGTGTAATAACACTTCCACATTGCTGAGATGGAAGAAATCATGGCTAGTTATTCGCTTTGTATCATTTTCACTTTAAATAATTGGAGGGGAATTTCTTACTTTGCATTCCTGACGTGTGCAACTTTCAAATTTGCAGGTGCTATATGGAAGGGAACTTATTGAAAATACATACTTCAAAGTCATTTTGGAATGGTGACAGCCTTAATTCAAGTTTACTTTCCTGGTGTGCTATTACAACAAACTTCTCAAATTAGCAGGAAATGCTGAAATGGGTCCATAGGCAATATATAGAGGTCAAGTAATGTTTAACAACATTAAAGATGTTGTTGACATCTTTAATGTAATTCTGTTGACTTCAGTATGGTTACACATGTGATTAATCCACCTTGAAAGAGGTTAAATTTCTCAAGAAGGCCCTTCAGAGGGTTCTCTGTCTGTGTTTTTTGCTCCAAGGACAGTCAACAATACCTGTTTTATGGCAAGTTTATGGCAGATTTTCATCATATTTAAGTTAGTTATTTAATCTTTTTATTTAGTTTCTCTTGCTTGACATTTATTTGAAGTATTTTATATTTCTGGGTTACTGCATCTGCAAAGATGATTTTTCAAATTGAAAGTGGTTTTTACCAATCAATATATGCAATCATTTTGAGATCCAAAATAACTGTTTCTTAGTTAATACTTTAAAGTGCGTTATGATTTAGTCCAAGGTAAACTCCAGTATCTGTTGCAAGCGGTATTAGAAGAATGACTCATGAATACTATTGTCTGTTTATTGGAAAATAAATGCTTAAAAGCAGAAGCCATATTTAAAAAGAAAACGTATAGAAATGAGCAGAGCTTGCAGATACCGGTGTTGAGGCTCAAGGGGCACCTCTAATGCCATAGCGGGACGAATGACCTTTAAATAAAGATCAGATAGAATTGCACGGGAAACCTTGGAGGTGCTTAAAAAAAGATCCTTAAGATATTATATTGCCAGTGGGAGTTGGCCTTTACAGTAAACTGCACTGTGGCTAGCATTTAGAAATGCTTACTGTATATCCCCTAGTAGGGTTGAGTTTTTTAAAGATTTTAAACTGTTTTAACCATCCTTCATGTTCTATTCTATGCTAAATCTTTACCTCTTGTTCCTTTTTTTCCTAACAAAAATTTCTGTTTTCTCAATTTGAAAAATAACTTCTACTTAAAACGTTCCTGTGCTTTTTCAACGCCTGCCTCTTTGTCTGTCTTCCAGCCGTGTCACAGCACATTAAGTCACTTGTTTTGAATATCCTTGGTAGCTATCCTTCCCCAAAATCTGGCTGTGCATCTGCCTGATTGAACTTCAACCTTCCCGTGAAGACAGCATGACTGGCTGAATAGTTTAAGTAAATATGAAGCAGAGCAGAGAGAGGCCAAAGAACTTTGTCTTCCAAAGCTATTTGCAAACACAGAAACTAATTTTAGAGAACTACTGTGTATTTTCAGAAGTCATTTTCATATGTATTTTACATATTTTATGAGGGCCAATGGTGAAGTGTATCTGTAGTAAATCACATTCTTACAGTGTGGTCTTAACACCCACTTTAATCATATGATGTTGGTATTTAGCACTCTAAATACCAGAAGTTAATGGGGCTTAGCCTTTTCCTGGCAAGTCTGCACTGTGGAGATATACGTGAAGGGATAACAAGCAGCCTCAGAAATAAAAAGTTACTTTTTTTTTTTTTTTTTTGAACTCGTCAATTTTGAACCTTTAAAAATAATTTTTTCCTGTTACCTGTGGAGATGACCTAGCAGAGAAATCAAAGACTGCGTATATTTGCCCAAAAAGCAAGACGCTGAGAAGAACCTTCCTGCTGGTTCTGGTGAGGACAAATAACCATTGATTTTTTTTTTTTTTTTCAATATTGATTTTAAATTGAGTTCAAATTGATGTCAAATTGAAATCTTTTCTGTAGGAAGTGCTACACTGTGAAACTACAGGTTAAGAAAAAAATAAGGGAGGAATTTCACTTGGCATTCTGGTATGTTAATACTTATGCCTCAGCACACACAAGTTCTAAAATATTTATTTGAGTGTTGCAGTTATTTAACATAGAGATCAAAAATGTGTTACCAGATGATGTAACCACAGAGAATTAAAGTGAAGGAGTAGTGTATAGGGAAGAAAACACGCTTAAGGGGGATAAATGGCGAAATATTGTATGGCTAAAATTTTTAGGTGGTTACCATGAAGGAAAATTCCTTCCAAATTTCATAAAAGTGATCTAGTTATCTAGCACTTTCTCCCACAGAAAAAAATTGCTTTACAGAAGAATCAAGTATCAGCAGGCGCATTTTACGGAGGCTGATCGAGGGGAAGAGCAGGACGCAGGACAATAGATTGAATTTCCAAAAACCTCGGCACTTTAAACATGCTGGTTTTTTTTTTTTTTTTTTTTTTTTTTTTTTTTTTTTTTTTTTTTTTTTCAGCCTCATGTGTACGTCTAGGTAAAACAGGACCATATTCTGTCATTTCTTGGTACCACGTTTTATTGTGGTTTGGTTAATGCAGGGTGGGGTGAGTTCTTTTTCTGTTTCTTGTAGATCTTCTCTTACATTTTTTGCATTTTCCTGGATGCGTTTTCTAGCAGTAGGCTTCAGCAAGCTGGTTCCTTCTGCATTACAGCATGTTTGTATGATAATCAGTAGCTTTTAACTGGAGTTCATCAGATTGTCAAAATTATATAGATTTCTCTCCTGTCACCTGGGCTGTGGTCTCAGATTCCCCTTACCCAGGCAAACATTAATACTGCCTTGGGGGGGGGGGGGGGAGAGAGAGAGAAAAAGAAAAAAGAAAAAAGAAAAGGATTCTGCCCTTTTCCTTTCCCTGGCTGTTGGTTCCTGGCCTTCTGCCATCTGCCTCCCTCTGCCTATGCAAACGTAGTGATCTGGTTCAGGGGGTGAGAGATGCCAAAAGTAACCCACTCAGAGGGAAAAGGTGCTCCGTAACCTGGATCAGGGCTTTGCTTTGCCACACTGTGCCTGTTAGTGCAACGATCGAAGCGGGTTAGGGACAAGGACCAAGTGATGAGCGGTTAAAGGGAGGGCAGGACGCTGCTCTTGGAGGCAGTGCTGGCTAAGGGCGGATTTAAGGTAGAACTGCAAAGGGTGGCTTTAATTCATCAAATTGCAAATTACTCGCTGAAGTGGGTCTCCCGTTCACATTCCCTGCCGCATGTTTTCTGCATCACTGTAGGGAGATGCGAAACGCACGTACAGGGAATTGTGCCCCCATTGTGTTGTCTTAGATGCCACCTGAAATGTGTTTATGCTTTAATATTGATTTTATTAGGAAAGTAATGCTTGAGCTTCTCCACCGTTTTAATTTAGTAACATGGAGAGCACCTTCTTGAGCTGATAGACAAAATCCAGAATAAAGATGGAGAGTCCGCTGGCACGTCGGGCAGGTCTTGCACAAAGCAAAATGCCTTCCCTGAATAGCTTTTCTTCAAAGCTGCTGATGGAGTAGCTCTGCGTAGCGCTAGTCCCTGCCATCCTGGCAGCGGCCTTTTCTCAGAGCCCGGCGCTGGCGCTGCCGCCCCGCACAGGGCCGGCTCTGTGCCCGGCAGGTTCCCGCAGGTACGGGTTTAACTCGCCCCAGGCTGCTCTCCCTGGCAGCAACAGGGCCCTTATTGTGTACATGGCTGTTTATATAAAAATAGATTGTTCTGGTCGGGACTAGGAGCCGGTGACCCGTGAATCTGAAACCGTGCACGGGGATCCAGCCCTGCCGGCCTTGGATGAGGCGTTTCCTGTGTGTGAGGCAGAGGGAGCTGCTGAGGAGGTGAAGCTTTTGTTGGCTTTTAGGACACATCACTCTTGGGCTTGATCCATGAGAACTGGGCAAACACATCTGTGTTCATGACATTTGCCAAGGCTGGTATAGAGTACAGTAAAGAGGGGGCTTTAAACGAGGCAGATGTTTTTATGTAGGTTTTTGTGTCTGTGTGTTTGGTTTTGCTCTTTATCTATAGTTAGGCAACAAGAGAGTTCGTTACTTTCCAGGATAAATAAAATAACACATAGGCTTTGCTAAGTTGAAGTTTTTAATTATTTTTGTTTACATTTTCTACTGTATTTGTATCTTACATCTGTTTATGATACCCTTCCAATATAGGTCCACTTCAAAGACACTTTAATCTCTCTGAAAATAGACAGTGATGTATCATTATGATCCCACAAAATACAGTCAACTTCACTGTGGGAAGTTAGGTTTTATTTTGTTTTTAACAAAGTTAAACAAGGAGTGCCAGACAGTCATATAATCAAAAGCGAATTTCTGTTTCAGCCATGTGACATTCTATAGAATCAACAAATTCTGTCCTTTTGGCTAGGAGTTAGGAGCCTGTGATGCTGTATTTTCTTCTGCCAGTCATCAGCTGTAGGAGTGTCAGTCATTCAGGCAACCTGCTTTCAGTTTCATCAATTAATATCGATTATGGAACAGTCTTTGGAATATAGCTGGAACAAACCCAGAATATATGGTTAAAATACAACTTTGGGAGCTATAATATCAAGCATCTCCTGTTAACAAATGGAGGCATCTGCCATTCCCATGCAGCTTAACAGCCAAACAACAAAATTGCCATAAAGTCTCTGCAGCCTGAGGGGGTAAACTTGACCTGTACTCCCTGGTACTCCCGTGCACTAGGATGGATGCTGCATTAATTTCCCCGGTGGTTAGATTGTCTTGCTCAAGAAAGCAAAACAAAACAAACAAAAAGAAACAGGCAAAAAAACACCCTTAAGTCTACTTAAATTATCTGTTTCTGGCATAGCAGTAGTGGGGCGCAGTTGACTGTTTTTGTTGCTATTATGTTGTAGGTACAGTCTTTCATTATCTTTTCTGCAGTCCATTTTGCTGTCTGTATTCCAAAGAATTAGATGATGTTTGCCTTGTTGAACTTCCCTAGGGGATTCTTTGTCCCACTATTTATAAAACTTAGGTGCTTGTTACCTGGGAGTCATCCACTTTGTTATTCACAGTGAGATATTTTAAAATTTCAATTTTTTTGCTAGAAAATCTACTTGCCAAATCTTGGGATTCTTTTTCCTAATTCAGCTCTTCATTTATATACTCTGTAATAGCAGTTTACTGCTCTCTGTTAGAGGATTTAGATCCATTGCCTTGGAACTGCTCTCTCATATGGCTTCAGGGAGAGGCAAAGCGTGTGATGTTCTTAATGTCCTTTTCTTTGCGTCCACTGGCCAGTACCTTCTTTGCTCTTAAATACTGTGTATTGACCTACAACATTTGGGCTTCATCTTTTAGCATTAGTAGATAAATTAGGAAGCTGTGGAAATGTTTATGCTTTTTATTGACTTCAGGTGCTCCAGGGAGCTGCATTAATCTACAGTTCAGCGAAGCAGTAAGAAAATGAAATACTCCCTCAAGAGTTTTCTTTTGTAAATAAAGTCTTGCATTAGGCTGCTGTGAACTGGCACGCTCTCCGATTTTTTTTTTTTTTTTTTTTTTGTCTTCATTAGTCATTATAGCTGAGGGTAATAGCACTGAAGCCTAAGGTTGTGTAACAAAGGGAATTGTCCTTCATCCGAAGTAACAGTAAGATTTGATGATGGGAAACGCTTGCCTTTGAGCTCCTCCCATTGGAAGCCACTGTCTGTCCTCTGATACAAAAGCTGGCCGCAACACATAGACCCCCTAAAAATGCTGAATTACAATTAGAGCCTTTTATGCCTCTTTTTGTAACCGTTTTGGTATACAAGACTGGATGAGGAGTAATCTTGTCGTGATATTTATTTGGCTCAAACTGAATAGTGAAACACAGTGGTAAATGGTGTTTTGTTGGCTCCTGCTTTTGTCTGAATATATGGATATCTATGGATATAGATTTGGGGATCCAGTTGTGAGACCATCATGCAAAATACATATTGAGAGATGTCAGTGCAGTTGTCTGGCATATGAACAACCTTGGCAAAGTCAGTTCATTCTTCAGTACTTCTGCTTTAAAATCTTTTTCATATAGGCTGATAGTGAAGTTTGTTGGATTTTTTTTCTTTGTCCTTGGGAAACTTCTTTCCTTTATTCGAAAGCAGAGACTTCCTTTTGGAAGGTTTTCATTGAAAATGTAGAAAAGTAATGTTTACATTTTTCTGGCTTATAAAAACTGAAAAAGTACTTTGTTATCAAGCACAAAAAGTATACCACTTTATGGTAATCCTTTTAATTTTTCCTATTTAGCATCTCTTTATTTTTATTTTTTACAAATAATACTGTTTTCAGTCCTTGGAAACCCTTTGAATTTGTGAGACCAATCTTTTGCTGTTTAGTTGAAAATAAAATAAAAAAAAAAAAAAAAGAATTTTATCGCTTTTACTGTGAGATCTCATACAACACAGTGTACATCTGAATTCAAATATCCTTACTTTGGAAGTAAAGATGAGTGTATTTTTAGCCCTATCTATACCACAAATTAAAAAAAAAAAAATCTAAAATCTGTGTTTGAGTTTTTAGGAGCATCGGTGCTAAATGATGTTATATGAACCACAAACCCCAGAGGAGCAACTACATCAGTCTAGCAGCCTGTAGTACATTTTTTTTTGTTGATGGTGCGATATAAAAACACTATCTTTCATTGAAGCCTTATCTATACAGTCTCTCAATGTACAGAATTATGTTAATTTAGCATGTGTATGAATCTCTCTAAGTGTCTTCTTTGTGCTGTGAGAAGCACCCTTCAAAGATGGATTGAGTGCGAAGTACAGTTTATGACAGTGCTGTTTAGGACAGAACCTGGTAATTATGCTGTGCTTTTCTCTGGATCCTTTGGAAGATTGGGTGTGCCTGGAAAAAAAAAGGTCACCATTCCTTTTTTTCCTCTCTCTACTTCTTTTGCCTCTCTTCCTTTCCGTTAGTAACTTTTGCTAGGCAATTTTATTTCCATTCCACCATGCTACTCTACAAATGATAGGAGGAAATATGAGGAATACGAAACTTATGACTTCATTGTTAAATGCATGTTATTTATAAGAAAACAAATAAAACTTTTAGCTAGTTCATTTTTAAAACTTCATCTATAATTTATCTTTTTATGTTTTGTATTGGTAGGGTAAAGGATTTGAACATGCCTCGAAGCCCGACATCAAGTGAAGATGAAATGGCACAGAGCTTCTCAGACTATTCTGTGGAATCTGAATCAGACAGCTCCAAAGAAGAAACTATTTATGATACAATTAGAGCTACTGCAGAAAGGCCAAGCAGCAGAATGGAAGACAATCAGAGCAATACATTAGTGATTCGAATTATAATACCTGATCTGCAGCAAACAGTAAGCAATATTGCCATTAAAGTCTTATAAGGCGTTTCTGTTTTAATGACCGTTAGAATTTTAATTACCATAAAAATCGTCTTAAAAAGATAAGCTTTGCTGGTTTCAATCAGCAGCCGATCTGTCCTATATTCTTACTTAAAAAAACTAAAGTTAAAATTCATGTCCTCTGTTCCTTAGTATTTACATTTTGTACCTCAGAGGTGCATCAGACTAACTCCCTAAATTAGAGGCATCATCACTTGCCAAGAGAGTGTATTTAGTATGTTAATTTGATGAAAGCTGTGTCTGTAAAGCAAAGAATCAGTCTGATCGATATTCAGAGGCGTTTGACTGGATAGTAAATTGGTAAATTTGACTGGATTTGAGAATTACATTCTAATTAGAAGATGAGTGTTGAAAGCAAAAATCACATTTAATCTCAAAGAAATTCTCATAGGTGCGTAACTCCTCTATCCTCCCGTACTTTACAGCGTAAAGAGGAAGAAAGAAGAATGGAAATAAATCTATCCTTCCTGTCTTGCCTCTGTGCCTTTACTATACCATGCTGCTTTTCAGGCTGCCACTAAATTCAGTACACACCGTTCAGGGGAAGAAGCAAGCATGGCATTGTATTATTACACATTTTTTTACAACAAAATGAAATCATGTTGTTATTCCCTACCTCCTATTCACTTGCTCTTATATTGGAAATATTTTAGAGATGTTAAAGTGAACATTTTCTCTGTTTCCTCTAGAAGAATCATTTGCAAGTTACTTGTGGACCAGGGGCTATATTCCCCACCCCTGAGTGGATCTTTGGTGTTCCCTTTGTAGCAGAAATCTACAGCCCAGAACTGTCACTGTGTGTAGAAAGAAACTATTAATATGCATTTCTTTTGTGGTTGAATGTGTAAAATTTGTTATCTGAAGAGTAAGGAAAACAGACTTGAAAAAGTTTGTTTTTATATATTTTTTAGTGAAAGAATCATTGTCCTCTACAAATGTTACAACAAGAATATCATTATCATCCTGTAAAAGGTCTTGGGAATTGTTTACTGATGTTATCTAGAACTCAGATTGTCCAAGTTTATGATTAATTATCTGAATTAGGCTGGGCTTCTTGAATGCTGCTGTCTGGACTTGCAGTTGATGGTAGTCATCAGACTTTTCTGATCTGAAAGATGATTATACAAACCCATTCTGTATATAGATGTGTGCTGCATCCCTCTGTGCTGCCATTTCACATCTACATCATACCATGATGCCATTGAAGGTCTATTTCAGCTGAAACTCTTCCTTTTTAATTAAATTCATTTCTAGAGTGATAGAGATGGCCCGTCTAAAGGCTGACAGGAAGGAGCTGTGTGCCCTCAGATGCGGTTGTAAAGCTCTTTTTATTTATTTATTTATTTATTTTAGCTGAATTTGCATGGTGTTGCAGAAATTCAGATATCTGTGCTGGAGCTGCGAGTATGATCTTTCCAATTCTTATATTTAGAAGTTTGTTGAGACAAGACTTGAAGCTGTTCTGTTTGTTTGTGTGGTATGAGGAATAGATGATATGGGACTTGAAATAGACAGGAGGGCTTAAAATGGCAAAGCAGGAGGGTGGTTGCTGTTAGCCACAGACAGGACTTTTATTAGGTCTTGGCTGAAGCAGTTGTCATATTGGGTGATGACTTGGATGATGACATTTCAACACTGACTGAAAGGAGCACTATATATACTTAGAAGTATTTTGCTTCTAATGAAGTCCTCTGTCAAGACAAAGTCTCTTTTGACATGGTTAGGGTGTTTCTGATGATCACAGCAGCCTGCTGCATCTTTGGCTGTGTTCTCTGAATACACCCAGTAAAATGGAAGGATGAGTTTTACTTGCAAATTTTATTCTGCTGTTAAAAGTGGAGAGATATGAGCTTCCTGAAGGCCTCATTTCTTGATTTCTTCTGGAAACAATTATATTGTGAAAATTCATTTTCTGCAGGGAATGAAATAAACCATATATTTTAGGATTTGGGTTTCATTTGTTCATTTAAATTATTTTATTTTTCAGTATTTTTTACTTTTTTGATAAAGTTGTAATGAAAAGTAACTCAGTTGTATATAACGACTCTGTACCAGATAATCTATTTCTGATTTTATTGATCAGTCTAAAAGCTCCCCTGCAAAAAAGGTGAAATCTGGATTCCATTTTACAAAAGGGAAGACTGATAGATTAAATGAAGGGTAGCAAAACTAAAAGCTCATAGTTTATGAGCTGTGTTATAGCTACAAGCCAAAGCCAACCTACAGCCCATTTGCTGTATAATTATAATTAATTAAATATAAAGGGTCTTTTAAATTTAGACTGTTTAATCAAAGGAGAATAAAATTGCATCAAATTACTTTTACATTTTCATTCTTTATTGTTTTTAGGAATTCTGATTAAGAATATATTAGTTTAAAAGAAGGCAAGTTACTAAATTAACTAAACGCTCTGTGAAGCTAAATGCTCACTGGAGAGAAAAGTTTGCTCATCTACAGTACCTGTGGGGTAAATCACCTTTATTGTATGTATAAAATTAAGCACCCAGTATTATAGGGTAGTATGTGTTGCAGTAGAAGACTTAATAAAGTATCGCTTATTGTAGGATAATTGACTTACTGTCCTTTAATTTTGAAGCTTTAAATATATTGATCAGCTGCAGTGTCTTAAGTATTGTGTGCCTTGTCAAGCTGATACGAAGACTTTTTTTTTTTTTTTTTTTTTTTTTTTTGGCTCCTTTTTATTTGAGATGATAGTCCAGCATACCAAAACGCTATGTGTTTTAGTGTGGAAAGAGTCATTTCCTAGTGCCTTTATCTACTACTTGCATCCGACTAGGTGTCATCCTTAGCAAGGAGAATATTTGAAGAAGCAGTTAGAAGGTTTGTACTGTACCTGGTACAGAGGCCTTGGACTTGGCAATGGCCCTTACTACTATTAAATCACAGTATCAAGTTTATCCTCTCTTTTGGCAAAGATGCCTTTTGCCCTTCATATTTGGAAGTTGCAGGTGTGCTGTTTGATTCCTCTAGTGAGATGTGTGACTTTGCATCTTGTGCTTGAAGTGGTATCTAAAAGGCAGTGTCTCAAAAGATCTCCCAATCCTGCAACAGTGACATGGGGTCGGTGGCTGGTGGAGCAGAAGTGTGATAGGACTGTGCACCAAGGTGATTCAAGGTTTCTCGGCAGGATAAGCAAAATACAGTTGTGAATTTTGAAGGAGGACCAACGAAGATCCATCTCATTGTACTAGCAGGGCCCCCTTGGGGTCTTTCCTGCTGCCTAAGCAAAATTGGCAGCCAATAGTCCCCAGCTGCACAAGGCAACTGCCTATCTTGTGCCAAAAAAACGCTGTGTTTCCATGTGATGTCAAATGTCTTCCGGGCACGGAGGGCCAGGGGAGCTCACTGTTCGTCATGGTCCTCTAGAAGGCCGCACGGCGTGTGTTGGATATCTCGTGGGAGCTGTCTGGACTGAGTCCAGGATAAGCCCTCTCCGAGTTGTAACCCGGTCCTTTCTCTGTTCACGTAGTAACGTATTATGAGTCTTTAACTGCTAGTGGTGTGATTCTTCTCCAGTAGCCTGTGTTAAGAAAATCTCCTTTTCATGATGTTCTTACAATGATATATTTTATATGTTTAGAGGAGCTCTCTAAATGCCACCCTTCATGAACAGATCTGCCAGATGAGTTTTATTTGGAATGTTTTTAGGATTTTGTTATCGGCACATGGTTGTTGCTCTGATCCTTTGTTTTGTCGTGTGCTTAGGTGCTCCCCCTGGGTTAGGTTTCAAATCAAAGGGTTCAGATTCACATGTTTTATTTAATTCTGATGTTGAGCTAGCACTGGGTCTGTTGAGGACTTTGAAATGCTTTCTGCCCATCTGTTTTGCTGCTGCACTTCAGTTGTGAGCATTTTCTTACCGTTTTTTGGTAGGGTTTAATATTGGAATTTCCAAGATTGAAAACTCTTACTTAATAACTGGCAATTACTGCTTGCTATATATCCTTTTGTATCTTCTATTTTACCTCGATTTTTCCAGTATTCATTGGTCTTTGGGAGTAAGAATCTTTTCCGTCTTTTTCTCACCTAGATAAGGCACTCTTTTAGGTCATGCAGCCTTCGTTTTGTGAAGGTAGCGACCCCATTGTCACAACTGCAGTTTGAATCCCATTCTAGTGTAGGAAACGCCCATTTTTGCTTCTTTCCAGTCTGCGCTGTCTCTGCTGCCCCAGATCCAAAGGGTCTCCCTGAGAGCATCCCACAGGTGTGTGCTTCTGTGTCCAGCTGTGTGACTGATTGCCTGGGCTGCTTTGTGGTATCTTCCTTCCCTGTATCTCCAGTTCGATGCTGGAAGCACTGTAAGTGCTCATGAGATCTCTTCTGCCCTGCATTGGGATGGGTGATCTGACTTGTCTGAAGATTGCAGTGACCAGGCTGAGACTTTTGACCTGTCACCTAATGTATGGAGTGTTTTCTGTATGTTTTGATAAAGGAAAGTAGTACCTCCAAGAATCTAGGTGAATGCCAAGCACAAATCAAAATGAACACCTTGCCTTTTTTTTTTTTTTTTTTTTTTCCTTTGATGACACCCAACCCTCATCTGCATTTTCCACTTATCCTTTGTCACATTTTTGATACTGATGTCTTCTATCAAAAGAGTTTATTTATGTTTTGGTGTTCTGGTGATCACGTTTTAGAGGCATATCTATAAGCCTCTGTATAAGCCTTTCATCAATGATTCCTCTGTCACAGCGCAGTTCTGTGTGACTGACATCTTCCTGAGCCTGATGAAAAAGATGTGTTGGTTGATAGGGTTTGAATGCATAAATGTTATTCCTCAGAGATTCTGTGTCATGAATATTATTCCCGTTGAATTAATATCTTCCCTTTAGCTGGGGCGGTGAGTTGTATTTTTCCTTCACTTTGTGTTACTGTTACACTTAGCAACTTACTCTCACCAGTGCCTAGGAAAGCAAGACTGTCATTGACTGTTTTCTTATGATCCATACTTAAAACCCAGTTCTCACTTTCCAGCATGAAATGTTGATTGCTGTTTTGCTGCTAGACTTGAACTCTTTTTGTGGCTGTGGCACACTGTGGTTTTGACAGTGGTGTTTGAGCCACTTAGGATTCCCTTTCTCTGGTTCTTATTTGAATAGGTTTGTTTCATTTTTTTCATAGTGTAGGTAGCTGACCTTAAAAGCAAGTGATCACATTTTGTCTGGTGTGTCTTGGTGGAATAGCAGGTGAAATAGATATCACACCTATGATTTTCAGATATATTTTAATTTGTGTTTCCTGTCTATTTATTTAGTTCTTCAACAGAAAATGATGTCTATTTTCTGGTTTTATTAATGACTCATTGAAGGCATCCTGCTGCAAAAAGTTGTCTAGCTATGCTTGGCTCAACTCCTGCCTTATTTTCTTGTGGTCATCACAGTTACGGACATGTTGCACTTAAGAGGAGAGTGTCTTGCCTTGCCTCGACTTGTGCTGCTCCGTTGCATAAATAAATGAACCTGAGGAAGGGATGAGATGCTCAAGGATGTAAATATGGCCCCCTCACAGATGGACTGCCAAGAGGTTTTGCTGAAGAATGACCTTGTCTTAATTCAGAATACATGTCAAGCTTGACTTTTTTCAGGAGATTAGACTTTGGTCCTAGGCTTTTTGCCTTTTGTTCCCTTTATACAAGCTGACACATGGAAAAAGTAATCGAGCTCCAGAGGAGCAGATGTGTGATTGCTGTGCGCACTCGCCCCTGGTCCTCAGGGGGCTTGCTCTGGTTTGGGTTGCGTGAGCCTTCGTGTCCCGCTGCAGGGAAGTGTGGAGCCTCCTCTGGGGTGCTAAGTATGGAAGCAAGGGCAGAGTTTTGTCATTCTGCGGTGTGTGGTATAATTGTGTTCTGATGTGCAAGGCAGTGTCCCTCAATTACGGCTACAGAAAAAGCCGCCAGAAGAATGCGGAATTTGAAGGTAGTCGTTAGATTTGGATCTGGTGCTGGAGAGGTCATCAAAGGTTGGGCAGCAAAAAAAAGAGCATGGGGTAAGACAGTTTGTAGCAATATAGACGAAGTGCTACTGTGGTTTATTTTGGAGGGATGCTTGTGGAGGAGAGTAGTAACTGTAGATTAGAAAATGGCCTGGCATTTGAAAGCAAATAAAAGCATTTTACTGTAAAGAAAAAGCAATTAGAATCTATTTTAATAAAAAGCTGCTTTACATTCCTAATTTTGTATTACATGGCAGAATTTAGGGATTGCCTTTACATGGGCAACTTTGTAAAAGAAAAATCAATTTGACTTTTTTTTTATGTAAAGGAACATAAAATACAGATTATTATAACTTTTCTGTCTTCAAGTTGAGAACATAACATGTCACATCATAGAAGCTGGTACTACAAATACTTATAAGTTATTCACAAAAAAAATCACAAAGGAAAAAGATATGTGAGCCCTTATATCTCATCATACAGAATAATGATTTAAGGAATTCTGTGACTTAAATTGGGATTTCTTTTTGCATCGCTCTGCCTAAATACTAGGAACCCTGATTATAAAGAAACAACAAACAAAATAATATTTCCGTATATGATAGAAGTTGATTAGCTTAGGTATGCCCAGTGTAACTGCTTTTATTGTGCTGAATTAAACCACCCGATGAGGAAGGGGAATTGTAGCAAAATAGAAAGCAGGGTCTTCTGAGGAACCTGCGGCCACGGTCTCTGCTTTTATTCTCCGATATCTCCAGCTGCTGTTGCCTTGCCCTTTGCTCTCCCTCTTCGCTTGCGCATCCCTAAATACCTTAACATCAGTACTTGCGCTGTATCTGACAAATTGCAGGGACCTGTAAAGGCAAACTGAGTTACATTTTTAATAATTCATGCCCCAGACCTAGTAGAGCTGGACAGGACCCAATATTCATGAGCCTCCCATAGTTATTCAGTAAAAACCTGCATGAGATGATATCACGGCAGCTTCGGTGGTACAGTTTCCCAGTAGGCAGCGGTGATGAATAGGGGATATCTCATTATCAGGTCTACCGATAGCACTCCTATCTGAGGGTTAATTCACAGAAACACAGCCAGACTCCTCAGCTTGAATAGGCTGTGTTATCCAAAACTGGCTGGTTGACTGTGTGCCGAGGAAGCGAGTGTGTATGCAGGACTGGTTGACCACAGTGTTTGGTCAGTCAGATTGCAACTGCTTTTAAAAGTCCTTCACGTCCTTTAGAATCTGGTTGTAGAAATAGCTTTTCACTGTTGATGATATGTCATCATGTCATCAACGCTGGGCTGGCATGAATTTTCTAGGCTTTCAAGTCCTCTACTCCTTCACATCAAATCGTTCCTTTCTTAAAATTATCCTATCCCTTAGGGTAGCTTTGATTGAGTTAAAGCCCTTCCCTAAATACTTGTTTTGTGGAGCTGTTGCGGGTCACACTGATCATCAGAACAACCTCAAATCAAATGTCTGCATAAACATCTTGTTAACTTCCCTTTCGCTTGGCCTTTCAAAAAGGTTTAGCATAAAGGCTGCTGTCTGAGCCAGGCTGCTCCCTGATCCCTGCGGAAGGACTGGAAATGCCCTGTGTTTCCATAGCACTTGTGCACTAGCTGTTATAGAGGAGTAAGGGTCTGAAATGTAGTTTTGTTGATACATGCTTGTCTTGTAATATGTAGATTTATTATATGCATACTAAATTAGTAAATTTTACAATGTAAGATGCTGTTTAAATGTTTTTCATTGTTATGAATGTTTTTTATCTTTCTCTTTGCAGAAATGCATTAGATTTAACCCTGAAGCTTCAGTATGGGTTGCAAAGCAACGAATTTTGTGCACTTTGAATCAGAGTTTGAAAGATGTCTTAAATTATGGACTGTTCCAGCCTGCAAGCAATGGTAGAGATGGAAAATTTTTGGATGAGGAACGGCTTCTTAGGGAATACCCACAGCCAGTGAATAAGGGAGTTCCTTCCTTGGAGGTATTTTTAGCTGTAGTATCTGAAACATCTATATTCTTTTGGTGCAAACTATATTGTAAGCTGTATTTGAGTCTCCTGCATGTCCAGGAATGGTATTGGGAAGCAGTGATCTTACAGCAGATGAGATCAGGCTTTGAACTTGAAGCCTTGCTCACCGCTGGTGTTTGCGTGGTGGAGTTATTCCATGTGTTATTCCTGTGAAGGCTGTGAAGAATTGGACCCTCCAGGAAGTGGTGTTTTACGGTTTTCCTTTGCTCAAGGGCATGGGAGACATATCTCAGGAGAATATTCAGTGATTTAATACAGAACGGTTCTAAATTGAGCTTTTGGGGCCCTGACTTGGTTTACAAGAGTAGGGGTAGAAATTGCTGCCTCTATTTCCATCCTAAAAAATGATCTTTCTGTCTTAGCTAAGCCCCACCCTTCCATTTGCGACTGTCTCCTGGGAAAAGAATAAGGGAAGAGAGAGTGTGTGTATGTGTGAAATATTAAAAAATGCTGATTAATTTTTAATTGCTTTTATGGTGATGCATCATCCAGGAATAACCTGCAGTTAATAGAATTACCCCAGTGTAACACAGATGAAACTAAGAAAAAATAGGGTCAAGACAAAGTTTTGAGACCTAGCATTTCTGAGGGTCACTGATGTCCATGTTAGAGCCATAAACGAATTAAATAACCACCTTATTTTTTGTGTCATGTTTGTTACAGAATTGTGTTTCCCTGGTGCTCGCTGCTGGCTAGCAAAATGCATTGCTGCAAAAGGATGGCAATTCAGGGGTTAAAAGTGTTCTGCTGAAAAGCTGATACTAAAACCTTCTCCTTATCCATCCAATGTGTTGCATTCTTTGAATTCTACCTAGTAAACAGAGGTTTATTTTTGGCTTTGTTCATAACCTCTAATTACTAGCTGAGAGAGAATTCAACTCACGACTGCTCACGACTGCAGTGCGTTCTTAGTGAAAGAGGAGTATTGTAAAAGCAAATACCTTTTAAAAGAGAGGTAGAGTAAGTGCAGAATTTTAAGATATTTTTTGCTTTCTTATGTCGTTAAAAAAATTATGGGCTAATGGTGAGGAGGCCTTATCCTGAGACATAGCTAAAGTGCTTCCCCTGCCCTTGCCAGCTGCTCCCAGCAGATCTGGCAGAGTAGCTGCTGCATCAAAGCCGGGCAGTCAAGGAGGAGCCTTTAGCTTTCTGACTGGCTGCAGATGAGGATGTGTTGGGTAATAGTGAATTATAACCCTGTAAAGCCCGTGATTTCTCCGTGGATCTTTCAGTTCTAGCAGTAGGATAGCAAACTGCTCAGCATGAAATGTTGCATGAGTTTTGGCCAAAGAAGGGATAGCCCTAGGATCTTCATACATAGGGCAAATTTTGTTAAATATTAGAGAAGAGATATATCCACCTGTAAATTCTGCTTATGTGGATTAAGAGATTTTTCAGGAATCCTTCCCTCCTCACCCTCCATTGAATTTTCGGACATGCTAAGCTGATATTTTGAAATACTTTTTTTTTTTTTTTTTTTTTTTTTTAAATTTAACATGCCTTTCCAGTTCTTTGTGTTTGAGACTAGAAATGAAAGTGCAGGCATACCCTTAGGGAAAAGCTCTTTTCACAGTGATTCTTGCTTATTTGGGTAGATTCTAGAGGCTGAACTCATTTCCCCTACAATTTCACTGAGCTCAGTACACTTAAACAAGATAGGAATTTTGCTTACATGAGCTGTAAAATTAAATTGTGCTATGTAAAGCATAATGCAGAATATCAGTATGCATTCCAAATGAAATGTGGAGCTTTTTATTTTATTTATTTATTTATTTATTTTTGAGTGTTGCCAGAATCTACAGTATCATTACTGGCTGATGCATTCTGGTAGCGTTTGAGACTTTTAAAAAAGTTATTTTCAAAATAAAATAAAACATATTATTTTTTTCTCCTTGTTTCTTCATCAGTTTCGGTACAAGAAGAGAGTGTACAAACAGTTCAATCTCGATGAGAAACAGCTGGCTAAGCTTCATACAAAGGTATGCACAATTTAGGGGGAAGCTGGCCATTGCCTGCTTTGTAAAGTGGTGTGTCTGGGAAATGGGCAGTGAGGAGGAGTTCGCTACCTACCATGTGGGTCCTAAAGGACAAGCAGCATGTGCTGCAACAGGGATATGTGAACTAGTGTCCTAGAAAAGTATCCCTATTTGACTCTTCCATATGTATACAAGCAATTTTAAATGAGCTTTATTACATAAACATAACATGTTTTCAACATACTGCAAAAATGCTCAGCTCTGTCATTAGGCAGGTTTGCAGGTAAGAATAGTAATGATTACCTTACACGACCCTGATTTCATACTGACTGAATATTTCAGTCTTTTTTCCTTGAAGCTGGGAAAAACAGAATCTTCTTACTGTGTTTGCTTTTTGAATGTTATAAACTCTAGGGTTTGGGCTCTCCTTGGAAAGTCAGGCTGGCTCTCCAGGAATGTAAATTAGCACTGTTCAGTGATGACAATAGATTACATACTGACAGAGATTTCATGTTTAGTCAAAATGTCTTTTTACAATCAGAAGATAATTCATTTGTCACTCCTTGTTTCAGGCTAATTTGAGAAAATTTATGGATCATGTCCATCATCTCTCAGTGGAAAAAATCACAAAGATGTTAGACCGAGGACTGGACCCCAACTATCATGACCTAGAAAGTGGAGGTCAGAACAATAAAACTTGCAGAATAATAGTACTTTGGTTTTCATCAACATAAAATGATATAAGAGGTTAAATCTCACCTATTCTTTCTGCTGCCCTTATAATATTACGGTAATGGAATCTGCATGGTTTTTACGGGGATTGCTCTTCAAGGGGATAAATTTATAACTTATAATTTTCTTCAAGCAGTATTTTAATATAACACTTTTTTAAAGCTCATAAAACAAATGGTCTTTATGTAATGAATTTACTCATCTCTTCTGTGTCTGCTTTTCTCTTCTTTAGAAACTCCACTAACTTTGGCAGTTCAGCTTGACAATACTGTAGAAGTGATAAAAGCTCTGAAAAACGGAGGAGCCCATTTAGACTTCAGAGCCAAAGATGGAATGACAGCTCTGCACAAAGCAGCTAGAGCCAAGAACCAAGTAACCCTCAAGGTAAATACTTTCAGTACAAGATTATGTGTTATTTTATGCAGAAAAATATGCAGAGAAGAATGTCTTCGTTCAATTGTCGTATTGTCCCCACTGGATCCTCTAATATACGTCTGTTCTAGTGCTTTTTTCTGCGTCTTTTGACTAATAGGATTTGCTTTAGACAAAAGGCCTTTTTGTTTCTGAAGCTGACTTTTTTAGTAGGAAGTAAAAGTGGTGAAATTTAACCTTATTCATTGATAGACTGGGGAAGATCTTTCTGAGGAAAAAGGAATAGCATTATTGTTGTTTATTTGTCTTTCAAAGCAAATGCCAATAGCATGGATTGCACATTGTATCTTAACACGGTCTTTTCTCTATTCTCTAACCCGTGCTTCTAAAGCAGCTTGATATTTGAGATTAAATCGTGTGTTGATGGCCTTTGCATATTTCCTTCTGACAGATAACCAAATTGCATGACATCTTTGATAAAACATCCCTTAACTGAAAAGTGGAAGTTGGACATCGTCACTCATCCTTTCCTTGCTAGCCCCATAGATTCCTTTAAATGCTAATTTTTCTGCAGTTGTTTCTTGTTTAACTTCATCTGTGCCACAGCCTATTCTATCAGCCTGTAGGGAAGCAATAAATATAGTAATGGGAAGTACCAGCCTAGTAAGTACTTTTTCGTTTAGAGAAACTTTCTTTCAGTTAGGAATCCCTCCAAAATATATATATTTTTTCACATTCTATTTGCTGTCAGACCCTTTTAGAGCTTGGAGCATCTCCTAACTATAAGGACAGCTGTGGCCTGACCCCGCTGTACCACACTGCGGTCGTGGGAGGGGATCCTTACTGCTGCGAGCTGTTACTTCATGAACACGCTACAGTCAGCTGCAAAGATGAAAACGGATGGCAAGAAATCCATCAGGTGAGAAAGACGACATTTTGTCAGTTGGAGCTGTATCAGAAAATTTAATTTACCTATAGCTTATTGGTACAGAAGATATACTTTATATGTTCCATTGTTAAACACTGTTTTAAAGGCCATGCCTTGGATGTGTTTAGTCCAGGCACGTACATGTAGGAAAGTACTTCCTTTTCTGTTAGCTTATTACTTCGTGTCCTGCCGTGGTAAATTAAAAGTCAAAGTTGTTCCTGTGGTGTTTTCTAACAGTGAAATCCTATGGTTACTATGGATTTAGCTGCAGAATTTGTAGCTCTAAACAGATTTATGTAACAGACCCTTGAAAATCTGAAGTTCAGCATTCTCTTAGTGGCACTGCGGTGGAGAAGTGCAACTTGTTTTATTTGTTAGATGCCGGTTTTAGTTTCCCTGGTAATGCTTTTTGTGCCAGTGTCAGATGTGCTTCGTCCTTTGTCTCTGGTGAACTTTACAGGGAAGATTTGGATTCAGGATCCTGCTGCTAGGATCCTTCAGTATGTTCTACTGAGGGATGTTGAATAAATTCCCAGAGATCAGTTTGCATTGCCTATGTGCCTGGAAACTCACATCCTAGTGGTTTTTATTTCGTTCTTTGTACTTGGGTCTTCCGGCCCTCTCTAACAAATTTGGGGGTGGATAAGCATGACCTCGTGTGCTCTGCGAGGAAAAGTGACTTAGGATTTGTGGTTATTGGGATATCCTGAGTCAGCTGTGGTGCCAAAACTCGTCAAGGACTGGCATCTTGGTCAGCTTCTCTGCAAGTGTCAGGAAGATAAACCTCCTCCCATGCCAAGGGCCTTAGTCCTGTTTCTAAGAAAAGACCAGATAGATATTTGGTAAGACACTTCCTAAGCAAAACTCTTCTCTGAAGTGTTTTATATGGCGTTCTCCAGAAAGGTATTTACATAATGTAATGCTTGTATAAAAGTACGGCTTTATTTGAGTGTCTATGCATGCTGATAAATTCAGTAACTTATAAAGTCTGAATTTTTTAGCAGTCCTAATGCCATTACAATGATTTTTCTCAGTATAGGGAAATTACTGAGTTTTCATTAAAAACAAAAACAAAAAAAACCCTGGTACTAATAAGAGTAATTATTCTTACAGGGCTGCTCAGCTTACCTGACAAAAACCTGGGTTCACAAGCATATATACTTGTATTAATAGATTTTTTTTTCTCTTTTCTTTGAAGAAAAGGTAAATGGTTTTAATACTGAAGTTTAGGTATGGATCTGAACTTTTTAAATGTGTATGGATGTTCAGATCTGGGTTGTTTGGATGCATCTCTAATAGGAGATGAAATGAATTTAATTTTACTGCCATCATTTCTTTTGATCCCATTAGAAATACAAGTAACTGCAGTATTGATCAAATCATTATGTGGAGTCCCTGAAAATACAGAGAAAAACTCCTTCTTTTGAAAACTAAGCCTAAAGTGCTTATGCTGATTACTTCCCATTATGAAACTGACCTTTCCAAAAACCGTTTTATTTACTGGTTATAATCCTAACTAAATCACCAAAGTTTGCATCTGGATTATGGGCAGTCTGTTCTTGACAGCCAAGGGCATGAGCATTCCTCAGTGAAGTGTGCAAGATGGGGATGTGCTGCAGTCCCATCTGGCACTGTTTGTGTGAAGAAGGTAAAGTCGTCTCGCGTGACAAGGAAGCAGTCGTAAGTGTATTTTCCATTCTGCCAGCAGTCTTTCCCTGCAGGACTTGAGACTCTTGTTTACCTTTATGGGAAATTGGAAAAGGAAGGACATTCTAGGAGTGGTCCATGTTGTGAAGGGGCATGAATAAAACGGAGGTACCTGCCCTTCCCATGGACTATTGAGGGGTACCCTTGCGAATGGGTTAGATAGCTCACCTGTGGTACAGGCTACTGTACTTAGGGCAGATATACCCCCCTCTGTGTCCAGAAGTAAAAACATTACGGTTTGGGAGGTGCTCATTTGGTGTGAGCAAGAAAGGAGGCCAATAGGTAAGACTGATGAATGGAATTCTCTAAATTTTCTCTAAATCTATTCACAAATCGGGAAAGTTTCACACTTCAGCAGACTTACTCTGTTAAGGTTTATTTGCAACTATTTCAAGGTTTATTTCCAACTGTTCAAGGTCTAACATTTTGTTTGGGTGACAGACAGTATAGCTTAATGATTGTTTTCTCTTTGATTAAATGGCCTGTATATACTGTACTTCTACTGACACCATGGAATCTGTTTGAACTATTTGAAGCAGATTTCCCCAAACTGTTCTCACACCTTAAAAAGCAGGCTTAAGAAATCCGATCATCTTCAATGCCATCTAGTGGACAACTTTCCACAAGTTTGCAGGACCAAAAAAAATAGTGTTCTGTCAATTTGCTTGTCACATTAAACAGTTGCAAATATTAATGGGTGAAGAGTTGTAAATTTTGTATTTTCTTGATATTTTACATTGAACTTCCTCAAACACTTCAGCATATGCTGTACTTAGGTATATGACTTGGTGCACCTGAAGAACATTAATTATTGAAGATCTTGGCTTTAGGCTTCCTATTCAATTCAGGGGTGATCCTAAAGAATAAGTCCTAAGCAAAATAAAATCTTCTATGTTAAAAAATGCTTACCTGACATGCTTACATGCTGCAGCTGGGTTGTATGATAACCAAAAGCATGAATGCCTCTCTTCCCAGGCCTGTCGATACGGGCACGTCCAACATCTGGAGCACCTGCTCTTCTATGGAGCCGACATGGGTGCGCAGAATGCGTCGGGAAACACAGCGCTGCATATCTGCGCCCTGTACAACCAGGTGAGCCCACAGGCATCCCTGCCTGCCTTGCACCGACCCGGCTGCGAGCCCGAGCGGGAGCATCGTGACACGGGCGGAAAGGGCCCCGCGGCAGCCACGGGCCAGACCTCTCCACGGATGGTGTCTGAGGTCAGAGGCTCCGTGTCCTTTCTGTGCTGTTTAGTGGGAGACAGTGAGCCCAGTGCAGTGGGGGCAGAAAAACAGTGTTAAGAATGATGTGTAGCCAAGAAAAAAAGGCATAACAGAGGTACAAATCAACCTGATATCTTCAATATCAATCCGAGTACACAATGTCTTTCTTCAGTCTATTGAGGAACTTTCCTGGTTAGGTGTTCGCTTTTCCTGAGCTGTGGTTTTCCTCACTGTTATTAAATATGTTTTAATTTAAGTTTCCTGCTGGTATGAATCTATGGAGGCTGTTACGCTAGAAAAGAATTTGGTTCATTATTAATACAGCTTTTAAACAACGATTAAAAAAAATAGAAGGAACCTAATTAAGAATTACTTTGTTTTATTAGTGTTTTAGTGACTGATTACAAATAAAGCTGCTTTTGGACAATTCCAAGATTACACTTTTCATTTGAAAATAAAATACTAGAATGCATTACTAGATTACTTTTTTATTACCATATCTATGTACTTTTTACTCAGAATTTCATGCTACTTTGCCAAGGCTTTAATTAGAAAGTAATAAGTACCTAGAAAATAATGTGTAAATATATCTGAATGTTACACAGGTGTCTGTTTCTGCACTGTGTACAGCTTGTGTAGCCATTTGCAAACAATGGAACAGTTTTGATCTGACAGCAGTTTTTACTCTTTGCATGGTTGGGACAGAAAGGGAGCGAGTTTTATAAGTTTGTTGAAACACAGCACATACAATGTTAGGAAAATGCAAGTCATGAGACATGATTGTAACTACTGAAACATCTGTTATAGCATCTGCTTCTTAATTAACTACCGTCTCAGATGAAAAAGCCTTGTCAAAGCAGATTCCTTTAATATATCTAAAATAGCCTCAGCTTGTTCGAAAAGACAAATTTGGGAATATTTCGATGTCTTTCAAGATTGTTGCTTTGATGTGTGTGTCATAATTGATACCAATTCATAAGACCCCGGTCCTGCCGATCGTTCCCATCAGTGCTGGTTGTTGACTGCAGTGCTGAGCAGACCTGGGGGAGCAGGTTCTCCATGGGCTGCTGGCTGCTCACCAGCTACCAGCTGACTTCAACACCTCAGTTAAAGTACCGTGTTCCCTGATGGGTTGTAAGGGGCCCCTGTGCCTGATTCAGACCATTTCTGGGATGGTAGGTATACAAAGCTTTGGTAAGTTGGCAGTTGTCTAAACTCCTAGAGAGATTTGCAGAGAAATGAAGTTGACCTTCATGTCAGCCAAAATTTGGCACATAGGCCTCACCTCAGGAGCTTAACACTGTGAGTATATATCTGTGGTCATTTCTGTTGAAAGCATATAGAAGTATTCACTTAAATTTCATTAACTTTACTTTTGCTGAGCAATAATTTTCAAGTCTGGACTATAATTCACTATAATGAACTGAAAAACTGGAACTCATCTCTTTTTTTTTTTTTTTATCATTTTATTGCAGTATTTTCATGGTTATAGCATATACTTTTAGCCAGGGTTCTGCAGTGTGATGAAGAAATTGAAATAATCCTGTTCAACGTGATATTTTTTCAAGTAGAGATGTGCTTTCTTTCTGGTCTCATTGGGAAAAAATACTCTGTACAACACAACAGTCTCGCGTTGAAATTTCTTCTACAATTCTTTCAGATATTTTTATAGCTGCTAGGCTTGACCTTGTGACTGGATGTTTAAGATCTTGTTGACCACAATATCATGATTCCATTTTCTAGGATCAGGGGAATGTAAATATAAAAAGTTGATAATTTTTCTTGGGCACTGTGAGCTATCATCTCTGACTTTTTCAGTGTGTTACCTTTTCTTGAAGGGTGGTATTAGCTAAAACAGAGGGAACTGGGCTGACCTTTTCTGGATGGAGAGAATGGGAAAGACAGCGGTAGCCTTTTTACCTCTTGATTCCTGTAGATGGAGTCATTACCCATTCGATTTTGCCTTCTCATCTTCCCTGGGGAATTTCCTCAAAATACTTTCGAAGTCAGTAGTTCTGTGTTTGTGAATGTCAGCTACATGCTGATCTGAATAATATATCTATTTTCCATTTTATTTGTGGTCCTCCAGTCCCTCAAGGAAGTCTAGCTAGATCTTATGACTATATTTTGTGAATAAAAATCCTGGGATGAAGCATCCTGTTTCATGACTGGATGCTACAAAAGGGCTGTTGTACTAATAAATCTATTTGCTCATGGCAAGAAATTGAATTGTCAGTAGATACAAGTCCATGTTACTTCATAAAATTCTTTTAAATCCTGTGAAGGTTAAAAAGCTACTGCATATTCAGAGTATTTGCAGTATAATGAATGAACAATACTAAACTCCCAGCATCAGAAGTCCTGGCATGTCAGGGCTGCACTGTGTCTGAGCAGACCTTATGGCTTTGATTGGAAGAACCTTAACAGGAAGAGCTCTACAGTGTTGAATGTTGAGGACATCCTTAATTCCAGTAAATTAACAACAAAAAAAACAGTCATTGAAATCATTTTTTGGTGCTGGATTTTTACGTATTCTCACTGATTTTGCATTGTTTTTGTTGCACAGCATGCGACCGTTAAAACTACATTTGTAAATGTGCAAATTGTGGTTTAGCAATACTGAATCATTTATTCTGATAAATGAATAATCAGGCAGTAAAATACAGTGTGTTTCTTAGCGTCTATTTATATCTCCAAGTCCTGGGTCAAAATAAAATTGTGCATTTTAATACTAAGAGGCTTTATTAACATTTGCAACATGTTTGCAAGGCAGCACGAACTGGAATGTGGTTCTTGTGGAAGATAATATTGTTTGCAGACCTTGAATCTTTCCACAGTCAGTCAGAAAAGACCTCTTGGAAAAGTAACCCTCTTCTGACTCAGAAGAACTTTGTTTTCCCCTGGAGGACTTCATTTCAATTGCAGCATGTTTACTTTTCCTTTTGAATGATTACTAATAAAGAACAGAACAACTTAGAAAAACATTTTTACACATCAGTTAATTGTATGTCATTAACAATTACTGTATTTGTGATGATTCTTAATATCCTGTCTGAGATATGACCTATTCTGTTGTTTCAGTCAGTAATGCAAAATAGGAAGTGGGCTGACAGAGACACATCTTTTTGGAGAATTGAATCTTGGCCTCCGTTCCACATGTATTTAGGAAAACCCTGCTATGAGGAGACTTAATGGGGTTAAGAATCTGGCCTGATAAACTGGAAAACACAATGAGGAAGATTATTTTTAAAGATAATTTCTGCATTTTCACTTATGACTCGGAGTCATATGTCAGTAAATATGTTTCATTTATGTCACTAAAATAGTTAAATTATATAATTATTTTCTCTGGCTGTGCATTTGTCATTAGAAATGAAAGGTAGCACAATAAAATATCTTATTTGCTGGAACTCCGTAACAGGACTAGAAATTGGAAAAGCACAACAGAATTAATAAAACTGTTCATAAAAAGGAAATACAAAAACGCTTTGAAGTGTGAACTGTTCTGCATAAGATCCTACAGTGAACATTAAAGGGGACATACAGGAAATACAGTGCTATATATAAATCATGAGAAACTCTACTATTCTGAGAAATATGCTAGAACTACAGAAGATTTCTAACAAATTATAGTCAACCGTATTTTACAACTGCACTAATGACTTAAGCAATGCAATGTATCAATCCAAAAACAAATTAATCTTACAGGATTTCATTTATAGATTTTATCAATTTGGAGAACTTGAATTCATACTTTTTTTCTTATCACCAGAAGAAATAAAACTATATTGAATTTGTGCTGCAAGTTTTAATATTTCTTAAGGATGAGAGAGAACTCAAGACTGGTCAGTACAATATGTATAGCCAGCCCAATTATTTTCAGACAATTTTTCTTTAAAACAAACAAAAAATAACACCTTCCAAAATCCAAACACAAAGAATCAGTGTTACATTCATTAAATCTTTAGCACTGAAGGATGGAAAAAAAATCAGAATAAGTACATGCAAGTGGTAAAATGTTTTGTTTGCGTTTTAGCAGTAGACTTACAGGCTCATTCATTGGGGATACTGTTTACTGCACCTTAAGCAGTACTAATTTCTCTGCAGAGAGCCACGTGGGCGTCGAGTTCCATTTTGAACACGTTTTCCACAAACTCTGATTTGTTAAATATAGAATAAAATAAAGCAGGTTTTTGAAATAATTTACTCTTCTACAATTTTCAGGAGAGCTGCGCGAGAGTGCTGCTGTTCCGAGGAGCCAACAAGGAGATTAAGAATTACAACAGTCAGTCTCCGTTTCAGGTAAACGAAACAAAACAAAACCAAAAATATTTCCCCTTCTTCCCCACCAGCAATAATAAAAAGAAAATCTCTTACTTTTTCTTAACATCTGGACTTGATATTTTTGTGGAAAAGTGCACTGCATAAGTTTGAAAATAGCTGTAGAGTAAGAAAGCTGTCCTTGTGAAAAACGTGGTGTCTATATAATACAAGCAAAAATGGCCTGCCATAACCAGATGTTGTCCCCTTTTATATTAATTTAGATTCAGTGCAAACTTAGTAACCTAAATCTATTTCTTTACCATGAACCAAACATCTCAGAGCTGATTTTTAAGGTGGAAAGATAAAGTATTGTTGCCAAACCTTCCTTAATCTGTGCTAGAATTAACGTCTATTGCCGCTGTGCAAGGGCTGTCTAGCCAGCCAAACTTTGCTTAGCTCCTGTTGACTCAGCCAAAAATCAGCTATTCCATGTTTAGTTCAAGCTGCGGCGTGAGACTAAAGATCTGGGGTGTGTTTCACGGATGGGGCTGAATGTGTTCGATGTATTGCTGGTGGTGAATGCTGAGGTTCCTGTGCGTAGTGCCAAAACAATATGAAATCTTTCTTTGGACTAGTAAATGCCTAAATGTGTGTGTGTTTTTTTTTTTTTTTTTTTTTTTTCCCCCATCATTTTCTCATATTAAAGTATTTCTGAATTTTTCATTAAGATTTTCAAATATAAGAAAATTATTGAAAGAGATGTCAGGTAACTTCTGATAACCTTAAACTCTCATTTCTGATATAGTCTCAACTAGGCTGGATTTCAATGGAACATTCATAGTGCAGACTGACGTGTGAGAAACCAAGGTGAAGGCTGTAATGTTTTAAGATAAAGGAATACAAAGAATTCTACTCTAAATACAGAAAACAGTGTTTGTAACTGTGTGTACGATGGCACAGCATCATATAAAGGAAATGTCTGGTTGAAAAACACGAAGGGATTGTTTCCCAAACTCGAGTACTCTTTCAACAAAAAGAAATCCTGTTTTGCTTTTAGATGTTGTCATATCTTTTCTTTCACATCCTGGCCCCATTTGGGTAATACCGTAATTCAAAAAACCCTTTCATATCTGTCATGCTTTGGCAAGTGAATTAGTTAGAATATGAGCCATGTCCATGTGGGTCTCTAAGTTTATTCCTCAAACTTTATGGGTAGATAATATCTCTGCATTTCAGGCCCTTTGAAAAACCTAGCCAAGTAATTCTACATCAGTTTCATTAACTCCGTATTTTGGAGTTTTTTGGGGCATAAGTTATGACTCCAAAGAGTTGAGTTCTGCCTGCAAATTGCAGCCAAAATTCATTGTTTTCTCTTGGGACCGTTTCCCACAATTAAGGAAACAATACATTAATTATGTGATTTTTAGATACCATTTTTAGACAGCTAGTAGTTTGCCATCTAAATATACTAAGTACAGATTTGCTAAGTGCTAGGAAATATTTAGTTCTGTGACTAGCATTATGGAGAATGAGATAGTAATTGAGACAAGCTAGTATTAAATGACTCTGAAAACTGATGGATTAAAAAATGAAAAAGAGATTGGATTAATTGGATGGATAGGTTCCAGTATAGTCTCTTGAAAATTACCTTATTTTATTCTTTTATTTCTTGGTGGTTTCCCTTTTGATTTGGGATTGGTATGTGAAAAGCTGAATAATTTTCTTTCGACTTTTTCTTTGTACTGACTGTGGCAGCATTCTTGCTGTTGCTCTTAGAACAAGAAAGTAGAGAGAAGACAGAAAAGAAAATCTTTGTAGCAGGTATTGCTGATGGTTTTAAGGCTTCTTGAAGTGAAGGATGTTTGGCCTAAACTGAATAAAAGCAGGGTAGGAAGTAAGCACAGGAGGCAAAAAAAATAACATCCAGAGAAAGATTTAGCTGTGGAAATGCACTTACTAGTGGCCTGTGTCCTGCCACGATGGGTTAAAGACTTTGTGTTCGTTATCATCTTTTGTAATTTGACACTGCCAATGCTTGGATTTACAGCTGCGGCTCCCCTTCTCCTAGTATTGACAAATTAGATTGTCTTTGCTTTCTAGATCAACATACTTAAAACAAAGAGAAAAAACAGCCTTTCAATCTTTTTACTGTGTGGTGCCTTTTAGGTATAGGGAATGTAGGAAAAGTTCTAGTTTTTACAAATGCAGTGGGTAGAGAAAACTGTAATGGCAGCACTGCAGAAAGCAGCATTAGAATTAATTCTTTGCCATCTGTCTTTATTTTGCTGATCTAGTCGATCAGACACCACAAATGGAGCTGTTATAAAATTATGCAAAATCCCCTTGAGTTAATAGGATTTTGCAAACTAAAAGTGTTTACTCATGTAATCAGCAGCAAGGAACATCGAAGCATCTCATATGTACATAATGAGGACTGCTGTAGCTGCGCCACTGATTCCTTTGAGTAACGTCCATTATGCTCTTTTTTTCAGAAATCTAAATGAATCGTTCTTTTAAAATTGCTGCTTACAAACCTCATGATGTAGAATCTAGGCTTTTCTGTAAAGTCAAAAGTATGCAGACATGAAAAAAAAAATTGTGTGGGTTTCAAGATCTGCTAAAGTTTTATTTTAATGAAAATGAGGACCCAAGTTTCATTTTGCATCCAGGTTTATTGTCCAATGAATGCAGTGTTATTTTTACCAAAAGGGAAGCATTATTTGGTAAAGTAATAACTTAACCAAAAGTTATTGTGCCAAGTCCAGCCTAAAGAATAATGCTCACTGCCTGTGGGTTTCCTGATGGAGTGTATAGGCTTTTGCTTGGCTCCCTTTGAAGGAATATGTTTCATCCTGTGCAATTACTGGGCACAATTAAGTCAGTAATCAGTATTGATATAGGTCATGCTATATCTAGCCTAAAATCTGCCCGGGACTGGAGACCATCACAGATTTTGCTGATGGAAAATGCTCTGCAATAACTGAATATGGCTCAGCAAACAGCTCTCCATATTTTTCTTTTATAATGTGTGTTAATGCTTGTATGGGCATGGGGTGGATCGTCACGTTTTGTCCTTCCCATTTATGTTCCTAGTAGGTTAGGGTGGTGTAGTAAACTGGCTACCAGTTAAGGTAAAACCTGCACCAACTCATTGTACAGTACTGCCAATATTATTTATTAATCACTCCATCCCAAGGTGTCCAGGTAATCAAAGTATTTTGCCTGCTAATTATTCTGTGCTAACGGATGGAAAAAACCATCCGCCTTGCAGAGCTGGAGGTGCTAGCTAGTAAGGGACTGCTTGTAATAGAAATTGTGCTCTGCCGTGTTTTCTGAAGTAGCTGTAATCAGAGCAGGTCAGTGCTTTCATTCATGTCACTGACCTTCTTGCTGCGCTTGTGCTCTTGCCACGTCTGCCGGAAGGACTAGCCTGGTGCTCGTGCAGAGCTTGCTGAAACACGTGTTTGCTGCCACCGTACGGTAGCTAAATTACAGCTCTCATAAATTGGCCTATGCAACTGTAGCTTTAATTCCAACTACAACTTAGCTTTTAAGTTCCTAGTGTGTTTTGATTTTTTTTTCTATTACAATTTCTATTCTATTACTTAAAAATATGGATGGAAGCTTGTTTTTTGACTTTGTAGCATCAGCAAAGAGATGAATAAAAAATGTCTTAAGAAGCCCTTTCAGAAAATCCATGATGTCCTACCAAAAGCCTTTGCTACTTAGTTTTTCCCATGCCTTGTGTTTTACTGTATGAATTTGAAATAATTTCTTCCTTATCTGGCAAATATTAATCCAGTAATTCAGGAATCTTAGAATTTTGCAGTGTTTGTAAGTTATTGAAACTCTCTTGTGCAAATTCAGATGAAAAATGCACCTCATTTGTCATGTTTTTCCTTTTTAAATGAACAGAAGCTCTATATGAATATTTCATACATTCCCATATGAGCTGTGAGCACCTTGAGGCTTAAAGCTAATAGAGATAAAAATTAATCAGCATGCTTAAAACGTAAGTGTCCAAGTATATAGAAGAACTATCCTGAGGTTACATTTAGTGACAGCGCTTAAAGGCACAGCTGCACCTGAGAAAGCTTTATCTATAGGATGTGCTTACTTTGGACTCCTGCTGTCCCTGGTCACCATAGGTCCTTAATGTGCTTATATGGTGTATGGCTTGTACGCTTATATGCCAATAGGAGCAGTAACGATCCCCTTCCATTGCAGGTGAGGTTGTTCCTTTCACTGAGTTGGCAGTACATTGGCTCGCACTTGCTCATATCTTTTTTGCCAGATTTGAATCATTCGCAATGAAATTTTCCATGCCTGGTGTCTCAGGCTGCATTGTTTGGAAAAAAACAAAATGATTCAGACGCTCGGAGCATGGCGGAGAGGAAACATGTGCCGGTTTGCTCGTGCTCCTGACTCACCTCTCCTTCGCTGTCGCGTTGTTTTTGCTTAGCGGCGTTGGCTCTGCTCGCCCGGCGTGCGGCCGGGGAGCGGCGCGTTGGCGGCGCGGTTTGCAGGCTGCCTCCAAGGCAGGGCCTCCCAGGCGAGGCTGCAGGTGCAAGACGGGCATTGGAGGTGGGATGCAGTGGGCAGAAGGGGGCTTGAATGAGGAAGAGTGCAAGACTGGCGTAAGGAGGCATCTTTACCGATAGAAATATTCTCTCTTGATGTAAGCTGCTCTGTTGTATTAATGGAGCTCATCAGCCTTACACAAAGGACTTGTTTTTCTGCCAAGTGTTTATTTTCATCTCAGCTCCTTTTCTAAAGCACCTGAGTGAAGAGTATGTCATTGAATATCATGTGTTTTCTTGGCAAAAAATATCATTCTTTCCTCATGATGCATGCTGCCTTTAGTCACACTTGTAGCTTTTTCCATCTTTTTTTTTCCTAATTTGAGTCAAACTGTGGAACATATCATCATTTTGTTTCTTTTATTATTGTTTTTAATGTTAGATTACTCCTAATGTTATGAACTAAGTGTTTTGCAGTACACAAAAGGTAAAAGCCAATCTCTCCTGGAAGAGTTAAAATCTAATTTACACTTATTCTTTTTTTGTGATCTGAAATATCAAAATGAAAAGATTTAATTGTGTAATAAGAAAAGTATTAGCAATAATTATAATAAAAATGTACGGAGAATGCCTTCTTAAAGCTCCAACATATGGACATGAACAGGAGCTGCTTTTAGTGCTTTTAACTTTTTGCAAGTGGCCGTACCAGAATATATTCTGTATTTTTTTCCTTTAAAAATAGAAATACATGCGGATATACGTGTGTACACACACACACACACACACACACACACACACACACACACACACATGCATGCACGCACACAGACATACACACAACTATTAATCTCTTAAATAGATACCATTTTTAAAAAATAGTGTCATGCTGATATATCCAGATGCAAATAATGAATAGCTGTGAGGCATTTTCTAATCAGTCACTTGGCATATCTCTCTGTGCAGAGGAATGGATATTCTTGCTTGGGAAAGAGGCTTCCTGGGAATCCTCCCCAGTACCCTGGAGATACTGTGGCCATAGATACTGCTATGGCATCTACCAAACTCCCTTGGGCATGTCGGCCTCCAAACTCTTGTTCGTGGACCTGTCCTTTGCACTGGGGCTTGCACTCATGGAAGTGTTGCACTCATGGAGGTATGCCCATGAGGGCGTCTTTTATTTTATAGTCTGTGTATATGATCCGAGAGCTTTTTTGATTCCTCCTTTGGCTGATCCTCCTCAGCGAGGACGGGAGAGCCCAGCAGAAATGCCCCGGGCGTCCTTGCATACAGCAGCATTTCCCTGGCAAACGGTGTCTCGCAGCTAGCTGGGGGTCAATCCATTTGTTTTTCCACCAAACAGATAAACTTTAAAATGCTTAGAAGCAATTGAAACTAGGTTATAAATGGGAACAAATTAAGCAAACAAAATTGTAAGGGTCACTACCAGTTCTTGCCTTGGAGCATGCAAGGCTTGTGTGTGAGTCAGACGTGAGAGATTAGGCATGAGGGTGAAACTGCACGACGCAGCGCAGATTTGCGTAAGCCTAATTACAGTATTTGATGGCAAGATTGAATATTACTCCTATTATTTTACTTATTGTGTATCCTAGAAGAGAAAGCGCCATGGGTAAGTTCTGAAATAGCCTGGCTGTAACTGAACAGTCACACGTAGCATATTTTATCCTTGTGAAAAGGTCAGTTGTGATAATTGTGCGTGTCTCTTTTCTGGTAGTTATAAGGAATAATGTAGTGTAAATTGAATTGAAATTGGAAATATTTTCTTTCACAGTTGTGTCTGTCAAAAGAAGCTTTTATGGTTTTATTGGCTTATAACAGATTTGGGGTGAATAAATATTGTGTCTCCAAACTATCAACCCTCCCCCATTAATGTAGAAGACAGGAGCTGTACAAACAACATTAATATAAAATACCACTTATTTGTAATAAATTGTTGCCAGGATTTTACGAGAATTGAAATGGTAGTGATGGGCACGGGATAAATGGCCAGTCACAGATACCTGTTATTTTTTTTCTCAGTATTCCTATAGAATAGTGTATTGGATTCTGTTCCAAATTTAACTGCTGGAGAGATGATGTTTCTTGTATAGTTTCTTGATTCCTGTGCTTGTGAGTATGTAAGTATCACAAAGAAGGTGAAACCATATGGAAAATGGATGTCACAAATTGTAGATAAGCATCATTGCAGTAATCTGACACATCTAAAATGAACTTAATGTTGCAACATGATGTTATTTACAGATGTTAATGCTATTTGATTTCTCTGTTTATAAACTATGAAATGCATTATTCCATCTTGCCGTTATAATATGTATGTAGGTGCTTTTTTCTTTTTTTTTTTAAACACGTATTGGATTAGTTGATGCTAATGAACCAGAAATTTCAGAGATACTGAAATTTGTCCACCACAGTAGAGCACCTCTATGCTGGGGCCGTTTCTCTTGTGATGACCAGGATGATGAACTCTATCCTTTAGTTCTCCTGCATCCCTCTGTCTGCTTGTATTCAACTGGATTTCCGCAACTTACACTTCCATTTCTGAGCAGTGACAATCTTTGTATTTTGTGTCTGTGCTGTGCCAAGCACAAGCCTTGACTGGGACTCCTGAGCACCTGAGGCCTGCGAATAATCATTATAGATAAGGTTGATAGCTGATGTGATGCATGATTACTTGTTTTTGCATGACTGTACAGGCTACTTGGTGTTAATTTTTGGTAGTAATCAAGTGAGTTTTTGTTTCTCATGAAAATGAAGGATTTATGCTTCTAGCGTAAACTATGCATCCTATTTTATTGGTATTGACTTTTACTAGACTGCGCAGTCCATGAGTTTTATTATGGTTAACCTCTGGAATTTGGAATAAATCCACCAAACATGTTTGATAAAATAATCATAGTATTTTATTAACCAGATGCTTTTCATGCTAATGACTTTCAAAAGCTTTTAAAGCTTTTTGGGGTAGCAGTTCAGTAGCACTGTATTATTAAGTGTTTGCAGAACTGGATCCCATAAACAGCTTTTACTGTGAAACTAGCTATTGCCTTCTGTTAGTAGAAAGACATTTTTCTGTAAGTATTTCGGAAGAAGCTGCCTATGAAACTGTAGTGGCTTTGGGCTTTTTTATGAGGTAGGGCTAGACTGAGACGCTCTAGATTTGTACCCTACAGCAGCATGTACATGCTTTAGCTGAATTTTCTGTATAACCTAGTGTTCACCACATTTTCAAGGTAAGCAAAATATAGCACAAACACTTTATTCTTTTTCTAAAAGAATTCTGCTAAAGAAGATTATATTTCATGGCTTTCTGATTTAGCATATTGTGGGGAAGAGAAAATTAAGTCAATTTTATTACTGGCTTTGTCTTGTCTGATTCATCTTATGCTGCAACCTGGCTTGATCTGCTTTCAGTAAATACTCTCTTGAAATTCTTGCTCACCCATGTAGCGGTAATAAGGATTATGTAATAACCAGCTCCTGATAGTTCTTTCCAGTCTGAGCTGGATTTTCCCATGGAATGAGTCTGTAATTCAAAATGTGTCTGTATCGCGCTGTTCGCTTTTTCTTTCTCATGTTAATTATTAAAACACAACTGTAGAAAAGAGCATCTCGCTTGAGAATGACTTGCTATGTGGCATTTTAAACTAGTTGAGAAGCAGAAAAATGTGTTTTTTTTCAGGCTGGAAATAGACATTAGAATTCCTAATACTTGAAGTGACTGAGGAGAGCGCTTCAAGATCTATAGATCTATATCCATTTACACACCCTGTACAAAGCAGAATAGCCTAAAAAGCCTTTAAAAACAGAGGGAAGTAGAATGATGTGAAGCAGTTGTGCCAAGGTAGAATTTGTCTGTTTGCCCCTTTTTTTGCTTCCCGACATGTTTCATGGGTAACTTTAATCAGCTTGTCCATTTATTCAGTTCAAGAGTTTCTGGCAGGCTGATTCTTGCATAACATGGGGTCCTTTTGTCACAGGAGTTAAGTCTGCATTTCAAAGCTGGGAGAGTGAGATGATGTAGAAGTGATTTGCTTGCATGTCGTGAGGAAAGGACTTACAGCTTTTATCTTGGTGTCCATGCAGGCTTAGTTTAATCTGAAGGTCACTCATGGCTTATTCATGAATAAGAGTAGTTAAGTTTTAAGAACATAGTTGTATGCTTTTATGAAAGGACAGTGTAAAATAAAATACAGTTTCTACATTTTAATCATATCAAGATTGCTGGAAAATGAGCATATCTGCTGAAAGACATTTTAAGGTGTCCAGCAGAGTACTGCTAGGACAGCACTGCACAGCATAAAGAGACTAAAATGAGGTTGGTGAGTACAATAGCCTTCTCTTAATATTGTCTCATGTTCACTATGCTCATCAGCTCTAGCAAAATTTTACGGCTCCTGAGTGTGTTATAGAAGACCCAAAAGGGGCTGTAAAATCTGTTGCAAGTAAGACCATCAAATAAACGTTTTAGCAAACCAAATGAGGTAAATAGCACTGTATTACACTTCCAGCATTCTTTGTGATAACATCCAGCTAAAAATATAAATGGAGTGGAAGTGTGTTCCTCAGATTTCACCTCAGATGGTTTCAAAGCCATACTACCCTCTTGATTTTCATCTTTCAATATAATCTCTTTTACTTCATTTAATTCTAATAGCATTATCTAATTTTTGCACCATAGTTGTCTTCAAATGGTTATATAATTTTCCACCCTACATTGCAACAAATAACTGTTATGTTCTACAAAATCTTCGTCTATTAATAGATAATTCATGTAACTTGCTGTGCCTGAAATCGAGATGTTCCATCTCTGAACAAAACATCATGAGAGTTTTTATCAGGCACAAATACTACCTGGGAGTTTTTTAAAATTTATGATTTGTTTTCTCCCATTCCTTGAAGAGAATTAGGGACACCTTCGCACTCTGTACAGTAGCCAGGTACTTTGCTCTTCTACCCCATATCCTTTCCTTGCACCTTGAGGTCCAATGGTGCAATGCGTAGAGCTGTATTACAGTGCTGCGTGTAGAAATATTTGGAATTTAAAAATCTGACTCTAGGTTACTATTAAAAAATGCATGGGCTACAGGGGTGTGGCCCTCGCCACAGAGCCCTAGGGAAATGTATAATCCTTACGGATCTGACAGTATAGATGGCATCGATCTCAACAGATCCTTCATACCACTGCAATGTAGAATGCTTTGACCTCAATAATAAGGCAAAGTGATTGTGGCAAGCTTTTGTTTAAACAGTGCTATAATGATCAAGGGAATGATGGAAAGCCTCAAAGAAATATTGGCCCTTTCCCACAATTTATATTTTCAGATGCTAAAACTAGTTGTTGAGCAAATGTAAGGTGTCTATTTTAAGATACTGCGTGTCAATAGCTGACTACAGATGGCTCCATGAATCACAGTTGGAAGAAAGAAAATGTTAGACACTAAGATATTGTTGCTAAGAGATTTTTGTACACAGTATGCGAACATGTGCTGGTAAATTTGGGAGCAGTAGCAGCAGCATGCTCTTGGAGAAAAAAAATTCAGTGGTAAGGAAACTGTCTTCAAAGGACTGTTTAAGGGAAAGTAACATTATTGTGCTTTGTTGTATCAAGAACTGGTGAAGATGAAATTGTCTTTCAAGCAGATAATATACAGAAAACATCCAAAAGGTAAAGGTAATCCTGCTATCCAATGAACTAGAGAGCAGTGAGTAGAAGGAAAAAGAAAAAATAATATATTTTGGGGTTTAAAATAAGAAAATAGAGAAGAAGAAGAAAAAGAAAAAGTGACTGCTGGTATTTTGCCATCTACTGGACAATAGTACAAAGCCAGTTCCTTTCAAAATGTTGTTAGGCTTGTTTTACGTTTTATAATTAGAATAGTTAAGAATGATTATCTGTCCAGGAAATAAGCATGCATGAAAATGCTGAGAACAATTTTTAGCTATATTCTTTAGTAATACTAATATATTTTATATTCTAATATTTTAGAAAAATTGCTAGCACTTTATTTTCTTGTCAGACATTAGAGATTTGTATAATCTCTTAATATAAATATACTTAAATTATTGATATAAATATCTACTGACTACTGTATAAAAGAAAAAAAAAGGCAAATTTGGTGCTTGGCTTTATTCTGTGTAAAGCTTACTTTGAGTTTTACTAAAATTTGTAAAGAATATTATAAAGCTGAATATTAATTCTTCCTAAATGTTGTTTTAAATCTATTTGTCTCTTTTCAAGAAAGACACTATAACCTTACCGTGTATACAATATATTACAAAACTGCGAGCTTCTCTAAATAATAACTTGCCTCTGATTTATAATTAGATGTATGTCGTGACTTAGCAACCGTTTACTTTATATTAAAAATTCTGAGAAGTAAATGTAAGCATATGTGTGTTCATAGTGTAAACATATGCATCTTTTCGAGGTTGGATATTTCTAATTTCATACATATCGCATGAATTCAGCAGCGCTGTTAGATAGAAGAATGAGCTGTGATATTAATAATGATATTGATAAAGCATTTGTTTTTTACCATTGGCTTTACCATTTGGTTTACAGTAATGAGATGAGCTAAGAAACTTCCTGCTGTTTTCTTTTACATTACAGCTTCAAAGTCAAGTATCAACTGTAATCGGTGCAACTACAAAATGGGGGATGATGCTGTTTTCAGTAAAGTACACGATCATTCACGATCATTGAACATTAATATTTGAGATTACCTAGTTGCTGCAACTGCATGGGATTTTTCAACTGTTTCAGAGAAAAAAAGAGTCATCTTGCTATATTAAATTCATGGTGTCTACTTTAATTGAAAACAGCTAAAGTTTATGTTGTACTTTGAGCTCAGAACAGTTGCTTGTCAAATTGTCGTATTTTGCTTAAAATATTACAAATTAATTTATTTCCAAAGGAAATTGAGTTCTGGATCTGTTTCTGTATTTGTTGAATAAATAAGCATGCCTGCGGAAAGCTTTATGAAGATGCATAAGAGATGAGACACAGCTGATAAGCACTTTTTCTCCACCTCAATGGAAAAGAAATCAGGAATGCAGATTGCTTCTCGCTCTTCCAAACCGAACTCCATCTGTACCACTGAAGAGAGTTTTAAAATCTACATGCTGTTCTTAATGTGAGTGCAATAAGGGATATAAATTTAAGATTTTTTTAGAGTGTAGAGGCTGCTTGGTTTTTTTGGTCGCTGCTATTCAATGTCCTCCCCTAAGGTGCCTGTTTGGTACAGAATAATAACAACTTTGTTCCTGGGACGATGCTGGCTTTTTAAGTGAACCATTTTCAGGAATGCTGCAGTTAACTTCCAGCCATGTGCACGCAGAATTATTTCTTCATAGCTCAATCCAGTGTCCATGCAGGTTACTACAAAATTGTGTACCTGATGGGACACTAACTCTAAAGTGGTTTTAGCCTCTGGAAAACCTTCCCCTCTTTTTTTTTCCCAGAAAGAAAAGTGGTATCTTAGAAGCAAAAATGACAGTTCATCACATAAGTCAAATGATGGAGAGGACTTGAAAACAATTTGAAATTTGATTAGGGAGAGCTTTTATTATGGGAGGGCGTGATAGAAGTATGTTGAAATTGAACTGCATTGCCTTGCCATTGCCTCACATTAAGCACCATTTTGTATCTGTATCAAATTTTAAAAGTTAGTGTGCCCAAACACAATTATAATGGGACAGGATTTATAGGTGACCTTACTGGTAGATTGTTACGTTCTTGATATTTCAGCTATTAGATGGATTGTTAATGTTTTTTGTATAAATTAATTTGTGCCTATTAAAGACAATAATATTTCCGATCTTTTAATATTAGGAAAATGCGTGTCTTAATTATGACACGTAGAGAAGTTTTCCAGATGGTCTCTTCCTTAAGAAAGTGACCCTAAAGCTTACTTCTAAAATCACCATCGATAATTATTTTTTCATGAGTCTCTAGCTATTGCACCGTCATTGTGGCTGCCTGAATGATGTTTTGTCATTGTTAAGCGTAATGTATTCTGTAGGGGCATAGTAAGTGTAAGTGTAGGATTTGACTCAAAGGTAGTTTCTTGAGTGTCTTACAGTCTCAGGTTGCAGGGCGGCAGCATTCCTTGCTTCTAGCTCCACGTGAAGAGGGGGGAAAAATAAAAAGCATAGATATACCTCAGATGGCTGCGGATGTTCCTTTTGCTTTTCGGCTGTTTAACTTAGATGGGGCAAAGTCGAGATGAAAGTTGCGTTTTTGTCCTGGGGCAGGACTATCTCCTTTAATGTGCAGGTAATGAAACCGTCAGTACCTGAAGTCTTCGCTATTTCAAGCTCTCTGGAAAGTCCGTAAATTTAGTGCACACAGCTGGAGAGTGGAGACGATGGAGGGGTGTGACATTGGCACTGAAGGAAAGACTAATGTGGCTTCCTTTCATAAGCAAAGTGAGGTTTTTGCAGGGAGAGGAGAAGAGATGAAAAAATAGGTGGGAATTAGCCTGCTCTATTAGCACTGGTGGTTTTATCCTCCCCTCCTTACTGTGAGCAGCAGCTGCAGCCCGACCAGCCTTCGTTTCCATTTAGACTGTGCGTTTTAAAGCTTTAATCTCACCTGGTCTCAAATTGAAGCATGTGCAGCTGCCTCAACTGCGAGTGAGACATAAGCGACCTGAGAGATGCTTTCCCCGCTTCCGTGCGGAAAGCTCCTCAGAGCTCACTGGGGGGATTTAGCAGGGAACGACCTCAATATCTGCCTTTTCGGGGGTGTTTCTTGCTCTGTGGAGCAGTTTGTTCCAAAGAGCGATAATGTGATTCCGACCTATTGCTCCCCTTTCAGGGAGAACAGGTAGAGTCCTGAAGTCGTGTTTGCTGACAGGCTGCAAAAGTCTGACTCGAATTTAATGTGATGCATTTCAAAAGCAGCACAAATCAATTGTGGGAAGTTAGTGACAGGTAAAGTACATATAATTTCCAATTTCCCCAAAGGAGCAAAGCGCTGTGTTAATCACAATCCAAAAAATATAAATGCTTGAATGTAAGCGATATGTTGATGGCTATATTTATGAGCAAGGCATTTGTGAGACAACACTGATACTTTAATCTGCAAACATTTATGAATCCCTTGTCACACAGCAGCCTCTCACCGGACATCTGTCAGGTGTCGCTGTGCACACGAACTAGTCTTGCCGTTATTTAAATTGAGTTTCTCTGGAAAGCAAAATTCGGGAAAGCAGAACTAACCAGATACTTCAAATGCATAATTTCTGATTTGACTTCCGAAAGACATCTTAAAAGTTTCCTGTGTCCAGAGGGAACATTTCTCACTGTAAATATCAGAATACTAGAATAGTAATATACCGGGGGAAAAAAAAAAAAACAAAAAAACAAAAAAAAACAAAAAAAACCCCCACCTTCCGACGAAGTTGCCTCCCCATCTGGAGTCATTCATGCCTGGTGTGGTGCCCTGTGCCAGGACCCCCAGTCCTCTCTTCCCCAGTCTGTGTGTCATCTCTGCTTCCTTCGTTCACGTTTCTACCTCGCTGAGCCGTCGCGCAGCTGCCATCTATAGCTGCTAGCCGTGTGTCGATTAAAGCCATTCCCTTCTTTGCTAAACGGGTGGCAGTCCGCCTGGGATTGCCTGGCACGGTGAGGCACAAGCCGTCGTGATCAGTTGCACGTGGAAGAAACATCTGCCTGTGAGTCGGGGCGTGAGACGATGGGTGCCTGCAGCAAGCTTCGCTCTGAGCAAAGCGAGGCAAATGTTCCCAGAGAATCCCAAGGCCTAGCAAAGATCTGCATGCAGCTCTGAGCACATTCAGTGGCAATGCACCCACGTCTGCGCTTAGCTGCCCTAGCAGTGACCATAGCCCCGCGCGGGGTACGTGGTGCACAGTGCCGGCTGCGGTATTGCAACCTGGCGCCTTTCCCTGGCCCCGAAAACACTTTGTTAGGATGGTGACAGTACCATGGAAGAACGCAAAGAAACCTCATTCCAGCTGCGTGGGTTTGCCATTCACTTTTTCTGGTTGGTGTGGGTTGCCTCTTGCAAAGCTAAGTCTTCTCACTTTGCTTTGCTTTCCTCTCACTTCCTTGTTGTAAGGGGAATTTTTTTCTTTAATTTTGCAGAATGAAGGCATGGGCAAAAGTGAGAGTCTATAACTGTTGGTGGGGAAAAAAGCAAATGACACCTTTTCGCAGCTATTTTAGAAGACATACAGGATAAAAATATGAAATTAATCTTTATCTCATGTTTACAAACAGGTTAGTCGTGTGAGTCATCAAATGTCATTTGAAAATAACTAAGTGTCCAGATAATCACCCTTACTGGGATAAGCCAGGCTTGGAGCTCACAGATCATTCACTTTGCTTACTATTATTCATACAAGATTGCCTCTAATGATAGGATTTTGCTGTTTTTGCTACTTTTTCACTGTAGAGAAGTGATGTCTTGTGTCCAAAAAAAATAGCCCCAAACAACTTCTTTCCCACCATAACTTCACAAATAGAAGTCTAGTACTTTTTTTTTAAAGCTGTATAACATCCTCAAAAGCAAAATATGTGAATTTACAGACATCTGAATTATGAACTGCATAACTGAACTCTGTTGTTTCCTGTAAGCATCCTACGTCAGATTTTTTTTTTTTCTAAAGTACAAATAAGTTAACTGGTGTTATACAACTGTGGCTAGTTTTTGATCAAGGATTAAGTTTTCATTTTAACTGAGGTTTTTATACCACGTTGCATTAAATTTAAACTGCCTCAAGTCCTTTGCTCTGACTTTGTTGGGAGCCCTTGCTTGTCCCGCGCACCTTCGCCCTAGCGGGTCTATGTACGATGGCTCTGGTCATAGGCGACCTACAAAAGCCTCTTCTCTTTTGAGAACACACTGTAGCTTTGCGTCAAGATGAATTTTGATGGAAAACAGGTGCTGTTACTGTGCTAAGCATTTTACAACTCTAAAACATAAATGAATATAATTTTGTGTCTTTGAGTCTTTCAGATTTGTCTCTGATGGCACTTTCTCCCACACTCCTCACCCATCAAACTCAAGTGAAATACGTTGTTGTTATGCCAAGCAAGATGAATACTTTGTTTTTACCTTTTCCTGCTTTCTTTGCAACTTGACATACTTTTTCGTAGTGTTTGCTGTTAAAGTTTTACATAATGTTTTCCTCCAATTGAATTAAATTGAAAAAGCGATACCTTTAATGTGTTGAATCTAGTGCTTGATTCAGAACTAAATACAGAAGCAGTTTTCTGTCGTGCCGTCTTTTTACTGTCTGATAGTATTTTTTTTTTTCCAAGTAATAAAACACTTTTATCAGTTGAACAGCATGTTTATACTTCAGCTTCAAAATTAGCTTCTTTGTATCAAATAGTTCATTGGGGTAACGTGGCTGCTCTCTAGCAAGTTGCTTATCGCTTCTGAGTTCTCTGAATTATGCATGCTAATTTGGGTAATGCTGAAAAAAGATATTATTGCTTGCTTTTTATGGTAAAGAAAAGCCCTGATATATGCACTGATGTCACAGTTACGAACGTTTGCACGCTTTCCAGTTGCACCCTGAAAGTCCGGTGCTAAATTCTTGTCCATGTTCAGGAGGAGCCTATTTTGTGAGGAGTTCTCCTTCTCTGGAGATCTTCCAAATCCACCTGGATGCGACCCTGTGCCACATGGTCTAGGTGTCCCTGCGGGAGCAGGGGGTTGGACTAGATGATCTCTAGAGGTCCCTTCCAACCTCAACCATCCTGTGATTTCTTGGAGTATCCTGGAGTAGAGGTTTTCTGGCTAATGATTAAAGTAGTACTTGTCGGATGGATCATTGCCTCTGTTAGTGATGAGGTGGCAATGTCTGTATCACTCTGCCTGATTTTGAGGTGGCAATGTCTGTATCACTCTGCCTGATTTTTGCAGTGCAAATTTCTTGTCGCGTCCGGAAGTGTTGTGATATACCTGAGAAGCCACATTCTTCTCTCTCTTTCTTCCCTTCTTCCCTACTTTTTTTTTTTTTTTTTTTTTTTTTTTTTTTTTGGGCTACATCTAACAGCAGAAATGGGGTTGTATTTGAATGACTATTACTGACTTACAGCCTTTTGCTTGTAAAACCCTTGACATTACATAAGTGAGAATTGCCCAAAGCAAAGGGTTTCCTTACTGTTAATATTGTAATGAGAAGCTGAGTTACATGAGTATCACCAGTAAATATGGTGCTACTAAACATGACTGAATTATTTTAAGGACAAAAAATGTTTATATTGCACATCTCATGCCCCTGACTGTCTACTGAGGAATGTTCTAAAACACAAATATATAGGTGTTGAGTATAACTCCTAGGTGCTGTAAAAACACGGAGCAAAATTTCTTCATGTTCTATATACATTTGAGGTAAGAAGCAAATGATTACTGAGTAGTTTGTTAGATGGAATCTTGTAATGGAATTAGAAATAATTTCAGGGAAAAAAGACCTGAGAAACAGTGCAAACAAAAATTTGCGGAAAACTTGTGTTCAGGGAATAAATGTGATAAGTGCTATGTTCAGCTTTTTGCTTTAAGCTTTCCTAGGTAATCTGGAAAGGTCATTGTGATAGTATATTATGCTTAAAACATAATAATGTGCTTGAAGGCTTACGTTTTAGTGGTCAGCAGACTTTACAGCCTAAACAAAATCAGCCTATGTCTCTAAACCAACTACTGCTGGCTTAGGACCAAAAAGATAAAATGGAGATTACCTCACTGTGATTGAAACCACCTTTTTAAATCTGGGGCTTCTGAGAAAGCTTTCAGGGCTGCTTTCAGAAAGGCTTCATGAGTTGTACTTGATATATTAATTTCTCGTAGTTGACAGTAGCCCCATACCAAGGCCCTCAGTTGAATTATCAGTTTTGCTCACATCCCGTTTATGCAGAATTTCCTGTGTTGAAGGTGAGTCCGGCTCCTCACTTTTCCCAACATTAGGAAAGCCACAGTGCTCCGTGGAAAAGCCATAGGAAGAACTGCTATCAATATTAACCTGCAGAACGGATCTAGAAAAGGGAAATGGGGAAAATTCATAGCAATATTAGGAGAAAAAGAGCAGAGGCATCAAGAGACATTCCACAGAGCTAATGGAGAATTTGCTTGTTTCAAGTGCATTTATGTTGGATTCAGGATAGGTAATTATATGTCTGTGTTCAATAATTAGGAAACAAAATATATATATTAATTTTAAAATTATATTTATGAAAATAAATTTTAAAATAAACAGCCTACTTCTCTATTTTACTTAATGGAAATAGATTTGAATGTACTTGTCAATAAGGTAGCATACATGTTTTCTTAATTGATAAATGGTGGCAATATTTTAATTGTAACTTTTGCAATCTTTCAGGTGGCTATAATAGCAGGAAATTTTGAGCTTGCTGAATATATCAAGAATCACAGGGAAGCTGATATTGGTAAGCAGAATATTTACAAGTACTGAAAATAAATTAGAATGCATGTATGAACAATGACTTTACAAAGAAAAGTTAAATCTGATCTTACATAAGATATCACAGTGGGACTGATGGCACTGTTGTTTTAAAGTAATTCTTACTTACAAAGGAAGATAAGGTAAAAAGCTGAATTGTCTGCAAAGATGCTTTGGAAAAGAAAATTTGTTAAGTAATGCAACAGAGATACACATGTTTTATGACTGTGAATATGCCAACTTGTAACAGATCATGCACACACCCCAGAAGAACTACATGGGCTCTTCTCGCAGGCTGTTTTGCGCTGTGGCATCAGCCCCAAGCAGCTCTCAAGTGAGAATAATTGGTCAGAAGAAGATCATAAAGAAAGTTGCTTGTGTGCTTGGAATGGAATTAATGTATGGCAGAAATGGTCTATCTATATCCTTAAAACAATATTCTCTCCCTGAGGCTTGTGTGAGGGGCTGAGATGAAGTTGAGAGCAGTTTTCTGTGACAGACATTAAAGTGCCTCTGAGAAAAAAGCTTTAAGGCTTTTGTAAAGATCTTTTGACATGGAGTATTCTGCCAAGGGAGAAAACAAAAACAAACAAACAAAAACCCACAGAAAAACCCACAAATTGACAAAGTGGTTACTAAGCAATTTATTTAAAACTAATTAATTTAGAACATCAAGTTGAACTAAAGAAGCACTCTTTTTGAAATAGGTGGGTCCGTATAGTCCTATACACTGATTTAACTCAATAGTGCACATCTGTGACTTGATAACGCTTAATTTCTGTGGAAAATTATCCCAACTCATGTACAATGATTTTCAAATAGAAAATTGTTTTGGGTTAAAGTCTCCTTTCCTCTTCACTTCTTACTTGTGTATGGTCTGCAGACTTGTAAGTAAAAGCTCTGCAAGGTGGTGTGAATTTCTGTCAAGTATGGTGGACAAAACTGAGGACGTTGCATGAAGGTTTGGCATAAAAGCTCACAAGTTCCCATAAAGGTTCCTAGTAAGTGTCGAAGGTTTTTACTTAATGTGGTGGACTAGATACTTGCCATGCAATATGTCTTCTGTCTGAGTCTATAAACAATTCTGATATGAAAGAGTAACTAAAGTGAACCAGCTATTTGTAATATGGCAAGAGTCTTGCTACTGCTTATATTCACCTACGTGTAAGGATGAAGATGTTGAAATGAAAGGAAATGAGTGGGTAGAATAAAGTGTTCACCTTTTATCTGCCAGGCTAGGTATTTTGACTTGCATGTAGCAAGAACAAGTATTGCATGCAGAACAATGCATAGTGTTATGTTTTTCTGCATTTTTTTTTTCCCCTGACTGACTGGGTCTGCACTGTTTTTCCTTCCCTCAGTGTTGTTTCCAAGTCACTTCAAGGTGTGAGAGAAACTGGAATGTGGTTGAAAAGTAAATGGATGAGAGTCAGTCCCAGAAAGAAATGAGCCTTGTGTCTGAGGCGTTATGCAGAACTTGCATAATATTTCTGGCTATCGCTGTCATTTGAAGTTTCTGCATGATTTAGTGATTTCTGGGAAAAATGATGAGAAAATAACTTCTCTGGAAAGATTCTCTAAGTTTTCCTGATGGCTTCATTTTTCCACTGAAAAAATGGAAATATCGGTGCTGGCATTTTTGCAAGATAGATTTGTTACACTGTGGTGTTGGATTAAACATAGCTAATTAAATTGGTAGGTTGGTTTTAAAGAATAAGCATTACCTGATGTAATGTCTTCACAGCTAATTAAATTGAGAAAGGCTTTTGTCCCTTAACATTTACTGCTTAAAGTAAAGACATCAAAATGCTTATTTCTGGAATGTCTTTCATTAAATAAATGAAAAACAGTACTCTGAGTAGAAATCCTGACAGCTAGTATGGTGATGAACATGCAGAACGATGTCAGCACTTAAAGTTTAACAACGTGGCTTTTACTTATCGTGCTCCTCTGGTTATGTGCTATATTCATGTAGTTTTGGATGTGTTCCAACATACATCATTTCAGTAATGCACCTTCCCAGAGCCCCGAGGCAATCTCGTGGGAAGGAATAGTGAAGAGCTAGAGTAGTACCCTCATGAAGATAAGAAGGATGGATCAGGTTAGGGAGTCTCTTGAGGAATATTTCATCTTTCATCCCTCAGAAAATGTTAGAGACTATTTTCTGTTAGACTAGACAGAAGACTGATTAGGAATTGATTTGTTAAACGTTGTTATTATTAATTTATACCCACGTAGTAATTGTAATTATTTTGTATTTTGTAATTATTATAGACCTATTTAATAATTGACAACAGTGGCCACTTTGGGAAGATCTTTGGAATATATGGAATTTGGGTGGGGGGGAGAGTGCCCCTTCCCTTGGTAGATGACAAGCTTGAGCAATGGTTTAATAGGAAGCTTGGCCATGGTTTTCACAGTTATTGACAATAGCACTTGCTGGCAGGAGGGAGTAGTGCTAGAGACACTTTTAACTCCTATTTTTACGATAAGAAAAAGGTGTTTGTATCTTTTATGAGGTGTTTGATTTTACAGAGTAAGAAAAGGGTACGCACACATTCTCTTTGAATTACAACAGAATACAGGGAGAAAAATCTTTACAGGGAGAATGGTTCAGGTTTATCCATCTAGAATTTAGATTCAGTGTATTTCTGAGCTTTCACTTAAATACATATGTTCGCTATCATGTTAGACGGGTTGGAAATCAAATGTTAAATACATGTGCGTTTGGCAGTATGCTCCAGCTGTTACATATGTGCTGGAAAGAAATCCACATTGTTCTTGAAAGGTTTCAGACCTAATCTTCTAATGTGTAATGATCTTGATTCAACGTCTTTGGCTACAGATACTTTTGAAATGCAAGCCTAATATGCACCTAAGTGCTTCTACTCATTTATTTGCAGAATGAATCTACCTATCCTTTCTTGAGTGTCATCTCAAGAATGGGAAAATATTAATTGGTGATGGCAGTGGGGGGCTGTACATAACTTCATAATTTCAATAATTTCAACGTTTTATCTGGCAACAGAAACTAGTTTTTGCTTTTTTCAAGCAGAAATATATGAAATATGGAAATGAATATTTGCTTAAGATCTCTAATCTTACATAGTGAGGATCTACACTATCAGAGTCCATCTGCTTTGACATGTGCTAATTAACATTATTCTTAGATAATGTTGTTGTCCCAAACTCCTGCAGTAGGAAGTCGCTTGTACTTTCAATGCAGAAGGTATTATGTGGGTGTCTTCCAGTTTGTCAGCAGTCACAAAGCTGTTTCAAGTAATGTTGCCAAAACTGCAATTATGAGGATCTAGCAGCCGTCATGTAATGCTTATGAGTCACGGGCCTGTGCCATGCATTGCCATGAATGAACCACCACTCTCGGTGGTTGTAATTGCAGCTCGACCTTTTGCAGAACGAGGATGTTGCTGCCCGGGCAGTAATGGAATTAGCCTGTAATGTGCCAGTGACAAAACCAGTAAGTCTCAGTGCAGTTGTCCCCAAGAGCCCGCATAAATATACATGCACACTTAAGTGCTGGTTACATCACCTATTATCCATTCCACTTTTGCCTGCCAGTTATATTTCGTAGGCTTCTACAGTGGGATAACATTTTAAGCTGTACACAAAGCCTAACACTGATGAGAGACCCAATTCTGTGCTTTTGTAAGTCTTTTTTTTTTTTATTATTATTATTGCTAAGAATAGCCCTGTTAAAGATGTAGGAGAAGCATCTCAAGTGGAAAATGACCAAGGTGTCCTCTAGCAGGCGAAAATGCTAATTTGCAGCAGAGCTACTAAATCTTTGTTCCTCTAAAAATACAAAACTCTATGGATCCAACCCCCTGATTGCTCTTTATTCTTTTTAATTACAGCGTTGCTTACCGTGGCTTAGCCAGATCTCCAATGAAAATGTACTTTCGCACAGCACTCCAGAAAGCCCTATCTTGCTGCTCAGCATGGAATTTTCATAGGGACAGGATCTTTTCTTATGTTGAGAGATAAAACATTATCGAATAAGCTGCTAATTATTATTCCTGAGGCTGTTATATTAGGCAGATCTGCTGAAATACTGAAAACTAGGCATATATAAAGAAAGATTCTTGGCAATTATCATAAGACTGTCTATACTGCAGATCGAAGGGAATGTAAAAATATTTATTTTGGAGCCAAAACAGGCCCAAATGATGGCTTGTGTTTCATTTGCTGGAACACTGTGTCGTGTGAGTGAAGAAAAGGGGGATGTTCTCATGAAGTGTGCAACGTCTGCTTATCTCACTCGGATCTTGCCCTGTTACAGCCCCTGCTTAGGGCTATGAGAACATGTCTGTTCAGCCAGGGAGCCAAATTTTGCCAGTTTCCCTTTAACAGCAGCAAAATGCAGTCGGGATGGGATCCAAAAGAGGAAGTTGTAGGTGCCATTGGCAACCTGAGCAATCCTAGGAGTCCCTGTCTAGTTGCCGGGAAAAACAGGAGTTTGTCAGTAAAGCTCCTCAGCTATGTAAAGCTGGGCAGCAGAGACCACTCTGCCAGCAAAGCTGAGTGGGTTTCAAGACAAGCAATGTCCTTCAGGGTTACAGCTATCCTTAGAGATCTGGTCGGGTAGATGTGCCCTGAGACACCTATGTCATCCCACCTCTCTCTCTTTTCTGCGCCCTGGGAAACCCTCTGTCGTCTTGGAAAACTTGGCAGAGGACGCTTACAATGAAGTGCACGATGAGGGAGACCATGAATCTCAGTGTGCTTTGTATTTTCACGCCTCTGACTTTCAGTGCATCCACGTTCGTGCTACGCTGCTCTTGAAGCTCTTGTCTTCCGCGCTGGCTGCAAGCCCAGGTCTCTCCCGGGTAGCTGGAGTTTTGCAGAACCTGCTTCTCCTTGTCCGTAGTAGTAGCGTAAAACCTGTTCGCTCTTCCAGCCTATTAAAAATTTGACCTTTTGCTCTGGTCATTCAAAATCGAGTGGGTTGTCTAACACACGCTTTTTCTTTTTCATGTCAGAAATTGCTTCCTTCTTACCTTGCTGCTTTCCCCATATCTGTTGCCAGTCAATATCTCTATCTCAGGTAATACTTGAGCAACTATTTTTGAACCTGTGGCATGAGAGCTGTTCAGAAGGTGGTGCTGCTTTTGGTTTTGGTGCTGCCATTATTTTTCTGAAACAAAATTAAAAATAAAAGCCTTACAAGTGGCTTCTGTGGCTTAGTACAATAAAGGAAACCTTGCTGTCACCAGCAAGGAAAGTTCAGATTAGTCATATTTCTAACAGGGATGATGCCATTTTGAAAGGCCAAGTAAGGTGTAAGATATAAAAAGGATATCAGTAAGGAGTTAAAATAAGATGTACGCTTCATTGTATTTAGATTATTTTTTTTAAAAAAAGGTTTTAAACATTCAAGAATCCCTTTTGTTTTCTTGACAGGTGTTCAAAAGGTGAAAGAAAATTACTATTATCGTTTTTAAGCTAATCCTATTTGAAACAAAATAATGTTTTTTGTAAAGCAAGAAAAGCTATTATTGTAAGGTACTCAGAAACTTGTCTTACAAGAGTATGAAATCCTCTGTGCAGCTCCTCAGATTATTTGAATTCATCATGCTCCCAAATTAGTTTTTTTGGAGATAGTAACGTCAGAACAGCTTATTGTAATTATTACTTATTTTTGAGAGTCCTTGGAACCCAGAGCATCTTGCAGCTTTGTTACTGTATTGTTCCATCTTCTTTTCTGCTTTGAGGAAGACGTTATATATGCTCCTAGCGTTTATCACAGCAGTTAAATATTGTTTAAAAACCGTAATATCCCTTTTAAACTTCATTTTTTTAAGCTAGCGACAACCTATTATTCATTTATATAACTTTATGCATTTATTTATTGCAAACTAAGAGAAAGTAATGGATTAAAAGATGTGATGAACAGAAAAGTTAATCCCTGGTTGTTTTCATTCAGCCTGCAGCTGTCTGTGAGTAAATGAGCACAGCAGATTTAGGAAGCATTTGCTATACAGAATTTACTATGGCTTCTATAGGATGGAGGTACAAAAAACAATTATACATATAAGAATATTGAAGCTTTCATTAGATACAGATATGCAGACATTAAGGATGCTGCAAGCTGGTAATCCTTTGACTTGGATAACCTATTTTTAAATCTCTTTTGCCTTGGTTTTCTGTGATGAGATGAATTTTCAGATGGATTAAATGGCATGGGTTGTTCTTCTTCAAGTGAACAAGGTTTGTTTTATATTGTACATCTTGTCCTTCAGCAGCTCTGAAGCTAGAAGCGATAGATTTTTTGCTTTATTTTTATTTGTTTTTTGCTTTTGAAAAATGAAACACATTGAGGTGCTGTGTGAGTTTTTGGTAGTTGATTAGCAGACTAACTAATACTTGGATACTGTTGCTAGGCTTCAAGTCAGAGTTCCTGTATTCCTCTATAATTATGCAGAGATATGTGTATGTGATGATTTGTCTGTGCTTTCACACAGATTTTTTCTTTTTTTTTAATATTGAAGGTCTGCTAACATAGTAGACTTATGCTTTAAAATATATATATTCTGCTTGGGCAATTGCTTTTAAATAAAGGACACATTTCAAGCATGAGTAGAAGTATTTATTTCTATTGAAATTGTGGCTGTAAACATTTTAAACATGCATTTTATTAGAGAAAATGCAAAACAAGTCTTTTAAAAGGCAAGGATATTAGCGGGTTTGTGATAAACTTGCTTTTCTAACCTATTTTCTTTATTGAATCAGAGTGATTGAGGTCAGCATTCTTGCTTTTTCAGCTCTAAGTATCTTGCTTAAAAGCTGTCCTGCCCAATGAATATTTTGTTTATTTATTTATTTTAATTCTTGAGAACCATTTTGCAATTTGATTTTCATACCTGCAGAATATTTTTTGAGTTAGAAGAAATTTTATTTGAAGCGGTAGAAGCAGAAACAAGAAAGGGCAGTAAATCAAAAGACTTTAAAATCCACAAAACTGTCAGCAGCTTGTAATGACTTGTTCTATTTTTATCTCAAATTACTTAATAGAGGCAAAAGAAACACAAGCGTGTATTATTACTCTGTGCACTTGTCGTTTGAGTTATTTGGGAAACTTAACCTATTTTTTATTCTATAGGGCATTTAAAAATGGATAAATGATAAATATTAGTGTAAAGATGAGGGTGATGATGCTGACATCTTCATTGTCAGCATTTTAAACATATACTGTCTGATAAATTCTCATAATCTTATGTTATCTTATTTGGCTTGTTCTCATTACCTATCCTAAATTAATAATTACTTCTCATTACCATAGGAAAATTTCATATCACTGACTTTTTAATCTGAGTTGCAGTCAAACAAATATTTATTCTTACGAAATGAATTTATTATTTTCCTGTTACCATCCATAGGCTTCCAAGGAATAGCGTGTCGTAAGCTCAGTCTTGGTATTGAGTAGTATTCAAGCTGCAAAATTGGGTATTTCTGTCTGTTAGGGTCACTGTACCGAAATGTAGGACAGTAGTTTTGTTTTTCCCTCTGATCACATGTAAATTGCATCTATTTCTGTATTAGTACAAAGTTGTGCAGTAACTATTGAGTATTATCTCAAAGTTTAAACTTTGTTTTCAGGAGTTGATTTTTGTTGTTGTTGACCTTTGAACCTCCATGTAGTTCTGTGCATATTTATAGATTAGGAGATCATAGGGACAGCAAATTGTATCTTCTGAAGCACCTAAGGTGAAACTAGATGCAGCATGTTTTATGTAGTGCGTTAGTCATTGCCTGAATTGTTTTAAGGTTATGCTTGATTCTAAGCAGGAAAGTAAGGAAAGAAATGATGACATATGTACTTGTTGATGAGTAATTGTCAGAATGGTGTGGTCTGGTCTTATAAGCCAGTTTATAGTGCCCTGCTGCCTGCTAGGTAAGCAATGCTTGCCTTGACCACTCCTCTTAGGTTTTATTTTACAGATAGAAAAAGAAGCACCTCCTAACTGAGCAGAAAGCAAACAAACAAACTGTGGGACATCTAACCCACAAACCTGTCTTACCCAATAAGCCCAGACTGTCTTAGTGACCTCGAGTTAGTTTTGGTCTAGGGAGAGAGCTTTGTGGTCTGAGCCGCGGCTGTTCGTCTTTCATGGCCCCGTTTTCACTGGCCTGCCCTCCTTTGTCCTGGGGAAGCTGGGTTGCGTGTTGGAAGCGTGGAGAGCAGCAAGGGGTACAATTGGTACCCGTTCGGATCCTGCTCCATTCTTCACAATCATACCCAAGTTGTTGTTTTCTTTTGGCCCCCCAGCTAACACTTCCCACATATTTGTGTTCTAGACAGTTCCTGCTAGGGGGAGGCTCTGCATATCTGTCGTCTTCTCTTTCTGTCCTTTCGTTAAACTGAGTACAGCAGTTTAGGATTTTTAGAGGGTTGGGTTTTTTGTTTTGTTTTTAGTAGCCTTTGCTGTCCTAAGACCTCCAAAGTAATAAAAAATCTGAGGTTATGTACATAGAACTACTATGGGTTGCTGAATTTAAAAACAAGCAAACAAAAGTGTTGCTAACATTACATTAGGAAAAAAAGAAATAAAACCTTAAAATGTGTTCTGTAGGAAAAATGATTGACTCTATGACCAGAGAAAAGATTGAAATGTATTTTTTTTGTATATCAGGCTGCTAAATAGATAAGATTAATTTTGTGCTTTCCAAAAAAGAAAGTAATTGAGTGGATTATACAATCCTCAGAAATTTCAGTGAGATAGAGAAAAGGATAATGCCATTGAACTGAACAGGCAAATCAAAGGTCAGGCTATTAGCAGGCAGCAATGTCAATACTCCAGAACCCTTGAAAGCTGCAATTTCACAATGTGGTGGCCGCACTGGAACTTCTGGTAAAGATTTTGGGTTACTCCCTGTGAGTGAACTTCACCCCTGTGTAAGGGGCTATTACAGTTCTGTCTTCCCCGAAGTAGCTTTGAGGGCACAAATGTTGTCCAGCCTGATGGCACAGTCTGCTGAATATCCTTAGCCTCCACTAGAGCGGCTGGAAGGGGAAACCAGGAAGCCTGTCCCATGGGAGGTCACCTTTCGGGCCCAGCCTTCAGACAGGTTGCCTTTAAGTGAGGGCACCTAAAGAGAAAATAGCATTCTTACTAGTTCCCCAGCTTGGACAGGAGCATAACTAGGAAAAACAGTGTGTCATATTTGAAACCTGCAATAACGGATAAGTGAGATTCAGAATATTGTGTCAGAGTCTTGTAGTCTGATCTTTTTGGATCCATTTGAAAATCGTTTTGGAGTTGCTAAGCCCTTTATTAAGCAGATGTATCTTGTGTCTAGTATAAATTTGTCTAGCTGGAGCAAGTGGATCTTGATTATAGCTTAGCCTTCTAGCTGCTATTGTGTTCTTTGTCCAAATTTCTGTTCTCCTGGAGGTTTTTAAAGAGACTGTTACAAAGCCAATCCTTTCTTAGCATCAGGGAGCGGATCTAAAATTATAGAGAAGTCTGACACAAGAAAAACTCCGTATGAGTAGGAGATGTAAAACCTGAATGGAAGTCTAAACTGAACGCAAGCAACTAGGGTGGACTTGGTGTCTCTTCTGCTGCTGTTTAGTCAGTAATATCTTAATTTTAACCACTGTAGTGCTAAATATTGTCTGAGTGACATCTAAAACTGTATCCTCAGACTTTCTATAACTGTGCTTGTCATAAGAGGGTATGAATCTTGAAGGTGTGCTATCAAAGCATTTCAATTATTAGATATAGGTCTCTGGCAAAAGAGGAGTATTTGGATTGCATTACCTCTGCTAGAGTGTGCAGACCTATGAAGATAAGGGAAATGTCAGTACAGTTGTAAGCTGTGAGGCAGCTTGACAAGGGCAGCAGGAAAATTGTTTGGAGGTGTCTCACAGAGCATTCTAGTATTCCTGAAGAGTTCATATATTTTCTTTAGGTCATTTCTCAGCATAAGCCTCAAGATCTCTCTAGCAATTTTTCAAACACCATACAGATGTTCTTTGCCAGGCAATGAGGCCAGGTCAAAAATAGATGCAGACCAAATGGAAAAGTAAATGTGTGCAGAACCCTGTGGCTTTCCATTTCTCCCATTCACAATGGAATGAACTCACAAACAAGAGATGAAAGTACATGAAATAAGTGACAGCTAAAACAATGAGGACAAATAGATATTGGTAGGAATAGTCAGGAATGTCGGCTGAAGGAAATTACTGTATCCTGAAATAAATCCAGAGGTGGACTTAAAAACTAATTTTTGGGGATTGGAGGAAAAACATAGAAACTCAGGATTATATATGTCCTTATACTGAGGACTTGATCATAAGCGTTTTTACATACGCCATAGTTTCTTTCATCTAATGGGGCTACATATTGAATACTAAGTCTATGGGAAAAATGGTGGGTTTGGACCTCTTGAATGCCTTTTCCAACCGTTATGATTCTATTTTTGCATGTCTATGTCTATCTTACTCGTTACATTACTGAAGATAATTAGGGTCAATATAACTCCGATTTGGGGAAAGGAACATCTTCAATTGTCTAATTGGGTTTGGATGAGATCAGACTTTTAAATACAGAAGCAGCATTTTTACATTGCCAATCATGCAAAACATCACATCAGGTATTTGTAACAGATTAATGATTGGCAAGGATAATATTTTGCTTTTAAATAAGTTCAAATAACCTTTTTAAGTTGGGCTAATATACTTCATTTTGATCATATTTTATTACAGTCTTTCAGTGACTCATTTCCTTACTTGCATCTCTTCTTTATATTATGTTAATCTTGCTTGATTTTTACCCACATTTTTAACAGCCAAACACCCTAGATTATTTATCAAAATTAGATAGATCAGGTAATTTTCTGTTGAATATAGAGCGATTTGACAATTGACTTGTCACTTAGATCATTGAAGAAATGCGTTTTAATATTTTATGAATATATGATTTTAATAACAACCATAGGGTATTACTGTAAAAATTTTAGAGAATATTAATCTTTTAATATGTGATGTCTTTAAAAGGAAATAGTATTCTCATACAAGACCATTTGTTGTCAAATTATAGATGAAGCTTGATAAAGAAATAGCCTTTTTGTGTGTAGTGCTTTGAAACGAATGAACTATTTCACGCTCTTGCTGTTATTGAGTCCCATAGCTCATCAGTCTCCGAGGCTGCTTTTCCTATGTCTGAGCTGACAGCCTTTCACATGGAGTTCGGGATAAGCCGTATCTGAGGCAGTCAAGGTTTTGTCACATTGTGAAGATAACCTTCAGAATAAACACTTTCTGAATGCTTAAATCAGATCTCCTTAGGATCTTGGGCAGAGTTTCCAGGGAATAAGGCAGTCAAAACTGCTTGAACCTTTTCATCTCCTCCCCTTGCACCCATTTTAATGAGCTGGTGTTTGGACGTGTTTCTTTTCTGTTTTGTTTTGCTGCCAGATGTTCATTTCATTGACAAGAAATGTTTTACATGATTTTCCTTTATTTTTACTAAGCACTGCTGAATCAGTAGGATGTCATGTGTACTGGTTTCCATGAATCTCTCCAAACTCAAATAGCAGTCCTAACGGATGTGCATGTTATTTGTTATAGTGATGTTTCTTAAGGATGTCGTGGAAGAATTGTTTTGGTGCTAACTGGCTTTGTGTTCTTTGAGAAATATGAATTATTTTAACATAGTTATATAAGATGGAATTTATGGGAGACACATGTTGCAAAGGAGCTTGTTTCAATTTCTTGAATTTCCAAGTTAACCAATTAGATTTAAAGGTTTTTTTGCTAGTCTATCTACATATTAATACTTGGGTATAAGTATAGGCAGATATGTATGTATGCATTTATATGTGTATGTGTGTGTATCTATGTAAAGCACACATGCATATATACACATGTATGTATATACATATGTGTATATATATATATATATATATATATGCTGTGCAGTCCAGTCTCCTGCCATTTGTCCCAAGCAGCGCAACTCACCTTTCCTGTGTAGCCCTGCAATGCAAGTGATGTGCAACAAGCTCCTTGCCCAGAGAATCACTCTTCAGTTATGAATTTCTATTCTGTTGGCCTTTGCCTGGCTGTTTGTAACTTCATATGCAGTTTTTTGCACATTTAAAAGACTAATTTCTGCTCCATTTCTACTTAATGCCTTGGGAAAAAAGGTGCTCTGAATTTTCCATAAAAGGCAAAATTAGGATGCCATCTTGATTTTAAAAAGGTGCGTGATGACTTTTATGCAGGAGAGTGGCTGTAATTGGAAATCCACACTAAAAGAAACAACAAAAGATATATTGAGCTAAAGAAGCACAAATGGCAGCATTAAGACAGCATTCTATGGTTAAGTGTGAGGGTGTCTCTGACCCCCCGTAAGTTACTCTAATAGACAAAGACTTCGGTGAACTAGTAGAGGTGCTATCCAAATACTGTTATCCTGGTTGTTTGGTCTTCAGAAATAAAGAAATTGTGAGAGTGAATTGCCAAGATTTTATTCCTACCCCCAAAAGTGCTCTCTTACAAAACAAACCAAAAAAACTTGATAATGCTGCATGTCTTTATAATCTTTTGTATGCTGACATTTCCTACTTGGGAAGTTGCCCCGTTTATGTCTTTGTAACATTTGAGATAGCAAAATTAGAGGTGAATTCTGTGATATGTTTTCGATCTTAAAATCTTTAATTTGTCACAAATTATTTAGGTATGAAGAAATTACTTGTTGATTCTGTAAAATTCTTCTAAGTGCAGGCCATCAGCTTGCTTACATGTGCTTCAGTTCTTTTCTGGTCCATCATCCAAACACCATTACTTCTGGCATTTCTGGAGGTTCAGGCACCAGCATAAGTCTATGTCTTGACATCAAAGATTTTAGCAAACTAGAATTAATGCTTTCATCTGTGATCTTTCTGGATTTGCCTTGTTTTTGCATGTCCCACAGAGATGAGACCCCTGGTAGCTCCTGTGCCACAGAGACGTGTGGCCTTTGGTCGCAACTTGCAAGAAATCAAAAGAGGCTACGGGTTTGTGGGATTTTTTTTTTCTTTTGTGTTGGTTCAAATCTATCCTTGCCATTCTTCTGAGTGGGGAGAGTTGCTTTTTATTTTGGGTCAAAGCATGGCTTGTCTTGCCTGCTTCATTAACACTCTTGAGAATGCCAGGTGCGAAAAGCTCTATTTTTTGCTGTGCAGATCAAGTGTGTCTGGTTTCTTGTGGCCTATTTTTACACATTTCTTCATTCTGTGACTAGGAAAAGCTGTGAAGAGAACAAAGAGACTGAGAAGAGTGAGAAAAAAACTGCTATGATATTATTACAGGAAAATACAGGGAAGAATGTATTTGTGAGACTCCATTTTTTGAGAGTATGTGGTATTAAAGCTAAAGACAGGAAATGATATTAAAAAGAAATGAAAAAGGGGAATAATATATTTGCTAGCTGCATTTCGTCAGCCAAATGACTGTTTTCAGGTAATTTTATGAAGGATATTTTAGGTCTTTGAAGGAAGGATTCTGAAGTACTAGTGGCTGAGAAATTTACACCTTTGCCCCAGTACTCCAGGACGTTGTTTATTCAGTATTCAATATTCCGCAATTATCTGAATTGACTCAGAAACTAAACACAGTGCTCCCAGGTCCTAACAGTGCTCAAATCCGTAGTCTGTAGGAGCCTGGGAGGGAGGGAAGGAACCGCTCTGTTCTGCTGAGCATAAACCACCAACAAATGAAGAGACTCCGCCACCCTGGTGCTAACTGAGAATCACTTAGGATGAATTTGCAGGCCTCTGCAGTATCACAGCCAGTGGTCCTTGCGTAAGGATAAGTGTCTACAACTAAGCAAACCATATATTTTTCATTCCCTGTAGGTCCTCCTAAGACCTCTGGACACCCTTTTTCAGCCCTACATGCTCTCGTGTTGATCCATATCCAGTAATGTGGTTAGGTACCTAAGGCAGTGCTCTATATGCAGCTGAGCTTGGGGCTGGCTTTTTTTTTTTTTTTTTTTTTTTTTTTTTTTTTTTTTTTTAACAGCAGCATGGCTCTGGATATACTTGTGTCCTTAAAAAGCAAACCCAGGTGTACTTTGTATGTGCTAGAGCCAGCAAAACTGGGAAACCAGTTAAGTGGTTTAAGTGGGAATTTAAATTGAAAGGCAGCAAGCTATGGCTAGTGCTGGATTGCATTTAAGTATTGGAAGCCCCTAGGCAAGGAGGCCGTGTTAGCTTAGCATGGTGCTAACCGAAAACCCCAGTGATGCTGGTCCTGCCACAGTATGTGCAGCAGTTGTGGCAGATGCCAATAAATTCTCAGAGCGATACGTGAGCTCCAGGCCTAGTGAGGGATGTGGCCTCTTATCTTGCACGCGGCTGTGGTGCAGCTGCTGGCAGATGTTATGGCCCTGTTTTATAATAGCATTGGGCTCCTAGCAATGGATTAATAGTTTAACCTGAGTCCAAGGAAAGATTACATTAGGTCAAATAACAAAGTACAAGCCGTTGTAATATATGTTGATTGGATCCATGAACTTCTATGTTTTAGAAGTTCTGCAACATTTGTTTTGGAGTTTAGGAACTAAAAATAGGCAAAGGCAATCCTGGGAGTCTGTTGACATTCTTGCTTTCTAATCTGTGCTTAGGACAGATTTATTTTTTCTGTTTGACCCATTGATCAAGTATTAACAATGTTTATTTAGAAGTCTAAGTAGATCAACAGAGGCGCAGTGTTACTGATGTGAAATTATTCAGAAGGGACAAAAAATGCAAGAACTGATCTAAAATTATTTCAACTAAATGAAAGGAAACAGGCATTAGCTGAATTGCTAATACAGAAAATGCTTTGGACTTTCTAAAAGAGGACTGTATTTTTCTCCTTACAGTAAATAATGCAGTAATCTTTCTTTTCTGAAATTCACCTGAATAGAATGACAACGTAATATAAGCTTCTAAAGGTGTATATTTGGACTTTAAATTATGTACTTATATGTAAATATTACAGAATGAGGGCAGTGTTATTCTGAAGATGTCTATAATTTATGAATCAAAATAGAGTGTAAGAAAAAAATCTCCCTTTTCCTTAAGAACCTCAAAACAGGGGAAAAAAAAAGAAAAAAATGTCTCACTTCACAAAAGAGTAAGATTAATTCACATCAAAATCCATTCCAATAACTCCATCAGTGTAATATTTACTAAACTGGTTCCTGATTCTGCTTGACCTCTGTGTATGTGTTAAGTCTAAACTTCATTGAAATCAGTGTTAACTTTTTTTTTTTTTTTTTTTTTTCCCTATTAGCTTGCTTGTGCATAAATGGGAGAACGTGTGTTTTGGTACTATGGAAGACTGCAGAAGGATCTCCCTGTAGCTTCTATCCTGCTAAAAGCCAAAGTTTGGAGCCAGTCCGTCTCCAAAGTGGACGGAGGCTTCTGTCCCCGTGCCTGTCCTGGAGGACTCCCTCCAGCTGCACAGGAGAGCCGGCTGGGTCGAAATTCCAGGGGAGCGCAGCTGCTTCCCACCCTTCTGCAGAGTAGGGGCTATCAGCCTCGCTAGCTGGGAGGTTCATATTGCCCTCAGCAAGTACCTTTCAAGAGAGATTTACTGGCAGGAATTTCATGCAGTTAAGCCAAATTGATATATTTGGCATATGTTACTGAGAGATTTGGAGGGACTAGTACAGAATAAGAGCTTTTCATATATTTTTTTGTTTTCTTATTTTTAAAAAAAAAAAAAAGGAATTATCCAAAAGACAATTTATGTGTGTCTCCTTTTGAAATATGTTTCGTCATTGGTGAAAAGAAATGGAACTTAAAAGAAAAAAAAGCACATTATATCTTTAAAATCTATAATGTTGAATACTATGTCTAAGAACAGTATCTATGTGTTATGTGATGAACCAGTTGCTATGGCAGCAGCTCTTTGTTTTGAACACTGTAAAATAGCATCCTGTAGGCTGCAAATGACCAGTATTCATATTATAGGTACCCCGGAATTTATGTGTCTCTTGTACTTTCCTTTTTGCAAAAAGATCCATATTTCTGTTTTCCACCAATGGCTATGTCTAAACAATCATCTGTTGCAGGTTATTCTATGTCAGCTGATGAATAAGATAGTTTAACTGTTGAGAGGAATTTTATGGTATCTAAATTCTGGTATGGAAGTGACAAATTGTGTCGTGTATTACAGAAATCCAAATCTGTGCAAGATCCGCAGAATTTACTTTGGATTTGGGCTAGTGCCTTATCTTAGAGAGTGTTTCAGTTTTCACTTGAAAAGGAAAAAAAAAAAGGCAAAATCTATTAAGTCCATTTCTGACAGCTAAAGGACTGTGTCTTATGCAATCTTATAAATATTTGTGTTCAGAAGTGCAGTCAGTAAAAATCTGCTTATCTTTTGACTTGCATCTTCCTTGAAAGTGAAAAAAAAAATAAATACAGAGTAGAGCCGTTCAAAACATTAGATTACTCATTTAGTTATATTTGCTGTTTGATCAAGAGAATTTTTTAACATATGAAGATGAAACTAATGTAGATCTGAAATCCAAATGTTTGTATCAATCCAGGGCTATATGCAATTTAAAATCTAAAATTATTTGATAATACTGGGTTTATGTGCAATAGCAGTTATTCTTATTTCTGAAACAGTAAATTACAATGACATTAACTTTGAATCTAGCTCTTACAAATTACACCAACATATGGTTGAGACATTTTCTTACTGTCTCTAACACAGCAGGCTCTAATTTTAGTATGTCCTTACTTGGTTCCAGTTGAATTCTTTCATAATATGCTTTAAAAAAAAAAAAAAAAAGATATTTTTATTTGCTCTGCTTTAATAATCATGCTTGAGTCCACTAAGCTTTGTGCAAACCAGCAAGACGCAGGAAAACAACGAGCCATTAAAATACGTGTTGTAGGGGGTTAGATTCTCTATTCAGCTTGAATTGCTTCCAGGCGACAAGAAGTCAAGCCGGCATGTGTGTGCATTGCAGATTTCTGGCATCTTTCCTCTTTTCACTCTTGATAACACCTAAAATTTGGCTTTGGGAATGCCAAAGTTGCCTCTGCTGTGTAAGAGGCCGGGTGAACAGGACGCAGTGGTAGCGGGTGGCCCTGGTGTAGCAGAGCATCAGTGATGAAATAAGGCATGTTTCTTGAGTCCTGTGTGAGCCCTTGTCACTGGAGATCAGTGTTTTACTAGCTGCTCTTGTGAGAGGAGATAGTGAAAGGGGCTCAATGTTCAGTTGCAGAATTTGTTTCATGGGAGGTCAAACTAGCATACAGAAGTGTCGTTGAGAAGTCATTATCACATAACAGTTTGTGACTTAACTTATGAAGTTCTTCGGATGTAAAATTGCAAGAAAGGGGTTTTAGTCACGACGCTTCAAACGGATACTCTTTCATCATTTTTGTTTTATGATAGAAGTTTTGAATTTGTCTGCATCTCATAAAAGCTATAGGGTGTCCTTTCCAAATGGCTTTCATAGTTATGTGCGAGATGGCGTTTTATGGGTTGCTTTCTTCTGCAATGACAGGATGTGAATAGATGTCTTTAAGACAAAAAATTCTAGACTGGTTAGTTAAACTCCTTTATCATTAGACAAAGAATATTTTCTGTGCAGCTGAATATCTTTTAATTGCACAAAACTGAACATACATATTCAAGAGTTATACATGAATAAAATAAAACCATTAGGGCCTATCCTTTTTTTCTACAGACATGTAAATAAGTAATTCCAATGCAATCAGTGGAATTAGCACTGAACCAAAACCATCTTGAAATCAAAATCAGGTCTGTATGTTTAATAATACTTAAGATTTTGTCTTGTAATACATTATATAGATATGGGATAAGGTTAGCAGTTTATATATGAAAAAAGGTACCTCTGAAGTATTTGGCAAGGTACTCGGATATATATATTTCATCTCTTTTTTTGTTGTCTTTTATGTGATCAGCAATAAAAGCATAAGAGGTCTCATTCAATCTAAATGAATAATCGGTTCTATTAAGACTCCTGAGTCTGTGTGTACAGTGTACTAATGATATTAAAATAATAACTGCCTATGTTAGCGGTACTCAATACCGAATAGATATCGCTCACCAAACTATACTCCAGTGCATCTAAAATAGTGACTTTAACTGAAAATCAGTGAAGGGAAATACAATTCAGCTGGAGGAAAATGAGCTCTTAGTGTGCTGTTTTGTGTAAGTAGTGCTTCCAAACAAGCAAAAAGCATGTGAAGTGTACCCTACAATAGCAGCTAAGTTCTTACTGAACTGGTGTTTTACCTTAAATTGCAGTTGGGGTTTGTTGTGGATCTGTGTTTTTTTTTTTTTTTTCCCGTCAACTGCATATTCTTTCTTGTCATACTTGGAACTTTTTTTCTTTTTCTTTTTTTCTTTTTCTTTTTTTCTTTTTCTTTTTTTCTTTTTCTTTTTTTCTTTTTCTTTTTTTCTTTTTCTTTTTTTCTTTTTCTTTTTTTCTTTTTCTTTTTTTCTTTTTCTTTTTTTCTTTTTCTTTTTTTCTTTTTCTTTTTTTCTTTTTCTTTTTTTCTTTTTCTTTTTTTCTTTTTCTTTTTTTCTTTTTCTTTTTTTCTTTTTCTTTTTTCTTTTTCTTTTTTTCTTTTTCTTTTTTTCTTTTTCTTTTTTTCTTTTTCTTTTTTTCTTTCTTTCTAACATTAATATGCATGTCTGGAAGGAATGCAAGCACGTATGGCCTTAATAGAATTTTTTGCCACCCAGAGTGAGGCACAGTTGTATTTGTATTAATTGTTTTACCCTTCTTCACTTTACAATTATGACGAGAATGTTTTCTAGTGTCATCCGGCATTCTGTAATATAATGAGATCAGGTCTAGGACTGCTGATAGAACTTTTGAGTTCAGCCAGTTATCAATATAAACAACTAGTTGATTAAAATTAGCTTTTTTTTTTTTTTTTTTTTTCCTTCTGAAAACATCCTGTCTGAACTAGAAACATCAGTTCCCATTGAACAGCTCTACTGCTGTGTACAATCTATGGGAAAAAATAGCACTGCATAAATACAAACAGTTTAACAACTGTCCTTAAAAACAGAAGGCTTAAAGCTATCAAATTATGATAAGGAACATCAATGCATGGAGTTTGCAACCTCTTGAGTATGCATAGAAGATAATGAATTCAGATGCATGGAAATATTTCATATTATTCAGTTTATGTAGATTTCATGGAAAGTTTGTCCAGAGTAATTTGTATAAACTTGCAAATCTTATGTGTTCCCCTACTGTTTACATTAGCTCATTCCCAAAGCAATGTTGTATACCTTTTAAACAGCTTACTGAAGCCATTAGTTTTTCATTGTAATTTCAACATTAATTTATTGTTTCTGAATGTAATGTTTAGTCTTGCATATGCTTGCAGAGACATAACAAAATAACTTTCATAAATCGTGATTTAAGGTAGTCCTGGTGAATCTTGCTGTTAAAGACGGCAGCAACCACACCTTCTGCCCTCACTGGAGTTCCATAACTTCGCGTTTGTTTTTATGCTTAGCTGTTAGATGTACAAGGTTCTGTAGTCAGGCTGAGAAGGAAAATAAACTGCAGGTGATAGTCAGTGCTGCAGTAAGCAGACACTTTTGGAAGGGCACAGGATCGAATTCTCTCATGCATGTGCCCAAGCCCCCACCTTTGCTGACTACCTGGGGCAGGAGGAGAGCTTGAATACAGGTGCCTGTGGGAGCAGGCACCTCTTTGGAAGGTGGGCACAGGTCAGTGCTTCGGCACCGTTGCAGAAATGGGCCAGTTTACAAGTTGAGGCGCCTGAGAGGCGCGCGGCCACGAATGGGCTTGGCATGACTTGCCCTGCTGCTGCCTGGGGACGTGGAGGAGTGGCAGGGGTTCGGAGCAGCTTGTGAATGAGCCGCCGCGCTCTTAATTACTCTTGGCTGATTTGCATGCGCTTCTGAGCTACTTAAGCACTGCTGAATAATGTATGAGGGGATATAAGTGGATGTTCCTCGCCTGAGTGGGCTGCAGATGAAAAGTGTCAGCTCCTTTCCAGCATTAATGTGTAGTTTTTTCTCAGGTTAAAGCTGTAGAGAATGTAGATAGGCTTTTTTTGGATAACTCCTACAAATGCCAAAATATTAGCAGCGTTTGCTTTTTCTCTTCTTTTCTGTTTGAATACCTGTTATTACAGTGAAAGATGTCTGTCGCAGATTTTCAATTAGGAGTTTGTTTGCCTTAGGACTCCTCTTCCAGATTTCAGCATTGTGCTGCTGTACCTGCTTCTTAAGCTTCCTGAAAACTCTCTTTATTTTTCTGCCACTGAGGTTAATTTTTTTTGCCTACTTAAACAAAGTACTTCTCATAGATTCCTTCTTGTACCTCCTCTTGTTTTTTAGTATGTCTCAAAGGGGTAATCTGAGCCACCTTGATGAGTATGGAATATGCCCTTTTTGTTTATAGTATGTTCAATATCCACTATAGGTAGATCTAAACATAATGGATGCTGTAATAATTGAAGTAACACTTGAAAACCACCTGTGGTTCACTTCGCAGAAAAACTGCTCAGAATTTTTACCATGTTAATTTACTAAGAGGCATTTGAGTGTCTTAACATACACTTGTGTCTCTCTCTGAAGTAAGCAGAAAACATCAGGATCTGGGTTGTGTTCAAAATCGAATGAGACAACATCTCTTCCTATTTCAGAATGTTAAAAATTAAAGCATAACCATTAGTACACTCATTTGCTTGAAATTAGCATTTTTTCTGTGTGGCATCTATGTCAGATTATATTAAAATTGTTAAGCTTAGGTCATAGGCCATTCCAAAAAAATGTTTGAAATGCGATGGTCAAATGTGAACTGTGAAAACTTCCAGGGATGTGTCTGTGGGCTGACATAAATTGCATAGTAGTCTCAAATATTTTGAAATGTTTGTTATACAAGTCCTGTAGGAGTATAGAAAAGTTAGAAAGAACTGCATAAAGTATGGAATCATTGCTACTAAACCAAACAGTCTCATAAAATACAGATCTTGCAAACTCCCCAAATGTAACTGAATCACCTGGCATCCAGAGATGAACTGTAGATAAGCATATTCTAAAATAATACTTTTAAAGTAAACTAGGTAAGAGACAGAAACACTGTCAAGTTGTTGAGGTTGCATAGTAAATATAGCATACAGTTGTACAAATGTTTTAAACAGAAATATATAGTTTAATAACTATAATAACAGAATTCCATAGATATTCTTGTATCTTGTAGATGTTGTATAGTATTTGATATAGAGATTTTGAAAATTGCAGTGAAAAGATTTGTATAAATGCACATTCTTAGGAGCAGTAATGTTTTAGTAGTATCAGAGTGTATGATATGGGTTCTCAAAATATAGTAAAAGATTGCTAGAGAAATAAAAAAAATATGGTTAAGAGAAAAAAATATTTTGAGGAGATGAGACTTCAGTTTGAAATAGTTACAAAAGGCTATGAAAGCAATTTTCCAACAAGATAATTTATCTCTGTGTGACAGCAATCAAGATAAAATCTGGTTCTGGGGAGTGGGGTTTATTTGTATCTTGTTCACCACTACAGAAAGTGGGACCTGGCTGTCACATGAGCAGCTCAAAACTCGGCAGTTAAAGCAGCCTCTCTTGTTGTTCCAGTTGTACCATTAAGTTATTGCAGCCTTTGGAAACTCTGTATCATCTTCAGTCACTCTGAGCACTACTTGATACCATTTTCATTACCTTTATCATTAATTCATTTTCCTTACCTTGTTTTGTCTGTAAAGTGACTGTGACAGCAGACTAGAGAAAGCTTACTCTGCTCCCGCATCTCCCTTAAATGCTTGTTTTGCCCATTTCTCCATCTTTGAAGTCACACCATAAGAGCTTCATTTCTACTTCATTTGAACTTCTGCTTTCAAACTTCCCCGTAAAATCAAATTCTGACATCTAACTTTTCAATGTTGCCTTCGTTCCTTGCCCCTAAAGGATCCTGCTTCCCATATGCAAGTAGAAGTCCCAGGAATCTGTTGCTGGCAGGTAAGGGACAAATCATGGTAATTTTTCTGTTTGGGGACAGTGGTAGAAAACTACAGCTTGAGGCCTAATTTTGGTGCTGTTATTCCTGGTGAAGCAAAATCAACAACATACGGAAGTATTTTAGGAGCCTAGAACCTCATGGGAAAAACCTGGCAAACGTATATGCTGCTGTCCTGAGACTTTAAATTTTCTGTAATAAAGGGATCTCTATCCAGCATGTTGGATCAGAACTGCTTTGAAGTTCACGCTGGTGTATAAATCCCCAGATCTGGGCTTTGGAACACTGGAGGGAAGGAGAAAAAAAAAAAAAAAAATGGAGAGAGAGGATTTTTACTGTAAGATGCTATTCATTGTGACTAGGGTAATCTGTCCTAAGTATGTTTTACATTGCATTAATGCATATGAAATTATATATGTAAATTATGTTGCATGTTAAGTGTTGTGTTATCTCCATATCTCAAAGCAGAAAGCTGCGGCGGGTTATTTAGTTAGAACGCTTGATGTGCCCCAGAAAGGGGCTCCGCGTAAACCACCTGGAGGCGCTCCTTGGCTCTTCTCAATTCTGTCCTGGGGCACAGGGAAGTAGCAGCCCCCTTTCTCTCCTTCCCTCTTCTGCTTGGGTTTCCATGGCCAGAAGGCTTGGCTGCACAGGCCAGGAAAGAATTGCAGTGTGCTCAGGACCCAGCCTGATGTGAGCATCCCACCCCAAGCTACCTGGGGGCCAGGGCTTCAGGACATGCTATGGAGAACCCCGACCACGTAGGCTAGAGTGAGGTTTCGTCTTTCAAGAGCTTGATGTACTCCCTTGGCAAGTGAATGATGTCATGGGCCAATGCAGGCACCGTCAAGAAGCTCGGAAGAGCTTAATTCCTCCTGCTTTGTTTCCAGGAAAGACAGTATCATAACTGAATGCAGCCCATGATTAATAGCAAGATAAACAACAGACAGCCTTTGAGTGGAAGTGCTTTTTACAGCATTACTACATTACTTACATTTCTAGGCCATAGAAAGGTTGTACTTGGTGGACAAAACCCTGCTCATTCAGGTCCTGATGTGAACAGCTTTACTTAATTGCAAACAACCTTGTGCATGAAGACCAGTGAAAGCTTCTCCAACGAATTTAAATAACTGTGGAAATATGTTTAGACTAACAAATGTAATTTAAGAATGATGTTACTGCAAGGAATGTTGTGATATTTATGTTGTTAAGGAAAAATCATGCCGCTCTGCACCTGATCTCACATTCTTACAAATGACATTTCAGCAAGGACTCTGCATGTGGATGGCTTACACCATGGGCTCCTGCCTACCTTTTTCTTGGCAGTCTGTAAGGGTGCAGCAGCAAAAGGAGAGCTTTTGGTTAGAAAAACAGCATAAAAAATAAATGGCTGGTGGTATGTACTGAATTAGCATTTTTTTTAACATAAGATGTCAGAATGGTAGATCTAAAGACTAATACATATGAAGATTTCTTAAACCTTCTAACAGCAGATTAAGATGTACATTGCAAGAAATGGGAGAGGCTCCCTTGGAGAACTCGGTCTTCTATCTACTGTCTGTCTCCTTCCATCTACTATTGAGTGTTACCCATTTAATTTTGATAAACTTTGTTTTTCATGAGGACATTAAAACACATTATTTGATTTTACTATTTTAGATGTATAGTAATTAGAAGACTTATGTAAATATTTTGCTGAATATATATATTTCTCTACAGATATTGTCTACGAGGATGATAAACAATTTATTTGTTATATATAATCATACACTGATATATTACTTTTTGTTAGTACATTGATATTTTAATGTAGTTTACAATTAATTACAAATTTCATCTAGTAACCTAAGCTAGATTTTTTTATTTCAAAGTCTAAAAGAAGCAGCTGCTTATCTTTCAGTGAGAACAAACAGGATTTTGGCTTAAAGGTTCTTTTGAACATCCCATCTTTGGAATTTAATTGGGACAGTGGCTGCAATGCTGTTCGGGGATCTGGGAGGTTTCTGTACAGAGCTGTGCAGAACGCCAGGAGGAGCATGCTTGTAGAATATGTGAGTTCAGTCTTATAATATTTATTAATATAAAGTGTTTGTCAAAGAAGAGTTTAGACAGTCTAAACTATGGTGTCTAAACATGAAGTGCTCTTGCAGTATGCACACGTACAGCATGCCCTCTTGTCTGTGGACATGTATACATGCGTGGGTACATACATATCCATCTTCTGTGATGCGGTGGGTGAAGGAAAGAAGCCAAATCAGTGTAATTAAATTCTCAAAAAAAATAAAATTGAATGTTTCATATGATAGTAAATAAATAAAGTGAAGCCATTTTATCTTAGATTTTGCTGCCCTTCATAAGGGCAAAAGTATGAAGGAGAAGTAGAGCAAGCACTTTACGCTAGTGTCACTTTGGTTGTATTTTGGCTGTGCTTTTGTGTTCTTTAACTCTATGTCATTGCTTTGTGGATCTGAGTTTCAGAAATAGGTGCGACTAGTAGTTTGGTGCTGGATCAAAAGAAACATTTTCAGAATGTAAATGTGCTTTCCAGCACCAATAGCAATAGCTGCAGTTTATTTAAAACCTGAATAAACTGCAAGAAAAAGTCATCACTTAGTTTCTGGTAGATTGGCACAAGGAACAATGCTTGGTAACTACGATAGTGGTAGCATTGGCAGTTTTTAAGTTTGGCTAAATAGCGGTGCCCCAATTAGAAATTTCCAATAAATATTTGTTTAGGAAGAGAGTTTCATTTAATTTCAATGAAATAAAAATTTTTAACTTCTAAAATACTTTGCAGTGGCTTTCTGTTCTGTGTCCAGTATAGGAAGTTCTTACCTATGCCTGGGAACTTGATAGTTAATCCCCTTTCATTCTTTGCTCTTATTTCCACTTACTGCATTTTCTGGCAATCACTTCCCTATTCAAAGGCTTTTTCTGTTACTTTTTCTGTTACTTTGGCTAAAGTGGTGCTGTGTTTTGCCGTAATACGAATGTTTTGAACTTTTTTTTTTTTAAAGCTAAAATATAAGAACTTTTTGATACAGCTTCACAAATTTTAGTTTTTGTTCATTTAAAGTTACACTGTTGTGGTTTTAGAGTTTTTTTTTTCACTCAATCTGTGGTGTATAACTAGGATTACAGGTTGTCAGAATCTAAATTGTGCTGCGTTTTCTACCATGGTTACAGCTTTGTAATGAAATGTATAGATGTAACATGTTCTGTTTTTATTAGAAGTTGGCAATTGTCTTGAGAACTGCTTAATTTTATGACATTTTCTGTTCTTGTCAGAATCTGGATGACAATTGCTTAACAAGGGATTTTGAAACCCCTCGAGTTCCTACATCTTTTTCATCTTTATCTGATAAAATGCTCGTAAACACACAATACATCTTTCATCTCTTTAAAAAAAAAAAAAAAAAAAAAAAAAGAGGGCTGATTTTATTCTTAAGAGTACAAATGCAACTGAAGAGAAGTTTTTTCCAGTATATTTTTGAGGTGTGTACTTTTAAAGAGAAAATACCCAGATATGTAGAAAAGATACTAGTCCTGTTGCTTCTAATTTCTCTCTCTTTAGCAGCTTTGAACTGACACAGACCAACTTACGTGACTGTTTAGCAGCCCCTCAGGCCCAGTTAGCTCTCTGGCTAGCAGTGTCAATCCTTCCCGTTTTAGGAGGTCCAGCTAGAGTGAAAGTGAGACCAAACCAGCCCCATAATGCAGTGTCCCTTGACTGATGGAATAAAAAGTCCTGTTGGGGCAATCTAGTAAATTAGAACAGTTGTGAGGTAGGCACAGAATGAAGGAGCACAGAACTTGCCTATAGTGAATTTTTCACAGTTCTTTTCAGTGTAGCTCATAGGACAAAAATTGTAATAAATTAAATAAGATGAGCCTCCCTGGAGTTAGGGAGGGCATACCTTTATAGCTAATAATCTGAGCAATTTGGAGCACTAAAACAAGCTAATCGCAAATCCTACTCAATTATTGAAGGCAAGCGACAAGTTTCCAGTAACCGCTTCAAAGCTGTTAGCTGCCTTCTGTGTTTTCAGAGGCTTCTCATTATGAGCAGGAAGGGTTACACCGGGACACATCTTCTGATATCATCTGACATTATACAGTGCACCCATCACATTGCATCATCATTAAAATAAACGCTGTTCCGATCATTTCTTTTCCTTCCATAAAAGCCTAACAAAAAAAAATTGAAATTGTGCTTGAGAACAAATGCATTCCTACCAGTTGTCTTTCCGGATTCAATTTCAAAAAACAGGCTAAACTGAGATGGAAAAAAAATCATCTTTGCTGAAATCAGCAATTCTATTAAGCATTTGCTAAGGTTCAAAGCTTTTTCCCTTTGTGACTTCCCAGACTTTTTATTTTTAAAATATTTAACTGCAGAAATTAGCTTTGGTGAAGATCTGGTGTAGTGCAGCAGCTGGTGAATATTGTCTTTCAAGTTTACTATTTTCCTGTAGCATTTCTTGTAAATGCTTGCATCCTGTTTAGCTTCCCTGTATCTCAGACATTTCAGTTTTTCAGGTTTTTTTCCCCACATTTTAATGCCTCTCATTGTCAAAGTTTAGATTAGTAATATTTTGATGTCATGAAAAGGCATACTATGTTAGCTAAATTAAAAAAAAATGTTTCTTCCTTCTTGATAGTCCTTTTAAATTTGTATGGAAACAACATTCAGATCAGCACAAAGCTCTCACATGATTATGATTGTCAGATTTGTAGCACGAGGTCTGCTTATATGGCTTTTTTTGCCATTGTTTTGGTGGCACCCTACTACGTTGTATAATTTGTGCACTTTGCATTTGCTATTTTGGTGTCTGGAGGGAATTTCAGCAGTGACTTGCACAGTAAGACAGCTTCAGTAAATTATTCAGGATAGGTGTAGTCACTTTGGTGTGACTGCATAATTAAAAAACCCTTTTAAGAGAAAGCTGTCTCCACAGAGACCTTAGTTAGGATATTGAGAGAGGCCATTTGAGATCCAGCAGCTTTGACCAGCGATTCCAAAGCTGTGACAGTAGAAGATTGTCTTGAGCTGGTTGTTGGCTCCTTGAATGGTAGGATCTATGTTAAGCATTTAACATGAACCTGCATTCTGACTTGCAGAACAGAGTGTAGGGACCCTTGGTTTAGTTAAACTTCAGAAATCTGTCTCTCTCTCTTTTTAAGCAGTGATTTAAAAAGCAAAATAGAGTCATACGGGGCTGCGTTTCTGGGAGTGCGATGCCTAAAAATGAATAAAATATTGCAGGTATGATCTTTCCACATTTCTAGGTGACTGTATTTGCCAGCTGTCTACTGTGATCCCCCAGCTTGTGCAGATGCACTCGGAATGGCCTTAATTGCTTTCCTACTACCTTGCAAGTTCAGCTCTAAGTTAGCATTGCAAGTTCAGACTGTTAAAGCGTTACATCTCTCAGGCTTTTGTGTGAAATGCTCTGTCTGTATACACACGTCATGTGCACGTATAAACAATTAAAAAAAAAAAGCCTATGGCTAGTATTTTGTTTTCCATATTAGCTTATATTTAAAAAAAAAAAAAAAAAAGCTTTACACACAGATAAAGGTGTATTGCTTAAGGATATGAAGTTATTTTATATCCTTAAAAAACACAGTGATTGCTATGGGACAGAAAATTATCTGATCTTAGCTTTTCAAAGATAAATGACTGGATAGAATTAGATGGGCAAAAATGTTATTTTTCTAGGATTTATTCTTGATTTTGTTTTTAGTGTAGATCAAGATGCTTTCAGGAAAAAGCAAGAAGAAGGTTTTTTTCTGTGTTACAATTTAATCAAGTATTTTGTGTCCAGTCCTTGAACATGAAGCATAGTTGCTTAGACAAGCAACCGTTTATGTACTGGTGAAGAAAAGTGAAGCATTTTGAATATTGAATGATAATTTTTAATGTATCAGTACAATGCAGTGATATTTTATATAGTAATATGTCTATAAATCTGATCCATTAGTTATTCCGATAATTTAATAATAATAATCCCATTAAATGGGATTTTTAAATGAGGGAAAATATTGTTGCTTGAGACACTGTCCACTTCTAAAACTACATTTTTTTTTTATTAACTGAATAGAATTGTTCACTCACTGTCTGGGAGCTGGTTGACTCCCAGTGTGAAATGCCCTGTGACCCCTTAGAATCCTTTCAATAAATGATCGTACATCATGTTGCATGTATAAGAGCTATGGTTCTGTCTTTTCTCTTACTCCTTCCCTGTGAGCAGCGCTCATTTTCTGTGAATAGCAGCTTGGTAGCAGTCCCTGAGCCTCCCCCATTCGGATGGGCCACGGTTTCACCCCAAAGTGCTTCTACGTGGGGACTGGTAAAACTGCTTATTTTAGATGAGTCAGATACCGTGTGACTAAGGTCATTAAAAAGGCAGACCTTTACAGGTATTTGATGCCTGATGGTGTAGAAAGGAGGTACTTAGGATATTTTTTGAACTGGTTGTGTGCCCGTGTCCCATCGTTACGTGTATTTTAGAACCCAACAAGACGAACCTAGCGAATATGCTTGGTGGTAAATCTGCCATCACCTAGCAGCAGTCTGCCTGCCCCCTGTCCCCTCTTGCTGTCTGGAGTCACAACAACCATGTAGAGGCTTCCCAGGTAGTTGCGCATGGGGTATTTGGTTTAAGTTTGCAAATGGTGTATCTGTGGCTTGCTAGTTCCGGCTCAGCACCTGCCCAGCCAGAACCTCTTGGTGCTGTAAAATGCTCAGGTGAGCCTTGGTCTCCTGAGGGCGCAAGAGGTCTTAGTTCTGCAGAGAAATTCCTGCCGTGCTTATGCTTGAAATTCATGATAGCTGCGTGTGGCCTGCATGGACGCGTGTGAAAACTGCTGCGCCAGGTCGCCCTGCTCTTGGCATGAATAGGTCTCTGAAACGTGGTCGTGCAAGGCAATCAGCAATCTTGTGTCCTCCTAAGCTCTCTGAGTGCTGGTAGCCAGCAGGCTCAAGCTAGGTAAGTGTTAGCTATGCTGTTTAATAGCTTTATATGAATATGTTATAATTTGAAAAGTTGCTAAAGTCAGCACAGCTGGCGCTTGTGAGAGCTCAAGAATTCTGCCTTTTCTTCTGCTTTGTTTCACTTTTCCCATCTCCTTTTTCAGATATTTTGATACAGTCTAGAACTGTTACCTAAATTTTATCTTTTAATAATTCTTAGCTTCCTGTTTAACCACTTCAGTCATATTTCACAATCTCCTTGCCATGTTTCATTCATAAGCAGGCATCTCTAAAAGCTGTGATGAAGTTCTGTGCCAGCCGGTGTCTGCAACTGCCCACTCGTACTTCCTTTTGTTCTCTAGAACCTGCTCCTCGCTGCAAATCCACTCTCTAGACCTTCTATTCTCTGCATTTTTTTCGTTTGTGTGCTTGGATGTGTTTTCTTCTTTACAGAGCTTCCTGTCAGCAAGGATTTGTTTCTTATCTGGGATTAACTGTTGCCTGCTAGAGATTTTTTTGGGCTGTTTGTTCTGTCACTGACTGTAGTTGCCACTCATAGTAGGGAGGTATTGAATATGCGGAATATTGATAGAAGTGAAGCAATAAGGTT
>VZSV01000001.1:4358744-4393618 GCA_013398735.1 Nothocercus julius | reverse complement strand
TTACATGTTCAGTAGAACTTCTTTTACATATTTGTTCCATTACAGGATACTTTGCTCCTGGTTCTCTTTTGTAACCAAAGCATATTCAGGTCCTGTTTTACCTGATTTCAAAATAGCATTAAAATTTTCAAATACATGCACTAACAGTAGCATTGTCTTCTACACAGAACATTTAGTTTGCTCCTGCAATCATAGAAGGACAACTCCAGAGTTTTAAAAAACTTGTAGTCATGCCAGCTTTCGAAGCAGCTCAGGAGGAAAATATTGCTGTGGTGAAATCTGTTTCAAGTTCTTGCCTCAAGGAACAATTTGTTGGTCAAAAGAGGAAGACCCTCTTCTGAAATTTAGGACAAAGATGGGGAGTAAATGGAGTCTATTATAAATATTTTGGGGAGAAAATTTAGTGGTGCATGTGTAGTGTATAAAGAGTGAAAAATGAATGAAAAGAATGAAAAAGAATGAAAAGCAGTAAATTCAATACTGCTAAATAAAACTGTTAAAACACATGAAAGCTTACCTGAAACTGAAATTAGCTACATTAAAAATGGAAAAGTTCAAATATTTCTTCTTTCCAAGCCTGCAAATGATAGGTGGGAACAATTGTGAGCCACTGGCCATGCATGATTCTGAAACATTTTGGGATTTTAATAGCTTTTTTTAACTCAAGCTTTCTGAAGCTGTAATACAGGAAGCTGAGGAATGCTGTGCAAAAGTTGAAACATATCCAAGATGCATTTTGAACACAGGATGAATGAGGGAGGTAAAACTTAGCAGAGGCAGTGTTTGCTTTAGGGCTGGTAGTTCTGGATGACTGAGCCCTGATCAAATAGTAAGCAGTGATTATCATCTAAAGAAAATACTGCTCAAGAACTTTGGGAAGAGTCAATATGACCACTTGAGAAAAATAAAATAAAATAAAATTTCCCAAGTAATGGAAGTTAGACTAGTTGAAATTTAAGTTGGACTAGAGTAAAATTAATAGCAGGCAAGCAAGATTCTCAGGTTATAGAATTTTGCGGGAATGTCAAATATCAACTAAAATGAAAAGCATTAAAAAAAAAAAAAAAAAAAAAAAAAAAAAAAAAAAAAAAAAACAAAAAAAAAACCAGAAGTCAGCTTCACGTTCTGACAATATAGAGCTTTACATGGTTTGAGAATCGAGCATTCAGTAAAACTGCAAGAGATGTAATGAATAATACCACTTCACAAAAGTGTCAGAAGAATGGGTATGACATAGAGAAAGATAAAGTTACACTATGAGCAGTTGTCATGCAGTATAAAGCAGCTTGAAAGCAAATGTTATCTTTTTATAGTTTTTCAGAATATGGGTCTTTGGGTAAAAATGTGAAGGCTTGCGGTCTTGTATGGAGTTTTTCCTCACTGAAAGGGTGAAGGATGAAAACAATTGAGAAAGGTGAACGTCACTGCATTAAAAGAAAATGAGAAATAAATGTTACACGTATGGGAATGGGAATAAAAACAATGAACGTAACAACACCACTGAATGCACCACCAAACTGCAAAGAATTTAATGGCACCAGGATGAATTGCCAGTACCTATGAATGGTGAAATTTGGTGGGTTTGGTTAGTGCTAAATAACTTTCTACATTGGATAAGTTAAAAGAGTCCCTGTAGATGCCAAAAGATAGATAAAGAATTAATGTAGTTGAACACTACTATCAAATCTGTGGGGGACATTGTATCCCTAGACAATTGTGTTCAACTGAGCGGTTGGATTTGAAGATGAAGCAATATCTTTATTTAGAGGATATAAGATCAGTGTAAACCTTATGTGGTCACCAGGTTCTGGAGAAAGATATAGGCAGAAAATGCTTCCTCTGAAAGAATAAAGAAATGGTATGACAGATTGCTTGGGATGTTGAAGTTTTTAGGGAAATTCATTACTAGCCTGCATCTCTGAATAGAATTTGATGCTATTTTATCCCAAAATGTCTAAAGAAAAATGGATTTGCATTTCAATGGAGTGTAAGATATCAAAAAATAAATAGTTCAGGAGACAAAAGAATTAGTTCAGGTTCTTAGCTGCTCTGATGGTAACTGAAAGCAGAATTCATTAGTCCACTTTTAAAATGTCCTTAAATCAGTATGATTAGAACTTGAGATGAATGATTTGTTCAGGACATGCTAACAAATGAATGTCAAAAAGCTGAAACAGAAAATAAGAACTTGCCTGCTCTGTGAATTTTGCATCTTTATTTGTGGGAAAACATGTATTTACTGAAAGAAGATATAAATTAATTACTTTTGTTAGCAATAGGGATGTACTCATCCAAAATTAGGCCATCCCTACAGGTATGACCTTTTTACATATATAATTTATACACTGAATTTAAATGTGCACAGATCTAGTATTTGCAGATAAACTTATTTTAGAGCACTTGATAAAAATTTGGTGTAGTAAAGTATAGGGAGAGATTTTTATACTTGTTGGACTTATTTAAAAAACAATAACAACAAAAAACTAATTTGTAAAAAGAAGAAATGTATATAGCGATTGCTACTTAGGATGAAATCTTGCAGAGAAATCTTCCAGAGAGTAAACTAAGGCTGTTTACACAGGAAGGCTGGGCCTCTCATTGGTAATCAAAGCAAAATCTTTCAGAAGATCAAATCTTATTTTATGTTAGCATGTCATTCCTTCCTCAGGTGTTCCAAAATATATGTCAAGAGGAACATATCAATGCCATTTAGAAATTGAAGTAGCTAGGTAAATGCCAGTGATGCTTAAAAAACTTCTCAGATGTATAACAATATTGAACCAAAGCCCATGCTTGCCTAAAAAAATTCATGTTAATGTCAAAAAACAAGCAAACAAAAAACCTAGTCCAAAATGATGTTTCACTCCAAAGCATAAGGTGTATTTTTACTGACATAAAGGGAACACTAGTCCAGATGCTCTAACCAGACCGCTTCCATATTCTCCTAGCATTTTGTTCATTAAAATGGGTGCTTGAATCTGGGCTGTTTCAGTCAAAATGTAAATATTTATGCAGAATGAAAAACAGCTTCAATGGGAGAGACTGATAGACTCATTGTCCATCTAAAAGCATGGGCATTGTGGTTCTTGTAAACCTCAGTGTATCTTGTGAATGCCAGAACCACTGGCACTCACAAGACAAGGAGGATCTCTTCAGACTTAGCAAGACCCCGATCCAGTCAACACTAGGGCTACTCCTGCCTGTTTATGGTTTAGGGACTCACTGTGTGCAGTGTTCGGAAGAAGTGAAACAGCACAGAATCCCCCATGGACTTCATTTTTTCCTCACTTTGGAAACACCCTAGCCTTACATTAACAAAATGAAAAATCCCTCTATCTTAGCCCCATTCATCTGCCATCTTAATTGCTGCCGTTCTGTATAAAACAGATTCTTGAATTCTTCTGGAGGATCCAAACATACACCAGAATTGACGATGGGATTATGACCTGTGATCAGTTTGACCCTGGAATGAATCTTGTCTCTTGGTATCACAGGAGAATAATTACAGAAAAGATATAGCAAGACATTCATCACAAAACAACATATTAGAGAAAGGGATTAGTTGGCGATTGTTTTTATGAAGGTTTTCTATTTATTTATTTATTTATTTTTAAACTCTATAGAGTAAGATGGGACACAGAGATGAATTCCTAAACTCTTCATGAAAGAGCTTTCATTAGATAAGGAAGAGTCTGTTAGATCCATCCATCCATGCATCCATGCATCCATGCATCCATCCATCCATCCATCCATCCATCCATCCATCCTCTATCCTATATACCTACCTATCTACATACTGGTTCAATGGAATGATTCTGAATAACTTGATGGGTGAGGAAACACAAAGCTGCACAGGAAAAGAGGACTGGAAGAATTGGATTCTGTTCCCAATCCAACACTCTGATCATGAACAAATAACTTTCCTGTCCCTCCAGTGGTCGCTTTGGAGACAGCAGTGATTTAGAGACACTGAGCTGATGTGGCAACAAAACAAACTAGGAAGATTTATGTTCTTTTAGTGTGAGCCCAGTAGTCTCTGGCCAAAAGCGAAAGCACAAGGGGTCCTTTGCCTACACTTTGTAATTACAAAATGCATTTTTTAGGATCCTTTCTTATTGTTACAGCACAACAGCAGTTAAGTGGATGTGTTTTTCTGTAAGCAGTTGATCAAATCTGTATAAGTGACAATAGATCAAAGTTTACAATACAAGGAAATAGCTCCTTTGGAGAAAGGAGCTGTGAATTGGAGAAAGCTGTGAATGGACCAGGTCCAAAGAAAATGTAATCTAAAGAAAATGGTCTTGTATTAATAGGATATTATTTAGCCGATACAAAAATATCTACCTTATTTTTGCCAGTTACTCATACACACTGACATCATTTATGTCTGCCACTCATGAGAGAAGGGCCATGGCTGGCATAAAAATAAAAATGTTATTTTTATTTAATCTAAATAAACCTGCCTAATCTTACTGAAAACATCTGAAAATGAACTAGCTGCCTTCCTTAGAAGTATTTTTAACATTTTTTTTGGTCTTTGTTCATTTTACATCTAAAAGTCCAGAGCCATAAATCTGGCACGGTCCAAATATTTATATATGTACTGTAACGTATCTGTGAAATCTATTTTATCTTCTGCATTGCTAGATTTTATTCTCAAACAAGAAATCAAACAGCCTCTTTAGAGCTATCAAGAGAACATAGTGTTTCAAAGTGCTTTGTGAATATCATGCAGATAAAGCAGTAGAGAAGTAGGTTTGTGTCCTTGGGAGGATTACCCAAGATTCAAATGTGGCCTGCAATACCTGCAATACACATAGTAAAAGATGTTAGTTACTGGTACCACTCAACATGATGTAGACAATCTCTTGTCACTTAGAAGCAAAATAATCAAAGGCTATTTCCAGAAAAGACATTAGGTTACAGCATATCTGAAATGAACATGAATTATCTCTTACTGATGACCTAGAAGGAGAAAAATTCTGCTTGCTTGCCTATTGCAAATACCTATATTTGAACACCTATATAGAATATTTGAAGTCTCACAGCTCACAGTTTTGCTCTTTCTCTGCTCTTTCTATTACTATGTTTTTAGTAGTGCTTTTTTTTTTTTTTTTTGCACCATACTTTCCTATAAAGTTTTTTGATCTTCAGGTCTCAGAACATACTCTAGTTTGCCCTAGTGGGTGGCCTTCAACAGTAGTTTTTATGTTTCTCTCATTTTCATTGCCTGTCATGATATTGTTATCTCTCTATTTCACTGGAAAATGCTAAGTTTCTAGGATTTCCACTGTGATTACAGAAGTTTTCTAGTGTTTGGCATTTTAAAAAATTGAGAAAAATACGCTCCAATGTAGACGTTTTGGCGAGTCTTCTCAGGGACACCCTGTTCCAGCACAGTCTGCACCTCTGAAAAGAATTCACCATGGCCTGGGTCTGTTCTCAGCTAAATTCTCTGGGGACTGGTGCTAGTGAAGCCGTAGATATTCAAGCATCTGTTCTAGACAGAAGCTCAGTAGTTTTCAGCGTTAGAAATACTGACCCTTACAAAACTGCTTTTATTTCAGTGTGATCTGAGCCAGTAGGGCAATCCAAATATATTGCTAACATTTTGATTCCTTATGAAATCTACTTGTAGATTTCATTTTGAAAAAGAAAGACTATTAAACCCCTGCTGTGCCTGAAGATATTGCCAGCAGACAGAGCTTGTGTGCAGAAGTAATGTTAGTCTCCTCGGCTTTTGCACTTCTTGAATTAGTAAATAAAATATTGGAAAGGGAAGAGCTACAGAAATGCTGTTCTGTTTTTTCAACAGCATTTTGTACATTGTATGTGAATAAGTTTGGAAGCAGAATTTAATATAAGAAATTTACAGAAGCATTTTTTTGTTGCTGTTACTCTTTTAATCTATAGATAAAAATAATGTGAAATGGCATATTAATCCTTCTCAGATCCACCAGTCTATTTAGCTTGTTTATTGCCTCCTGACTTATCAGTTTGATTTAAATTCCTAACATAAATAATTGTGACTCATCACAGATAACAATCTAATTCATTTCTTCAACTCGCTTGCATTTGTAGAGCAGGAGAGAGAATTGGGCTCCTAACTGCTCTTTCAGAGCGTTGCAGCAAACGTAACACGTTGCTTCCTCCCCCTTGCTGAGGCTGCCAGGAGGTGATGAGGACATAAGACCAAGTGTTCGCACAGTGCTAAAAGTTATACAATAATAGATTTTGCAATGCTTGATGGGAATTTCTGTCTGAAATTCCAGTAAACTCAAAAGATTTGTTTCTTAAGGTGTTTTTGCTCTCCTTTGTTTACTCCATGTTTGACTCCCAAAACAAGAGGAAAAAGGCTCACTTCATAGGAAGTTGTTCCAAATGCAAAGATAAAAAAAGGAAGGAAATAGGAAAGAATTGCTGAATTTGCTTCTCCACTCAAAGGAATGTCTTCAGAGCCACAGTTCAGTCTGACAGCTCAGGTCAATCATACAAAATGTGCAGAGATGCGAGCTTCCCTCCAGATTGTACGTGGACCACGCAAGAACATTTTCTGCATGGCAGCTGGGGCACAGTCACTTGTTTACGTGCTGGTGGCCTTAATGCGGTTGTCATCGGGGCCTTAGATGGTTGCTTCCTTTCCAATCTTGCAGTTGCATTGATCTCAAGTTGTATCACTGTCTCTCTCAATTATGTATTTTAAAGCCAGGAAGGATTTGCCCATAAGGCAGAACAGACAGATCCTGTTCATCATTAGTGGCAGGGAGGGGTGGTTATCCCTCAGAAGAAAACTGGGATGGAAAAAGATGTGGAGTGAAATTAAAACGAAGGTAGAGCAAGATTAAATTGTAACCTGGGTAGAGTTTGAGCTGAGCTTCAGAGAGCTGTCAGTCTACACACTACCTGCCTGGTAATATCTTTTTCTATTTACTTGGTTATATTCAAAGGTAGATTAAACACTGACCTTTTTAAAGCATTGAAATACATGCTTAGGAAAAGATGTTGCCAATACAGCTCAAGGTTAAGGACATGCATTTGTAAATTGCGCCATTTTAAGGGAATGCTTTAGGCAAAATTGTTTCCCTCATTGAAGTAGATGCTTTTGTATGGTTTTATTAGTCATTTGAAAGCTGTCTTTCAATGGATGAAGGTCTCCAAAGGCCTACTAATTTTGAAATTTGCATTAGACAGCAGATTTTTCTACAGGAAAAAAAGTCTAAATTATAAGATTAGATAGTCCTGAGACAGAGAGATCAAATCTCTGTCCTTTGGAAAATTTAAAATACGGTTTAACATATTAGAAAAGGGAAAGCCAGAAGATAGAATGTTACAAAACTGATTTTATTTGTACTGAAACCTGACAGTTAAAATACAAATGAAAACTTTTTCTATGCCATTAGGGAAATGAGGGTTATTGTTATCAATAGGGTTATCAATAACAGAACAGTAACATATTGTGATTGCAGTTCTGATGGAAGAGATGCTGTGTCTCTCTCCCTTTAAACTTAAGAATGGAATTCTGAGATTTTCTACTTTATACTGTGAGTTTTACAGGGCTTTCAGTTTACATAACCCCACCTCTCATGAGAAGTATTAAAATCATCAGTTTTTCTGATGAGCAGATATAACTTTTGCTTTTAGTTTGACAGTTTTTACATCAGGGTAGGCTAGTTCAGTTGCTTGATTTTTTGAACATATTTTCAATTTTATTGATATCATGTTTTCTTCTTTTTCCTCTAATTTGTAGGAGTGTTATTTTTTTTTAAGATGATGATGTCTTTCACTATTTGGGTAGCTTCTTCTTTTCCGCTTTCTCAGAGGACTTTCCCCTTTCTCAGAGAGTGCAGTTTACATGGTGAAGTTTCAGATAATGTCCTTATAAAAATATAAAAACAGTGTCCTTTACTTAGTTCCATTTTTCACTGAAATTTTTGCAAATGAAGACACCTGGAAAAAATCAGTGGTTGAAATTTCAGCTCATATTGCAAAACTATTACAAAAAAATTAGAAGTAGTATCAGCTTCATCAGCTGAAGAAAATACATTCTTATACCCTGTTTTTTGATTATTGTGTAATGAAAGGAGTTGTAACGGGGATGAATAAAACTGGATGTTTGTTGTTTTGTTTTGATTTAAGTGAATTTTTGAAAATATATTGAGTAATTAAGCAGTTTGAGATAAATATGTTAAATTAGTTATATACATTTCAGAAAAAACAGAAGTTACAAGAAGTTCAAGGGACAAAACATTGTGTACTAAATTGGCACTACGCATAATTTTTGGAGAGACTTCTGGCAAAGCAGAGTCTGGCTGGTATTAAATATAATACTTTTAAGACATTGAAGAAATAAGGTCCTGCTAGCTGTCTGCTTATACATATTTTCATGTTATTCAATTGTTTGGTAATTGTCCAATCTTGATTTGCAGTTTTGTTCATATAATTAAACATAATTCTTGTTTTAAGCTATACTTATGTTGTGAAAAGACATATCAGGCTTCAGGATGTTATTAGAGCCCTGTTTTTACTCTTACCACATCAGATTTCTTATTGTAATTCATATTGTGTGTAAAGAGACTCTGGCCTGCTCTTGCCATAGCAACCACATCTTTTCTTTTTAATAAAAGCAAAAGGAAAAAAAATACTTCAAATGATAAAGCCTAATTATTAATTTTGGGAAAGTTATCCTTTGATTTACCATTGTTATTCCCTTCAGAAGGGAAAATGTTGATTAGAAAATCTCTTGCTGGTACCAAATTATCCACTGTAGCATGTCTCTTAAGCACTGTTGTGAGAGGGAAAAGACAGAAATTAAGGCCTCATTCTGAAAATCATCCATGGGTAGGAAAGATGAATTATATTTTTGATTTATCTTGTAAGCTTCCAGTTACCCACATTGGAATACATGAATTGTGCCCCATTTTTATAGATGGATGTAGATGTAATATGGTTTGGCCTCCTGCTGTAGAATTTCTTATTAATAATACCACCTGAGATGCATGAAAGAGATTTTATGAAATTTCTTATTGGTTCAGAACCTGCATCTTCCTCTCAGCCTTTACATTCTAAATCTTATGCCATATGTGCTTTTTCTCCATCTCATCAACAATTAGCTCTGTCTCAGTACATCAGCTTTGTTCCTGGCCTCCCGCATTTATTTTCTATGTTATCCATGTGCCTACTGCAATTCCATATTTTTCCCACCTTTCTTGGAAGCTGTAACACCCATAATTTCCATGACAGTCAGTCCAAAAGTCCCATGATTATTAGTTAATGTGACGTGGACACAGGCTTGAACCAGAGCTGTGAAGACACTTGGCCTTCTGGTAACAGCTCACTTGCCTTCCTACCTCTTTTCTGTTAGCGTTATGTCTTCAGGCAGGTGTAAGTATAATTCTGCTTTGCTCCAGCTATTAATAATTAGAAATGTTTTAATAATTCATGTAGAAATGATCTAAAGTGGGAGTGTTTTTCCTGGGAAGTAATCACTTTTCACCTTGAACTCAGATATATGCTTGCAAAGCACATTTCCTGTTATGATTGGGATGTTTTATCAGCTTCAGCTATTATAAACACCTCGAATTATTCTGTGGGTGTGAAAAACCCAAATACCTTATTACAGTACAGATGCTTTTTAGACAGTGAAATACCTATGTAATTCAGAGCATCAAAATAGTAGATCTGACAGATTAATAAAATGCTAAATTAGGGAAGTGGTTTTCAATTGCATAATAGTCTATGTTCTCCCTATCTTGTCAGTCTGAGGAGCCAAATCAGGACTGAGATTCAGTACTTAAAGCTCCTTAACAAAACTAGCTCCTTAAAATGGGGGTCTCCAACTGCCTCACATTTCACAATTTCCTTCAGCTGAATGGGATCCCAGACTTGCTTTTATTATTTTAAGCTAAGTCAATGTACAAAAGGATCCTACAATAGCTGTAATATCTATATATGTTATTAAGTTTTATTACTTCCTGATATATGAAGAAATGCATCTATGGTTATGTGAATGGAGGGTACGTTCTTAAGAATATCCTGGGTGCTGGCGATTGCCTCGTCTTTTATGCAGCATTAGGTAGTCAGACTGTCTGTGCACAAGCTTTAAATATGCAAGAAAAACTGGCATTTATCAACACATTTTTCACTAACTATGCTCCAAATTTTTATATATATGTAATGTATTTTTTTCTCTCTCTCATTTGGAAGTACAGCTGCAATAGCTTCTGCTCAGCTAAATAGTATCAGTAGGTACTGGGTGACTAAAAGAAACGACATGCCAAGAAAATTTTACACAGCGTAGCTGTCATGGTAAAGTTGGTGTCTTCCAAGCTCAGTGCCCTCCACTATTATCCCGTAACCGCCTCGGCAGGTGTGAGTTTGTTCACATACATAAACCGTGTGTTGTGAGACCCATCTGAGTGCAGGATTTTGCTATAATGGATTTTTGTGCCAAGGCTTAATATGTGCTTCTTACCGAAAGTGACGTGCCAGCGTGCAATTCAGAGAATCTGCACAGGTAAATTTACTATACTAAAGGACTTCAAATAAATAAATAATTTTTAAAATGACATCCATTAGTAGGTAACAGTAATATCATAGGTAGTGACAATAATGTTACAAGCTTAGTAAAGAATATTACAAATAGTATTGCGTTGTTGACAAAGTAGGCAAACATTGAATTACAAATGCAGTTCTATAGGCCCTGCTGGGTCAAGCCAGATTTCTTACAACTCCTTTCGTATTAGCAGGGAGTATTTTTTGGCCTACCATGGATGTGACATTCCTCTTGCTCTACCATAGTGCAAATAAAGTTCAAAGTCAAAGCCACTGAGGCACAGCTGTGCCACAGGTACAGCATTCAAGCACAGGCAGGCTCCGGGGCTATGATTTTAAAGCCTGCTAAGGTCTGTTTTAAGAGAGCAAAGAGCGCTTGCTCTGGAGCTCACCAAGGTAGCTCTGAGCGAGTGATTATGCCTACATATTGCAATACCCTGCAGAGGGATTATCCCAGGCCTGGAAAGCCAGATGCATACGTTAGCAGAGAGATGTGCCTGGCCTAATTAGCCTTGATTTTCAGCAGGGCCCCCTGGCTTGGCTGGCGCAGCTAGAGCACAGCTGATGGGGCTGTGCTGCTCCAGCATCCCCTGGCGTAACGTGGGTAGTTCAGGCACCCTGCACTGAATGTTGTGTTGTATACAGATGTCCTCTGAGGACCTGTGTATGGCTGAACTACGTTCCCCATCAACCTATAAAAATGATAACTACATTTTTAAAATGATAGCTATATTTTATATAGCCTGTGGAGAAGAGTACATTTATGTTCTTTAATATATATTGAACATACTGTGATTTGTAGGAACTTCTATAAAATTTACTTAAGCATAGTACTCAGAAGATGTTTGGGAAGCTTTCATTGTATAATTAATCTCCAGTTGCTTAACAGTAAAATCATACGTTGTTATTCTTCAACTACTTTTCATAATCTCTGTTACGTAACAAGATCGATATTAAGATAATGAGAACTGCAATACGCGCTTTTTCTTCTCTTTATATATCTTTCTGCTCGCCATTGTCTTTATCTTCTACTGTGAAAAATCACTGAAATATTTCAGAAGGCATATACATTGTGTAACACACCTATTGGGATATTCAGGTGTTTGCTGTGTGCTCACACCATTAAATTCATATTACTTGACCTACATTCCGTATCTCTGGAGATAGCCATTAAATAAAATGGCATGTTTCCTTAGGAAGTACAAAGCATTCAAGATTGTTTATATATATATATGTATATATGCACACACATATATGTTACAATCTTGAATGTATATGCATGTGTGTGTTTGTATATATATTTAAAATGGTTTCAAGGGGGGTTTGGTTTTATGTGAGCTCAGCAGTACAACTTGAATAGAACGGTCAGGACAAATTTTTGGTCTTGTACGACCATGCGTTTAACCTTGATAAAAGCAGGAATAAAACCACTGAAAACAGAAAGAATGACATAATGGCTAAGGAAACTTTTGACCAAAAAGATTTTTGGAAGAGAATTCTAATTAGGACTAATTGGGAAGAGTCACACTTACGGGATATTCTGTGCGCATATTTGGGAAACTAGAATTTGGGATATTGTACAGTGTTTGCTTTTACCAACATGTTAATTTAACCTACTGTGTAAATAATCTTGGTATTTACGTGGGAGGAGAAGAAACCCTAATGCTGCCTATGTCTTTCTGTATTTAGTTTTAAGCATCGGTGAAGGTGGCTTCTGGGAAGGCAGCACCCGGGGACACATAGGATGGTTTCCTGCAGACTGTGTTGAAGAAGTTCAGTGTAAACCGAATGAAATCAAACCAGGTAATTGGATCAAGTTCTTTTTGAGTTCCTAACAGTGATAAATGCAATGTATGTGGATAAGCTAAATGGCAGTCTGGGTTGTAGTATGTTAACCAGCAATGCTTTTGTGCAACACTAGAAATTGGAGAATTAAATAAAACTGAGCTGCTGAATAAAAAAGTAAAGATGGGTTTATTGACTAGGTTTTATGGGATGCTCTCCAAGCAAACAGTCTTTTTTTCCTGAGGGACTGTGCTGTGGAGCAAAGCTAAAGCCCTTACAAACGCATGCAGATGTTGTGTAAAGCACTAGGCTGCAGCTGGTTTTCTTACAGCAGAGGAGCATCGCTCATTAAACAGTTAAGCAGTGGAAGAAAAACTGGTCAGTGATCTCCCGAACTATCTTAAAAGGTTGGACTGTATTGAAAGGTTGCTTGTGGCAATCACGTTTCCTCCGCTCCCTCTACTACATTTTAGAGGAGACACACAAGTGGTGCAACAGCCTTTGCTGTCATTAACGATGACAAAGGAAACAGAATTTTCCTTTATTGTACATTTGTACTTCCATAAGTAAAGCAAGACCAACATAAAGCAAGCAAGTCTTTACAGTTCTGGTACTACAAAAGAAAAAAAAATACATAAATTGAAGTCTGTTATTTTAAGAATTATCTCAGTATGTTAGTTTAAACATTATCTAACATGTCATATTTTCTCTGCTTTTAAGAGTTAAGATATGAGGACATACTCTGTAATTAAAATCTCATTATAAATGAGCTCCAAGAATATAATTAATGTTCTCCAAAAATGTGTGCAGTTTTAAATTAACTGCTGATGTGCTTGGGATTTCTGAGGTACCGATTAAGAACTTCCTGGGGCTGCACAGGCATCATGTTATAATTTATGCAGAGGGTCATTCGTTCATGAACATTACTTGTTCATTGCAATACCTGTGTATGTCATTATAAACTTCATAGGGGTGTGTGTGTGTGTGTGTGTGTGTATATATATGTATATATGTATTTATGTATATATGTGTTTATGTATATACGTATATATTATTGGTTTTTTGAGGGTATTTATGTTGTATAAACAGGGTAGAATAAAAGCGAGAATGGAATAGAAGGCAAGAAACAGGATAATAGCCCCAGAGTAGTAAGAAACTGGAGATAGTTAAAAGACTTCATGATTATTTTGATTTTCTTGACTAAAAAAGAAGTTGTGGGGAACTGGAATAAGATTTGAGGAATAAGCAAAAGAGGAGGCAAAAAGGTAGCTTTTATGATATGAAAACTTAATGAAAGAAAAAGTGCATGAAATATCAGGGACACTATTCTGGATAACTGAACACTGTGAAAATGTTTTACTTCATCTTCCCCTTGCCTTTTGAGACAGAAAAAGGGACAAAAACAAGCCTAGTATTTGGAGGAAATGGATTTGGGCTTTAACATAGAGAGATAATAATTATGCAGCTCTCCAAAAAGCCTAAAAACAAAGGAGAATCTAAAGGTTTGGAGTAGTTTCATCCTGAACGTGGAAGTGACAAACATAGGAGCAGTGGCAAACCTAGCAGCTATTTAAAACTAGGCTTAAAAAAGAGAGTAACGAGTTGGAGTTCTTGTGTGATTTCATTTGTTGGCAACATGACGTAAGATGAATAATAATTTGGCTGGAAAGAATGAAGCGTGAGCTACTGCAGAGCTGCATATGAAATGCTTAGAATATCCTTCAATGAAATCTTGTCTCTTCTTCAGAAAGATGTAGGCCTAGGTAAAGCAGGTTATCACAGACACCTCTCTTGAGTCAAGGATTGCAACAGTGCATTAAATCTGCGCTGGGCATTTGTGTCCAAAGAGGAAGAAAATACTGGGGAGAGGCATGAAGTGAAGTTCTAAAATACAAAAGTTTTGTGTCATCTTTAAATAAATGCAATCGTTTTGAAAAAAGAAGAATCAAATCTATTTTTCACAAGTCCTTAAAAATATTTTTCACGAAATAGTAAGAAAATTTAGTATATGACAAGACTGTTTTAGTACGACAAGAATGTTTTCAAGCAAAAAAGTTATTCTTTGATCATTCTAAGGAAAATGAAAATTAAGGAAAAAATTTTGCAAGGATAGCAAAAAGATTACTCTAGCTGGAGGTATTAAAAGAGTATCAAGTGAAACATCTTACAGACTTTGCAATGGGAGACTATGAAAACTTGTGCCATGTGTTTGGCAAAAGAGCAGAGCTTTTACTCTAGTTTATGCCTATTGTATCAGTCTTGGAGGCTGTTTTTCTATACATACATTGTGAATAATTATGTTAATATTAGACTAAAGCCTTTAAATATTCCATTTTTCTACTGCAAAGGAGAAGAAAATATAATTATATAAACACAAAATGGGAACATTTCCTATACTACCTATGAAATTGTTCCTTCATGTGTTTTTTTTGTGGATTGTCATGCACAGTCTGGCATTTGGCCTTGCATCCAGAAGGCAGAAATCCTCATTTCTGACAGTACAGTACTTTGGTGTGTAATATGATATGAATATGGAAATGTGAATATGAAGTATATGAAATCCACAGTGAATGCTATATTATTATTGAAATATGGTGTGGACTGGGAGCAACTCCTCACTGAACTGCTCCGTGGAGTTAAGAGTTCTTTCTTTTTCACACAGGAAACACTTGAAGTGGAAGGCGAGAACTTTCTATGCAAAAAAATCAGTCAGTACTCCCTCTAAGTGCAAACGCAAAAGTAATTTAGAAAAAATGTGTTAAGCATGGTGAAATGATTAAAAAATAAATTAGGTCTACAGGGACTGTTGAAAGGATGTCAGTGGAGAAACATCACAAGCTTGTGCAAGTTGCAAGAATTTGCATCATAGACTTTGCAAAGCAGCAGAACTTCTTATGATAATGATTTAGAAAGTAGATCATCTCAATGTGTAGGAAATGGATCTCTAACTCAGTCTTTTTCAGTCCAGCAGGGCAGTAACAATTCCTTCTTATAAGTGAGATTTAGGAGCATTTCTTCAAGCAGCTTCCCTTTGCTATTAAGTTTGAACAAGTGTGTTTAATAGTAGCTTGTCATTTGCATGCCATGAATGAAAGAAAGAGAAGTAGTTCTTTGAAAAAACAAACCACAATTAAACACTACATGCCCAGTAAAACTGGCGGGCAGGTGTTTCACGACATGCTGATGCATAATCCTATCTCTAAAAGACAAGCTAAATTTCTGGAAACTTCATTACCACCCAGACTCTTCTGTAGAAGCAGGCAGTACAGAAAGGCACCTGGTTCCTGTGATCTTCTCAAAGATGCCATGCCAGGTTGGCAAGTCCTCTTTTCCAAAAAAAAAAAAAAAAAAAAGTTGAGTGGCATTAACTCTGTAGCCCTTCTTTAATACTTCATTAATTGAGACTTGTAGGAACAGTTCCATTATTTTGCTAGGATTGATGCCAGGCTTACAGGCTCTTAATTATCCAGGTTGTCTCATTTAGCTTTTAACAGAACTGGCACAGCACCTGCTTTCTTTCAGTCTTTCTGTCTCAGTTTCCTCAGTAGTCCAAGATCTAATGAAAAAAGAATAATGATAAAGTCATTAGCAGTGCTCTGCTAGGTTCCTTTGCCTATTTTTTAAAAAGTCTATACAAAGTCTTTGTAATAGCTCATTTTAAAAGATGGTGGTCAGCTTTTAATGCTCTCCTAATTTATTAAATGGAAAATATTTCTTCAGAAGAGCTTAATACACCATCTTGTTTTTTTCCCCCACATAAACAGTGTGTGTGTGCATGTGTTCGTGTCTCTCTCTATACTTTTTTATATGTGTGTATATATATATATATATATATATATATATTATAGCTTCTTTTGGCAGTGACAGTTTTCCTATTTTTTTCACTGATGAACAAACTCCATTGTTAAGTTTATTTTTGTTACTAAGTATGTGAAAATACAGTGTTTTCATGATGCAATAGAGTGGGTAAAAGAGTATTGTGAGAAGACAAGCTGGATAGGTATAAAATTGAAGGCAAGAGAGTGCTATGCAAATGTGAGGTACCACAGTTAATAGACATCTTAACAGGATTTATTAGGTAAGTGCTATTGATGCTGCTCAGAGAATCACAGGTCATCATGAATATTTGGCAGCAAGAGTTTGCCTCTGCTGAAATACACTATGTGCCATAGCTTTGTTAAATTTTTCTGCTTATTAAAAGTGCAGGATTTTTCCTTTTAGCAGTTTATTCTCCTCATCAAAATTCAGTGTCCTGAAAATAGTAAAACTCATATGTAATACGTTCCATTGGGAAATGAAGTAGAGAAAAATCCATTATCCATAAAATCAACTGTCTCAGCAATGGACAGTATAATTTTTTTCACTGTAATTAAATACAGGTACTTCCATTTGTTTTTTTTTTCTTTCATCAAGGGGTATTAGTCTAACTTGAGAGGTTTTCAGCCAAAAACAAAGAAAAAGGTAAAAAAAAAAAAAAAAAAAAAAAGGGAGAAAGAAAACGGATTTTGTGATTTTTATACCTCATGTCCTTCAGATTTCAGAGCTATTTAGATATTTATTACCTGATTGCCAAGAACTGAGCTGAAAACTATTCCTTTAGTTTTCAAACTACAAGTTATCTTTAATTATATTCTGCTTTTACCACATATTATTCATTCTCCCTTGTTCTTTCCCTCTTTATGTGCTTGAAGAGCTCTTAGGTGTAGTACCATTCAGTGCAAAAGGTACTAAAATGAAGGCAAACCCATCTTTTTGTAATCCTTACTTTTCTTCAAGCCGTGACCTTCTCAGTGTACTTTTCCTTGAGGTCTGTGCTCATTTTTAACACCCGCTTTGGGGTGATTTTTCATTGGGTTGTACCTTCCACGCACTTTTCTATCCTGTGGCCTGGGTGGGGGGTGGGTATACGTTATCAGTATTTACAGCACGTCTGATTCAAAGAATGAAGAGAAGATGTGACATTTCAAATCTTCACGCTTCATGTTTCAGCTTTTTTCTTACCATGTTTGCTTGTTTTATCAACATTTTCTTTTGCAAATCCAAATCTTTCAATTACCTTTCAGTTTAGGACACAAGCTTCTCCAAATGCCCGTTTACTTCTCACACTAATTTTCTGAAAAACTTTGTTTCTAATTTATGTTTTATGCTCAGCTTCCCAGTTTTCTACCCATTTTCTGTATTTTTAAGCTGTTTCACTAAATGAAGTTGAGCATTTCGCCTTTGTTTGTCATAGTTTTACAAGCACTTCAAATTTTTGCAACTTGTTTTTTGGTGTTTTTTAGACACCTGTCCAAGTGTTCTCAGATGATTACCAGCCACCATCTGTGTTTTTATGCTCACAATATTTCTGCTCATTTGGCTCTAAGTAGTTTTCAGTTTTGTCAGGTTGTCCTTTACAGCACTGTCTTTTCATACGGTTATGTAGAATGGAAACTAGACTGAAATTTCTCAGCTGACAAAGCAATGCTTTTCTATAGATCTTTATAAATGCAGTGAGTAACTTTGCTTGCTATTAGTGAATGCAGGACAGTAAATTAGTAAATGCAGCACCACAGAAGCAAATCCGCAGAGGGAGACAGTTGATGGTGAGACCCAGCATTGATACCATGAGTTTTGGCCTGAACAACCACTAGCAACAGGGGAACATAATAGCATCTTTTCATTTAATTTCCTCCAAGAAGAGGAAAAAAACAACTGAGTGAGGCTGCCCTGCCAGGTTGGCTGTAGCAGTTTTTGCAGGACTTGCAAAGCCCGGACTCCCGGCCCCGAGTGCAAGGCCAGAATAGATGCATCCGTGCTGACCTCTAGTGTCACGGGTGCAGACATGGCCTGCTGTCAATGCTGGGGTTTCTTTCTCAGAATATCGTGCTTAAACACTCAGTATAGCTTTTCTCCTGGCTTTCTAGCAACTTGAAAATACAGTGACAGATTTTACAGGAATAGTATAGCTCCCATACCTATTTCTTTTTACCTACCTAATTTTACGTAGATCCTATGGGCAGTAATTGTTGCGTTTGTTATGCAACATTTCCTCTAAATTTCATAAAGAGGTCAGATTTGTGTTTATAAAATTGCATCTAAATAGACTTCAGTTCCTGAAGCAAAAAATTATCTTTATTACAGATACTTACTTTTTAACACCTTGTGCGTGCATGCCATTGCCACCCATGGTGAGCTGGTAAATCCTAAAGCCCACATTGTCAAGACGAGAGGACAAGGTGGAGCACATGTTCATGTTTATGGGTTTCTTTTACCAATAGAAACTAGTGCACCCAGTTGTCCTGACATGCAGGTAGAGCACAGCTAGTACCTGTCTTCGAGGATTTGCTCTGAGGAATAAACCTGTGGACTTGGTCGTTAGTGCTGATTCACACTACAGGCAGTGAATCTTTGCATTTCTTATTTAAGAAACTTACAGTCTTCGGTCCCTGTTTTCCCAGGAAGGAAGTGCACTGTTCTATCATGGCTTCTTGAAAGAACGCTCCTTCCAACCTTCCAATTTTCTTAATTTCCAAGTTCCAGTAAGGACTATGTAAAATGATACAGGGGGCTTGAGACACTTGCATAAAGCCACCGGACTCTTTTTGTTCCTGGGAGTTAGGGGCTACATTTGCAAAGAAGGACCATTTAAGTTGCTTGTAAAGTCTACGATGAAGCTTTGTCCAGTTTCCAGGTACTGGTCCTCTTGCATACGTAAAAATTGGATTTCAAAGCCGTAGCTCTGTTCCTTCTGAAAGATCAATCCCGAGCTTCAGACAGGCGTCTTGGTTTACTAGATTTGCTCATTTTGGTGTAATAGATAGCCAGCACTTAATCATCAGCAAGAGCACTCCCTGATCACATATAATTATGCATGTAAAAGCACTAGAAGACCAAATTAGAAAAGATCTTTTCATCCTGCCTCTTTCCTTAATTACCCACCTGTTATAAGTGATCCAAATTAACAAAATCTTTTTTATTACTTTTCCATGTTTTGTCTGGATCAGTTCTGGGTAATTATTTCTCTAGGGAGAACTGACAGAGTAGGTATTTCTGGAGGTTATTTGGACACTGAAAACCTCTGGAAAGAAGGGGGGTTCACCAGGACAGCAGAGTTGGTAAATAAAAGATACTGCCTCATCATGCAATGTAAGTTTTGATAAATGCTGCTTCTGGATGATTTCCCCATGAATATCTGTGTGTCTGTGACATGAGTGTTGCACAGCTCAGGCTGTTTGACGTGAGCAGCAGCACGTGCACAGCAAACACTCCTGCAGATAGAGGGGCTAAACAGAGGTAGTAAGAAAACAACATACGTATGAGGAAAAAAGGAAATACTTGTGGAAACATTTTCTGACTCGCTGCAGAGACAACGGCAGGAATTAGGATGACACAGAGACATAAAATAGGCAAAAAGAAAAAAAAAAAAAAAAGAAAGTGCAAGATCATAAGTGGGCTTATCACTGTAAAAGGTGATGTGGTATAGCCGCAAATTCATCAGCTGAAAATGGATAGCAAGCTCAAGGGATTTTTGTCAGATCTTCTAATCCCAGCAGGGTCCCAGAGGTGGGATTTACATCCAAAATTATATGTTTATCCATATTTATCCGTGCCTATTTGAGAAACGTTGTCTACCTATGGAACCTTTGTGCCCGGAGCTCCAGCTGGCAGGTCAAACGCCAGCCAGTGTTCCTGCCGCTTTGAAGTGTGATGTCCGCAGCTGCCTGCCAAATTGCTCTGTTCTGCCACTCTCGTCACTTCTGTGTTTTGTGCGTCAAGCTCTGAAAACTGTTTATCTGGTGACAAGTGATTTTGCTTTTCCAAATAGGCTTCCTGTGTACAAATTGAGAGTTAAAGTAAATGTGAATAGATTACTAAACTCAGCATGCTGATAACCAGCAAGGATACTCTGTTCTGCTCTGTGACTTTGCAATACGCTACACACCATATTTCTGCATAAGCTGCGTTCTCCTCCATCAAACGGTAGGGAAAAAAAACGCTCTACCTTGGGGAGAAAGAAAATATCAATGTGAGGAACTAGATTTTAAGTGCTGGCAAACCAGCTGATGTAGCAGCTTGTTGTGTGCACCTAGTTCTGACAACTCCCTGCAGCTGAAGCTGCAGATCAGCTGTGCTTTTTTGCCTCAAGTGGTGGAAATTTAAAGAACTGAGCTACAGCATGTTTCTTCAGTGTAGCTTTGCTGAGCAAAGCATTTACTTTCTCAGTAGTGATAAGGGAAGTTTGGAAAAGGACTTGTAAATGAACTGTCACTCAACAACAATGCTGATATGGAAGCAGAGGTAACTCAAGAGCTGTTTTTGTCAAGCCATAGGTTGGGATAATTTGCACACATCTTGATAAAGTGGGTTCTCACTGCTCCTGGTGTCTTGAAGGACTGTGGGTTCATGCAGGCAATGACCAAGCTGTAATAAAAACTTCTTGCTATGTAATAGTATTTGTAAGAAGGATAACTGCCCAGTGGGAACTGAGTCTACCAACTAATCTCTCGTATCACCTAAATCACCTTATAGTACTTTACTTCTGCTAGTGATCTGAGGTTGCTTTGAAGAAGGAATAAGTTAAGTATTCCATATTGATAATTTAGTTGTTTATCCAGTTTTTGTGAACAGTGTAAAGCAAAAACATTAAACAGTTTTTCAGAAAGAAAGAAAATACAAGCCTGGATCTTTTGGTCTAGAGTTTGTATAAGACAGTAAAACCTGTCTGCATCTTTACCTCTAAATCTGTAGCTTCTTTATTCATAATATTTTGCAGTCTCCATTCATTGGCTGACATGCACTTCAGTCCTTTTGCCCTGTTTCCCATGCTTGCTAAGAGCCACTGCAGAATAACCCTTATCAGCTGAAAAGGTGCAACAGAATTCTCTAACACATTGAAATAGGCTAAAACAAATTGCAGAGCAATATGAAATTAAACTTATATGATAGGAAACTCAACACTTCAAATGTATCTGGGATTGCTCGTATGTGAAATCAGACATACAAGTGGAGATTTTTTCTTTTTTGATTCTTTCTGCATCCTTTCCTGTAGCCAAAACTATGTGTCTGTGAAACCATACAGGATATAAATAGTAAGAACCCTTCATAGTGTCTCAAGAATGCAACTGTCATTACAACATCTTGTTTTTACTTCCATTGGTGCCTTTACTTTTTCCATTCAAATCTCCAGTCCGCCTGACTTTGCAAAGTAACTTTTAAAATAAGAGACCATATATAGCTTTAGACCACATATAGCCTGTGGCGGAATTTGAGCAGCACTGTTAGGTAATCTGGAGAGAGAGAGAATACTTAATTTTTATGCCTTTAAAACACTATATCAAAAACTATTTAAAATCAAGAAAGCAATAGCCACACTCTGCAATGACTACAGTAAATTTAAGATACTAATTGATCATTTCTGTCACATCTTGTCTGCCACGATGTGAAATGAGTGCAAAATAGCTTTGAGGAAGAATGTATCGGACTAACCTATTCCATCATAAGCTAGCAGCAAGAACAGCTTGTTAACCTTCTATTCTCAGTGGAGGCCCCTTATCGTAAATGGGAGGATCTTAAACATAATTAGGAAATTATTATTCCAGCAGTGTAAAGTCTTCTGCAAAGACTTGTACACAGATTTGTCTTAATACGCTTTGAGGTAGGGCCACACCGCAGCATTGGGTAACAGTGGCAGTAGCACCAGTTGAGTGTCTTCCTTGAGCACAGACCTAGCGCAGGCAGCTGGCTACTGCTTATACATAGTTAAATACTTACACAAGCCTTTGAAAATGTATTACTAAGTGATTTGTTATTTCAAATGGTAAATGAAATATGAAAGAGTTTTTTTGGTTTTACTATTATGACCTATGAAAAAAATGAACATACATTATTTAAAAAAAAAAAAATAGTGTGGCAGTCAACAGTTACAAGGTCTTTTCTTAAAAGCTCACAATAGATTGTGTACACATTTATTTTCCTATTAACTAATTGATTATTCATTAAGAGATGATTGCCAGTGAGCCTTCTCTTTATTACCTGGGCTATCCCCTTTTATGTGTTAGAATATGCCTGAAGTGTGTTGTCCAATTTGTTTTGTCCTGTCTTAAGTCATTTTGGATTCTGTATTGTTCTTGTGATAAACGCACATACTAATACGTTTTTTCAACCTACCGAAGTAAGTTTGGACTCAAATTATTTGTGTTTTAACCATTGGCAAATCTCCAGGTCTGCTAGTGGGCAAAATCTTTAGTATTCACCTTCTGAAATTTTGGAACATCTTCAAACTTCATTAAGAATATTTATCTTAATATTAGCATCTTTACCTGTAGTTCTTTTTTCTTGATTAAAGGCACTTCTTAATATATTATCATCTCATGATCAAATATATTTGATCCTGTTCTGTTAATGTCTTACTTTATAGATTTTAGCTTTTATCTGTAGTCTACATTTATTTTTGAGTGATTTTTAGTTAATCAGGGATGACTGATGTGCCTAGGCAAATATTATTTACATCAGAGTACAACTTCTGTAAAAAAAATATTCTGAAAATATATATATATGTACATCAGCATTAAATAAGGTGCCATATTTAATTTAATTCTATAACCTAACACATTTTGAACACCCATTTGCTTAAAATGGCTGACATAGTTCCCATAAATCAAGGCAAATCCTAGAGCTGTGCATATGCTAAAGTGTTAATAAATCATCTTTTTCTCATGTAGTTTCCTGTGTTAAGTGAACATTTTTTCTTTTCTTTTTTCTTTTTTCCCCTGTTATTTTTAATGGTTCAGATAAAAGGCTTGACAGCAGAGGCTGAAAACTCTTTTGAAACTCTCCCCAGTTGTTTGAGATCAAATTTTGTGCTAATTTATGGAAGATGATAGAGCATCTGCTGACAGTAATGGCTGTGCTGCAAGTGATGAAGAAAATGGGGCTTAAATAGGAGTGGCTGGTAGATGAATCCATAGTCCTACTTTTTGGCCAGGATTTCAAGTTTCAAATGATGTCACCGCTTTCTGCATCCATGCCTGCCTGCAACAAAAGAGGATGGAAAGTGTTTGTTTTTCCCAGCTTGCTAAGAGATCAGCAAATGGCTGATGGCAAGAAAACTACTTGATAGTGTGCTGCTTGATGACAGTAACTGATCATAGCAGAAGCAGCAGAAAAACATGTTGTTTTGATTCATTAAAAACCTTGGACAGTTATTACAGGATGTGCCAGTTGCAGCTCTTATTCTGCAGGGAGCACCCTGCGAGTGGAGTCCTCCCCTGCCAGAAAGCCCTGCTAGCTCCAGAGGGAAGCTCTGGAGTCTGCCTTGCCTTTCGAACTGGTAGCCCAGGCTGGGTTTTAAGGGAAGGTTTTAAAGTCTAATTTCTTCAGCCGGATGTCTTTTTCCTCCTGACAAACCATTTCTTGGGCTCGCAAGCCTCAGGCTTGACCAGGTTGCAGAGATAAGTTGTTCTACTGGGGGCATCGCATTCCGTCTCTTCCTTTCATTTGATGGCTATTTCCATCTCCAAATGTGTTTCATCGTAGGTATCTGCCACTGTCAATTTTCTACCTGCAGGACACGTTTGAAAGGGACCCATCAGCACAGCTGCAGCACCCTTTTTGTGCCCATGGCCTTAAAGGTTATGCCCCCACTGAAATGAATCGTGCCTGGGCTGTACTGACTCAGGCAATCAATATCCCAGGCTGTGCTCTTGAGCTACCAAGGGAATATCACACCAGTATCGATGTTTTTTTAAGCCACAGATAGGTTATTAAGAAAAGACAAATCTAAGTAAATGTTTCTGCGTGTGTACTCACAAAATGAATTGAATTTTAAATAACTGAGCTTAAGTAAATTATTCCTAAAGGCAGCTTGAATTTGGAAGAGTTTGGAAATTAGAGTCTGTGTGTGGATTGTGGTTGTCTCATCAACACAGGTCAGAAACTGCACAACTGTGCAAAGGGAAAAAATGTAAACAACTTAAAGAATCACTTGCTTCTATAAATACCAAATCAGTCTGCAGTAGCCGAGATAATTTAGTGGATGATTTACAAACAGAAAGGACATAAGGGTATTATTTGGCCCTTTCGTGTAGCAAAAGTACCTGAGGGGTGAATGTAGGTAGGATGGGGCCAAGCTCTTCTCCATGGTGTCCAGTGACAGGACAAGGGGTAACGGGTACAAGTTGAAACACAGGCAGTTCCATCTCCATGTGAGGAAGAACTTCTTTCCTGTGAGGGTGACAGAGCCCTGGCACAGGCTGCCCAGAGAGGTGGGGGAGTCTCCTTCTCTGGAGATCTTCCAAACACACCTGGATGCCACCCTGTGCTCTAGGTGTCCCTGCTGGAGCAGGGGGTTGGACCAGATGGTCTCTAGAGGTCCCTTCCAACCTCAACCATTCTGTGATTCTGTGAAAAAGTTCTACTGCTTTTAGGAAAATCGCATGAAGCTATAGAATCTTTGACTCCGAGTTCTGGATACATTGTACACATACCAAGCACTAGTTTAACATTATCCAGAGACAAAATCAATTAAGTTACAGATTTTTGGCTGCCCTCCTGAAAAGAATAAAAGGAATTCCATTTAATTCCCTGTACATCACATTACTGGTTTAAATATAAGGAATCCATATTTCCTTTATCAAAAAATCCTTTATATTACTCCATGAATTTTTTGAAGATTAACAAGGAATTGTTAGAAGCTATAACATCACCTTTCAGCTGAGTAGTTAAAATGTTGGATTACATACTCATGTAAATACTCATGTAATGAGTTAACAAAAGAACTGGACTGATTTGTTTCTAATAACATACCAAGGAGATGGAAAACTGTAGTAGAAGTCTTTTTTTTACCACATTGTAATCAAAGATTCCTTGAGATGAAACTAGTGGTGTTTCAGTATGTGCTGGAAGTGTTCATATCCTTTATGAAAGATATGCAGAGTCAAAACAGAAATGGATTACCAAAACAATCCAGTTAGATACTAGCAATACTGAGAAACAGATACCACTTGAAAGGTTTTGGCAGCTGAAAACAAGACGTGCTGGTTTGAAAAAAATGATTCAATGCCTCCAGTCTTTCTTTTGTCAAAATATATCTGCAGGAGGGAAGGGAAAGGAATGGATTTCATGAACATCTGCATTTTACAAGTTTTCTGTTAGAAAGTACCTAAACACAAGAATAATCTCAGATTACTGTAAAGCTTTAAATTTAGTACAAGCCTGCCTACGTGTGGTTAAATGTAAAACAATGAGATTAACTACTTTATCAACTGCAAAGTGAACCAAGAAATTGGTATCTTATGTTTTAGACATTCATCTCACACCTAGATTTAGGGCTGCAATCTTTTACTGTTCAAATCAAAATGAAGAAGCAGGAGAAGGACTGGAATCTTCATGATGTTATTTATTTCCTATGAGAATTAATCTTTGTGGTAAAACTCTTCTAGAGAAAAAAATCAAAAGACTTATTGAATTGCAGCTACTACTTTCATTTTGCATGCTCAAAAACTTAAAGAAGTGATTTCCTTTATATTTTATATTTGCATTTGTTGATTGGCCCTTAAAAAATAGAAAAGAAACATTTATGCTCCTGTCTGTAAATTTCAATAGATCATACGTAATTCCTAAATGAATTCTGCTTCTTAGGCCTTGGATGAGATGAAATGCATATGCACAGAAGAATTGTTCAAGGCACTTTGCAAAATTCACTATCATCCAAAGAAAAGATAAAGTTGTATACAGCAAACAAAAAACTATGAGAAAAGCCTATGCCAGGATTTATTTAGTTGTAAGAATGGTTAAACTCAAGGTGGTTTAAAACATAATGGAAATAATGGAGATTTTCACTGAGTTGCTTGACCCAGAAAACAGAAGGGCAATAGTAGGTAAGCGTGCAGATTAGCGATGCAAGAAGAAAAGCTGATAGAAGATGGAAATAAGGTATAAGGCAAAATAGGAGTGGAAATGTAATCCTTTGAATTTTTCTATTTACCTGCAAGCAGGGTTATGGTGCTAGATGTAGGATATTAGCTGCAGATAGAATAATGTTCACAGGCAGAATAAAAATCTGACTAAGGAGTGAAAAAGGACAGTGAGGCTTTCAAGGTAAGGCACTCCCGGGGCTGGAAGAGGGACTTTAGTGTTGCTATAGCTCTTTGGTGACAGTATCTCAATATCTAGCTTAATTTTAAATAGCTAAAACTCTATCTCCCAGAATCTCTATTCCATTGCACATAACTATAAAATAAAGATTAATTTTGGTTTTCAAATGAACAAGGCTCCTGTAGCTGAGGGTCATTTCTAGCCATTACTTCCTCTGTTGCTTTAATTGCCACGCAGCTAAGCTTTCTGCAGTTTCTTCTGCGGTGTTCTGCTCTTCTCTAATCAAAACCAACACAGAACTAATTGCTAATCATTCTTCACTATTCCCAACCCATTCCCTTAACCAGCTTTTCTTGAGTGGCACTTAGCTCTTAAACACCTAAACATTATAATAATTCATTTGTTTTGAGCTAATTACCACACATTCAGACATTATTATTACAGATACTAGGTCACAAATGATATATTCTTTCTACTGTTTTTCTATTTTTATTTGCTTACTCAAATAATCAAATGAAAGATCTTTTAGAAACGTAGCAGCACCTGAAGCTAAACAACAGTGAAAAGTCTTGATAGGTCCTGTTGTATTTGAGGAAGTATGACCTGCAATTTGTTTGCTTAGTTGCAAACAAATGATCAAGAATTGTTGTTAATTAGTTAGGAAAATGGATAAGTCAGGTGAACTTTTTTCCTCATTACTCTCTCATTTTTGCTTCATTTTCAGGAAAAAAAAAAAAAGTTAGCTTCCCTTCTAGAAGTATTTTTTTTTTTTTATGGTATTCTTTATGATATGCTTGATTGGTTTAATTCTTTCGTGATGAATAGTGCCGTTTTCTTTAAGATCATGAAGTATGCTACCAACACGATGAGGTGTATTTCCTCCTTTTGGAGAAGCAGACAGAAAGACTTGAGTTTCATACAACTGTCTTTTCTTTATTAGTGGGCACAATTTTAGAGTCTGTAGAAAAACAGGAAGGTGGAAGTTAGTGCCCTAAGGATCGCGTGTTCCATCGCCGTGCTTTGCGGTTAAAAAGAGGTAATCCCCAACAATATTTATCTTATTCTAACTTATCCTTGCAGGCAGTCTAGTGTTTATTTTCTCTCCACATCAGACCTTATCTCCTGAGAATCCCCTCTACATTTTAGTAGAGGAGATGCTATTCTTAGGAATCGATGTGCCCAGGTCCCCACTCCCCCAAAACATATTGCAGCACTGTTAAGAAGTGCAGACGCTAAGTAGGACTTAAAGACAGTCCCAGACCTTGATGCAAGCTCTTAATGACTCCAACTAGCTTGCAGTGGGAAGTGTTTCTGAGACTGATAAGTAGGGAATAACATACACCTGGGAAGCAAAATAGCTAACGTGGTTGCAGGTGCTGTTAGCTCTGTGTGTTGCAGTGTGCACCACTACTTCCAGCTTCCAGTCTGTTGTGCAAGCATCTTGAACTGTATGTACCTTTAGTGATTTTAGGTAAAAAGGGCACTAACCTGTGAAACATGTGTTGTTTTTATGTTAATTTGTGTGTAAAACTCTATGCAGGTCATTTGTAACACGCTGGCAAAGTTTAAGTAATCTTGAAATCAAGTTTGTGTTTAGTCACGTTTCTATTCTTAGGAAAGCATAGAAAAAAAGTCTAATGTTACTTTGTTTTCATCATTGAACAGGAATTCAGTTTATTTTGCACTCTTATAGTGATAATCTACCTAGAGATTATAACCCTGTGAAAACATGTGCATCCTCTCGTGAGCGCGTGGTGCACTGCATCTTCTTCCCAGCCCTGTTCCCTATAAAAAAGCCTGGAGCAGCCTTTGGGGGAAGTGGCTGGAGGAGGGCGTGAGCAGGATGCAGGCAGGTGCCTGGCTCCGGGTGAAGCTGACGAGTACCCTTGTGGGATGAGAACCTGCTGGATAGCCGGTGACCTCTCTGACAAGGCAGAGCTGTATCTGGAAGAAACAGAGGGTTTAAATATGTTTGAAAACTTAAGCGTGGAGGAAGTGGGGAATTTAGAGAATAAATCAACCCTTAGGCTTGAGTTGTGGAAGCAGTTGGGCCTGTTTATGCAGAACTAAAACTGTGGAGTTTCGGAAGTGAGGATGAGGAGGAAGGTGTTTCAGCAACACTTTAACAGTACTTAGGGGCGATGGGTACTTCTTTATTAATTTGGGGATAGGGTGTATATCAACAGGCCAAAAGCGATGAGTTGTGTCTGGCTGTATCCACAGCTTCTTATAAAGAACTCGGTGTGCAAAATATTGCATGCGAGAACTAGGACTTTGCATTGAGAAATGTTACACTGCAGTAGTAGTATGGGCTAGGAAACATAAATAGAATACTCTTTTGAACCAAAGAGAGCAAGGTATTTTTTAGAAGTAATTAAATAATAGAATATCATAGATTATGTCCTGAAGTAGTAATATCAGTTTAAGAGCGTATGTATACACAGTACCTGATAAGCTAAGTGTAAGCTACTCTACAAGAACTATGATTGAAAATATTTCTGGCGGGTAGTCTTGACAGAGGTTCCTCAAGTGAACAGAAATGCAGTTATGAACATTTTTATTTTTTCTTTTTTTTTTTTTCACCTGGTAATAACATTTCTTTGTTTTGCAAAACAGATGTGAGGAAATGCAGTTTTTGCTCTAGAGATGTCTCTCTGGAAGATGCTTTCTGATATAGTGGTTAGGTCGGCTGCTACTGCTATCACATTCACTGCTGGGTGTAGCTGGATGTCTCTTAAGTCACTTGGGAACTTGCACGTAGGATTGTACACTGGGAAGGCAGAGCAACTATTCATGGTCTACAGGACATGAAAAATGTCTGGGATGGATAAACTGCCAGGCTACACTGTTTAGACACATTTTGACAGATTTTTAACCTGCGTTCATGAAAAATTCTGGTCAGTTCAGGCTAATATGAAGTAAGACTATGTGAGGAGAGAGGGGGAAGCTGGTTTCTGGCAGGGTAGTGGGCATCTCTGCTGACGGGTTGCACCTGGCCTGGGGTCCAGGTGCACGAAGCTCTGCCTGCAGCAGCCCTTGGCTGTGCACGTTTGCCTCAGCCTTCTGGCACGTACAAGCGAGGGGCATGAGGAGTGAGGCAGACTTAACTAGCAGGTCAGCCTGCTGGGGTTTTCATCCAGTCATAACAACTGCACTAGTAAGTAATTTTTATAAACATCCATTTCTGTATCTCTGTGTGTGTATACATATATATATATATATATATATATTTTTTTTTTTTTCCCTGTTTTGTACTACTGCTATTTGCAACTAGACAGAAGAGAGTCACTTGCTGGCAGTACCACAGGGAGTCTCTGTAGCACTGGGAAGAGGAGCTGGGCTTCCTGATAAGATTCTCCTGCAACAAAGCTCCCTTTCTTCCTTAATCCTAGTGTTTCAGATAGCTTAAACAGATTACTTGGCTACTTAAACATGTAGGCTTAAAATATCATGTATCTCTGCTGGAATCTCACTTGGAAAGGATTTGTATGTATGTATGTGGGGCATTTGTTTTATATTTTTAAACCACAACTTTCAGATTAACCTCTGGAAGAACATTTTCAGTGCGGGCTCTGGACCATGGAAGAGCCTGAGCCACATTAAGTGGCAGATTTATGGTCTGGCTTGCAGCTACTATTTCAAAGTTGCTAAACACTCTAGCCTGTTAACCAGCTAATTGCTTTTAATGAAAAAAGCAGCCACTTATACTCAAGTCCTAAAATAAGGACTATTTTAAGGATTATAATAAGGATTATGTTAATATATGGAGCATGGTACCAAGGAACCCTGTTCACTTCACCCCTGAAACATGAAGGAGTAGCTCTCATTGCTTCCATATTTTCACCCACATGTATGCATTGAAGTTGCTGTGCTTCATGAATTTGAGAGAGCAGTGATTTCCTGGGAACCATATTGCCTAGTGCTGAAGCATTTTGTTTGGACTATGGCTGATACCAAGCATTAGAACATTTAAAAATATCATTGCTGTCATCTTCAAGATGTTTTTAAGACTCCAATTTTAAAAGAAGCCTCTTGCAGAAATGACTTTTTTTCTTTTTACTACAGAGAAGAAACAGCATGTTTTCTGTTACTTCAGTTTTTCTAAAGAAGTAGGGCTGGTGATTATTGTATCTGTATATTCTGGATGTAGTTTAGGAACCTTCTGGCACATTTGGAATGAATTTGGCAGTGGATTATTCCTCTTTATGGTAACTCAGGGGATTTCTTTAATTTTTTTTTTTTTTTTAAATGCTTTATGAAATAAGCATTGAGTAGACAAGAGAGAATTTTCCCAGAGTGGAGAATAAGTGTAGGAGAGAAATTCTATAGAGGTCACTGCTGTAGTTTGCAGCTTCCTTCCTTCTGCAAGACTTCATAGATAAACAGACTAGTTGTAGCTTTTAGATGGTGTTCATGTAACTGCATGTTAGTCTATCATAATTTTAACCTCTGACGTGCTTATGTGTTTTCATAAAAATAGTACAATAAAACATTGTGCTTCCCTTCCTATGAAACCTACATATGCTGTGTGTATTTTAATAGCTTGTTTATGATGCCCTATGTCATGTTTTAGCAGTGGCTTTGCAATATTAATTTTGCTTCTGTAGTCAGATATATTTTTAGGTGCATATGTATGCACCTTTGATTTCTACTGATTTTTTTTCTCTGCCTTGTTATTAATCAAGGCTGAATGCAGGTGCACTTCTGAAGTCAATCCCCTGCTTTTTGGCAAGCTGTTCGAGAGCATAAGAAGAAAAGAAAAAAAGAAAAAAAAAAAAGCTCCTCAGATAATCTTAATAATCTTAAATCCATAGGTAACTATGACAATACATTAACATACCTACTTTACCTATTTTTAACATCTTAGGAACAGTCATGTATTTTGAACCAGCATGTGTTTGAGCATTTAATTCAAGTCTTTGAAGTTCAAATATTGTATTAACACAAACTAACTTCAATAATACATAAAATCTGAAACATCTGTTTCAGACATATTCCTCAATAAATCTCTGCCTGTACCAGTATCTTCACATGGATTATCAATATTCAAAAAGTTCCTGCCTTCTTAACTTGCTGATTGCATCTTTTCCTTACAGAAAATCAATTACTCCATCTTTACAGTAGCAGAATTTTAAAAAGATACAATCAGAGCTTGAATTCTGCTCTCAGATTTAACTTTTGGTTGCTATGTGTGTACGTGGCTCATTTGTGCCTCATTTAAATTCCCCTTGGGCTTCAAGAAAAGTCCCTGGTGTTCTGCCCTATTGAGCACAGGAAGGTGTTGCTTTCTCCAAGATCTCCTGTATCATCCTTTAAAGTTTTTATCCAGAGTAGCACAGGTGTTGGTTGTGTTCCATCTAGTACCTTGATTAGTTTATAACCAGTAAAACCATGTTTCTGTAAATGGAGAGATGTTAGTAAAATTGCGTGTGGAAGTGTTCATTACACTTTTAACAGGTGATTTATATCGTATCTATGTGGAGGAAGGTGAGACCCTGTGTAGATAGTTCTACTTCATGTGAGGTGTCAGGAGGGTGGCATTGAGGTTTTTATCTGTATGTGTTCTTTTGGAGCTATTGAACTGTAAAGTAGAGCTTTTAAAAGTAGTTATTATAAGTTGCCATAGCTTGCAATTTTCCATCTGATATTATGCAAAAGCCCTTTTTTATATTTGCTCATAGGCAATTTTGTCAAGAAGGTACCAAATCTATTATCCCATGAAGCAGGAGCAAAAAATAGGAGTATTTTTGAAATAGGGAATGTATTTCTGTGAACCCATTCTGGTTTTCCAACTTCATTTTATTTAGCAGCATGCTGCATGGTTTTGTGTGTTCCACTTTATATTATGCTGAACCCTAGCCCCTCAGTAGGGCGTACCTCTAATCTTTTAAAGGAGGGAAGTAAAGATCAGCAAGGGAAATGTCAAACTCCTCAAATATGACAGTCTTCAGGAACACACCACAACGTATGCCCTTACCTGCATGTGAGGGACTAGGGTGCTGCTTCTTTCAAATTAGCCCTTGAGACAGTGTTATGTTTTGCAAGATTGAAGTGTGTTATGATGTTTGTTTTTATGGTACCAGGTTGTCTTTTTCTCCCCTGGGTTTGGGATTTTTTTTTTTTTTCAGGTTTATATAAAATATAGTTTATGTTCAGCTGTGTTGCATGTTTCTGTGCCAGCAAGAGATACTGCATCATCTGTTTTTATTGTAAAATGTGATGTACAGCGGATCATTATGCAAAATACCTCAGATTAGAATTACTCCAGTACTTTCCTTGTGTTTCTTCTTAAGAGGCACTGGGGGAAAGAAGGAAAGTGAGGTAGTAAGGGAAAACAGGTTCTCTCCTCTTTCCAGAATGCTGGGAAAGAGCAAGTGATTTAATTTGGGGCTGATCATGGTTATCCTAAAAGCAGTTTGTGCGATTGCTCTCACAACTGCTCCACTGCTTCTGGATGGAGGGGCCGAAGCAGAGGAAGCCTCTAAAACTTGCAGGTCGGGGGGCTCCTTGCCTGCCACAAGATCTTTCTGCATATTAAAAACGCTCTGGTTCTTACCCCTTCTGCTCTTCATCCCCACAGAGAACGGTAACAAAATAAGCATGTAGATGTGATGTGTAGTAGGTTATCTCAACAGTCAAAATACGATGTGTTCCGGATTCCCGAAGTTGTATTCAGTCGATGGTCACTAGATGGCATTCTTTGGGTGCAGAATTTGAGGAAAAAACAATTTGTAGTGTTTAGGTTGTAACCAGCCACATTTCAGTCCCTAGATTTTCATGCTTGAATATGAAGACCTAAGAAGGGACGTGCTAGAGCAGTGGGAGAGGGAGGGAAGGCAAGCGTGTTGCTATATGGCGTTAAATCGAGGGCCGCACTTTCTGTGCAGAGTAGTCCCTGCTGAACCCTAACACTGCAAGAGTTTGTGAGGACTCTTTTAGTAGATGGGGGGAATGGTTGCTGGGATTATAGATTAATGCAAATTTGTAATATAAACAATCACTAGGAAATCTAGATAAGATCATTTTTTTGCCTGCAGATCTAGATAAGATCATTTTTGCCTGCAGATAAAACTGAAACCAGCAAAGCAAGCTTGCGTTGTGCAGGAGAGCTCTGATAAGCAAGGGATGAAGGCAGGTACTTCCAGATAAGTTTTTTAGGGTTGGGAATGGGAGTGTGTTTTAATGGTCTGGTGATTGTCCCGCAGAGGCTAAGCAGAAGTGGTGTCTGGCCCTGAGGACCACTTCTTAATGAAAACTGATGCAAAACTAGCATAGTCTTGCAGAATACATGGGACAATTAAATTACACAGTTCTAGTGAAATCTGTGTGTGTGCTAACCAACTACAAGGCCAATGTCATACCAATGCTATATTTTAGAATGAATAAAAGCAGTCTTCACTGATTAAAAAAAATAAATAAAAAGCAGTGTGTCAGCCCTGAATCATCTGTTTTGCTCTAATTGAGAGTGAGGACTGAAGTATGTCAAGTGGCTAAAAACACAGTTCTGGGAGTGCTGCCGATTACTACTGGTGTATTGAGGGTGGTGTGTTTCCTGGGCTTGTTTGTGGGCCGGCTTTCCTGCCTCAGTTGTAACCGGGAGAGGCTTTGGATGTGGGAGCCTGTGATTTCCGTGCTTTCTGCACTGCCTGAACGTTTTCTGTGAAGCTGGGAAGAGTGTGGCTACCAAGGCAGCTTCAAATATAAGGTTGTAAAGTTGCTGGCTTTCTGTGGGCTCTTCTCTAGCATGTCCTCATCACAACCTAAGGACCATGCAGTTTTGCACCAGTCATGAAAGAGACTTTCCGGCTTGATGCTGTAATTACTTCTGCAGCAAAGAAAAGGAAAGTTCTGAAATCTAAGCCTTAAAGATTTAAGTACATTTTTTGGTGTTTGTGTGAATAAGAAAAAGTAAAAGCTGTTATGAAAACTCTCATTATTTGAAGGCATTCTCTTCCCTAATAACATACCCATATAAAGATATGGGTAACTCAGTAGGTGGCAGTCCCCTTAAGCCAGAGAAGAAATGGTGTGAGTGTAAGGGCCTGGAATTCAAATGCCGTAAACACTTTATTTATTCCTGCATCGTCTGAAGTCAGGGTAGCTTGCATCTTTTATCTGGATTCTTTCTGCCCTCCCTGCTGACACTTTTTTTTAATCTTAAACTGTTCTGTCAAATTGTGATAATAAGCCTCTACGTGTTGTGGAGCCATGCTGTACAAGATGAAAAACCTGCTTATTAAGTGAGTTCATATATTTTTCTTCCACAGCACCTGCACCTTTCTGATTTCCTGAACTAGCTGCCTGTCCCAGGCTCTGCAGTCAGGCGTCTTCTCTCCCTCTCTCTCAAGTCTGTTCTATTAAGACCTTTATGCTTTTTCCACAAAGCATAAAGAAAACTTGCTCTCAAGAAAACTTTTCTTTGAAGCTGTGACTTGGGCTTTTTTTTTTTTTAGTTTGTTTTC
>VZSV01000001.1:4321376-4358708 GCA_013398735.1 Nothocercus julius | reverse complement strand
GGAGCTCTGTCATGCACGTTTTACCAGTGTTTTTTGTCTGAATTTCATGTAGGGTGATTCTTAGAGGAGGAATTGTGTTCTTCTCTCATGGGTAAATGGACTGTGCTGTGTCTCTCCTCTCGCACCCTTCTCTGCCCCCAAATCAATGCACGTTTCCTTCAAGCTAGTGTTCATCGTGGGCCATGTGTGAGACCTGTCTTTGATCCAGGCTTCTCTCAGATGCCAGATACTTTAGTTTATCCAAGTTACTTGATAGGTCTGTGTCGCCAGTACGCAAACTGTGGAAAGTAATACTACAGGAATGCGTAACTGATCAAGAGATGTAGAAATGGGTGGGAAGGTTGCATTTGAGCAGGTAGAAGGGAGAGTTTTGGTAAAGTTTGGCAGTGAGTTTGCCTTGTCTTTCTTGTGCGTGTTCAGAAGGATCTATGACTGCAGGAAAGCATGTGGCAAAAATGAAAATATCTCCAGGAGGTCTCTGTAAGCCTAGACTAGAGGTTGCTGGGGGTGTTTGAGGTAGTCAATGTTCAAAGTCATTTTGATGATGGAAAGGCAAAGATCCCTATAAACTTAGGGTTCTTGCTCCACTGCCTGCCTGCACGTTACAATGTGTTGGAGGAGGGATTGTTTTTTAGAAGGTTTAAATCATTCATTTTGATGGTGATGAGTGTTAAATTATGCATGAGAAAGAGAAGAGACTGTTGTGTCCTGTGAAACACTAAAGTGCTCTGAACAGGGTAGGACTAAATGAACAGTGAGTTACTATGGAGGATCTTTCGTATTAAAAGGATTTTTCATGAGTTCAGTTTTCTTGTGAGTAGAATCTAGTTTCCCATTTCCTTCATTTTACCCTCCTTGAGCTTCATGGTTCAGCCCGTCTTCTTTGGATCAATGGATACTCTTGTAATGTCTCCAATACATATAAAGAAAATCTGTCTTTGAAACATGAACCAGAATCACTTAGGAAAGGGATCCATGGTTTCTCATTTGAAAATACTATGATCATGTTGTAATGGAAAACATCAGGGAAGGGAAAATGTATAAATGAGGACTATTTCGTTATGCTCCTTAAACTTTCTAACGTTACTTATGACAAATATCCCTGTACATTCATTTTGTTTGAGAATGTTCCTGGGGGTGCAAAAAGCCTGTTTCGCAGAAAACCTTTTCCAGAGTGGATCTCTTGTGCTCTTGAGTCCTTCTTACAGGACCATAAGTTGTTAGTGTGTGCCGGAATTGTTCCTGTCTGTACTTGTATTTGTCAAACCTTAATACATAGATGTCATTTTTGATAGTATAGTCCACTAATAATAAGTGCAGTTGTTATAAAGGACAAAACTTAATCACTGCATAATTTACTGGAAGTACTGTTAATGAAATAGAAACCACTTAATGTAAAGAGCATACTGTTGATTTTTTAATGGTTTTTATACAACACAAATGCCAAAATATGCAATACTAATATGTACTTAATGATCGGGCAGGATATTATCCTGTGGGAAAATAATTCTGCAAATAAATGATGTCAGAAATATTGAGAAAAATTGTAAGGCAGTGACATAATTTTTCAGATTCGCACTATAAATAAGGTGAAATATGCTAGAATATTCTCATCTCTTTGCTCTTCCAACCAAGCTGATAAAATTGAGATAAAGTCACTTGATGCTTTTTCTTTTGTTTTGTTTTTCTGGTAGGGTCAAGACATCAAAAAAAAAAAAAAAAAAAAAACAAAAACCACCAAAACAAACCTATGTGTGAAGGCAGGATATTAAATGAATGGTGTAAAGGGAGGGAAGAGAGGCAGAGGCATATCACATTTCTAAATTTCTTCTAAAAAAAAATATGAAGTGGCTTTTTAATATTTTCTCACTAATGTTATTGGGAACGTAACAACTGTAAAAAATATGGGCTAAAAAGAACCTTGAGGCCATCTGCTCAACCCCTACCCCGTTCTGACTGAGGATCCCTAGACTGTCCGTAGCAAGAAACTTAGGAATGTGGAAGTGCTTTTTTAAGCTGAGTGTTTGAGCTGGGTACTTAAGCCAGCTATTTCTGTATAGTCCCTTCCTCTTGGGTCCCTGGATTTCTCTATGGCGAGAGAGACACTTGTGTTCATTTAAGCAAGCGTGGGTCCTCAGGGGGAAATGAGAACAGGATTTTCCATCAACGACAGTAAAGCCTTGGTATTATCAATGCAAGGAGGAGTTTGAATTGTGTTCTGAAGTCCTGGTCAGAATTTACTCTAATTTGTGAGTTGATTTAGTGTTACATATTGGCTTCTAAACAGCCCCCAATTGTTGAAGGCTACTGTATTATACATGGTATTTAAAACTTAAAAATAAAGTTCATATATAGCTTTCCTTGATCTTCCTATATCATTCTTAAATTTCACCTTGTTGCAGAGTTTAGTCAGGGGTGTCCTTTATTATCTATAGTAACAGATGGAGAATAAATTCATACATCTTAACATAGAATCAAAGTAAAACAGGAGAAAACTTTGTCTTTCTGTGTGACTTCTAAATTCCAGCATATTTCAAACATCCATAGTAAATATATATTTAAAGTGACTTACAAAATCTGCAGGATGTTTTTTCCTGTTTATAATATGTGGTGTCCATAAAAACTGAAAAGCACTCTGATCCCTTCCTGCTAACTTCAGCTCCGCTACCTACCTCTGCTAAAGGAATCAATTTCATTGTCTTCTGGTAAGAAAATTCACTAAAATTGTGCATTTAACTGAATTTAACTATAAATTATATACTGGGCAAGTCTAGGAAGTCTGTCTTTAAACATCTCGTTCCGGTTGTCCTCTGTTAGACAAAACTTCTTCTTCTAAACAATATTATTTTATAATTGTGGCATTATGATCTTATGGAGGAGCCAAGCTGTCACCTTTTTTGTGGGGAAGAAGCTTATTTAAAAGCAGTTTTAAAAGCATACCCTTTCTCATCTAAAATGATTGGGATGCTGTATATAGGGTAAAGACTGGTAGTGTCCTAGCAGTCCCATAAGCGGTAGTTAGTGCTGTCTTACAGCGTACCTGTTTAGTCAGATCATTTTGTGTGTCAAAAGAACTCCTCAAGCAGCGAAAATCTTTCACTGCTCTGTGATTAATTCTAGTGCTGTCTGTGTGCTGAATTACGTAAATAGAATGAAGCAAGATTTTTTTTTGATGATTTATTTTGAGGATTAGAGTCGCGTGGTCTCTCTGAGGATTAATTTTGAATATGCTGAGATACAATTTATATGCAAGAAAGAGATAGGTGTGAGAGAGAATGATGAGAAGGGTTAACATGGCTATGAGGCATAGGAAAATGGCTAATCCAGGTTGGCCTAATACTCTCCGTTCTATTTTTAGGTACTTAACAGGTTTATTCCATTCTATCTCAAATAAGTGTGTCCTGTGTTTGAGACAGCACTACAAAACAAGTCACTAATTCAAAATCTCTTCTGCTTTGTGTGTGTGTGTTTCTTTTTTTTTCCTATCAAATTTTAGATGTCTCAGAATTCACAGTATGATAATTTCAATAGGTCAGGGCTACATTTTCAGTAAGCATTACAAGTTTTAAATTGGCTTGGGGAGGTTCACTAGGTCATGCCTTTTAAAGCATTCTTCCTCATGCATTCCCATGGTAGAAGCCCTCATAAATGATGATGGGTTGATAGTTGTTAGATTTACTTCTGCAGTGCTTTCCCCCTCTCATTTTGCAATGGAGAAACTCTTCTCATCCTAGCTGCGTGTCACGGACCGGAGCAGCAGGTGCCATTCAAGGCTGTGCGATGCCTTTGAATTCCCATTTCCTCCTGTCTCCACCCATTCTTGTCAATCCGCCTCCTGAAGCTTTTATTTTTTATCTCCACGTGACTATTATACCCGTAGTGTTTGATTTCCTTAGAATATTTTTACAAATCTCAAAACTCATAGTAAAGATGCAGCATGATTAGTTTTTAACGTATTAGTTGGTAGGCATTTAGTGTGGTACATAAAGGGATTTCCAGAGTGCATCAGTCCTGAGAGAATTCTTTTCCATGTCGTTACTTGCTTCCAAGAAATATTTAGACTTAAAAAACTGCATATCTAAAATGGTTAACAATTTCTTGCCATTCCTGATTTTTTTTAACCTTCATGTATATTTGAAAATACGTATTGACATTTCAAAACTCTTAGAGGTTGTATCATTTATATCATTAGACTTGTTAAATCTCAAATGTCTCTTCAACTGAACTGCTTTAAAATGGTTTGCTGCCTTGCCTTTGCCTTTTGCTGTGGTTTTTGGCAGACTGTTTATGTTAGCTAATTAAAGCCAAGTAATTTTCTAGTGGCCTGTTTATGGCATTGTGTTTGCACTGTGTTTCAAAGATAACAAAATTTTGAAGGATATGCCTTGTGTCATCGCAGAGATCTAAAATGTTTGTTTTGGAATATGATTTACTGTTGCTTTAATAAAAAACCTTAATCTAGGTTGGACTAAATGTTGAAAAAGTTTGAAAGGGTCTAGCATGAGTTGTAGGTAACAGAATGTCAGGTCTGAAAAGGAAGACCTACTTTCTGCTGCTTTTTTGAAGACTTCAACAGATGAAGAAAGTGCATTTAAGTGTGAATGACAGAAATATAACTGAAAGCTTACTTGAAAGATAATGTTTAAGATGATTGGGAATATGTTCTTTGAGAGTTCTGAACGTGTACATGTATTTTTTTTTTCCTTTTTTGTTTTTTTTTAATTGAAATTGTGATGTTTGTACCAATAGACTTTATTTTTGTTTGGATTGCGCAATGTGCAGAGGAGAGTTGGGTTCTGTTCTTTTTAGGTGCGTAGAACGATCATGGTCTCATCTGAATCTTGTCATGTAAATTTGAAGTGTGTTTGCATATGAAGAAATATGGAGGTTCATATTTCAGTTCAGAAATTCAAAGTCAAATTTTCTGCAGAAATATTGAATTTGCAAACTGAACATTATGTCTGTATTATACATATGATATGTGGATTTACTAGTGAAATAGTTATAAATTTTGCTCTTCAGTTTGAAAATTAAATTGTAGCAAGTTTCATAATTAAAATATATTTCCTGCTGTTCCTGTGAGCAATGAAATAAATACAGCATAAATGCTTTTTGTTGGCACTTTTTTTTTTTTTTTTTTTTGGTAGTAAAATTTCTGGGCAATGGAGTTGACAAGAAAAAGTCATTATTAATAAGTATATTCTGAGAAAAATGATTAAATACATTGACTAGGAAAAGTATTTCATGGAAGTTCATTGTATTGCTGTGCATTTTGATTTTGAGGTGTACATGCAGACTTAGCACATCAGCGTTGTAACTGAATTGGAGTTGAGCTCCTTTAGGATTTATTCCCAACGGTGCCTCGATGCCTGCAAGGAGAGGGAATGCATGCATTCCCTTTGCATGGGGGCAGGATGGGTGCCTTACTCAGGGTGCCCGGTACTTGAGGGTGGATGGAGAGTGCTTAGCAGTGGTCTGGAAATTATGCTTGTGCAGAACAGACTTAAAAGCAGTTCAAAATTTAAGATATCCTTTCCTCAGTAGGTGTGCTTCCTCCAGCTCCTGCTCTAATTGCAATGTTTCATGGCTGAAATCTCACTCATTTCAAATATGTGGCAAAGGGGGCTACAAGTAACACATTGCTGGCATGCATATAGATGCTGGACCTCACGTCTGCTCCAGAATTTGGGACTATTTACCTGTTAGTCCCTTATTTGTCAGGCATCTTTTTTTTTTTTTTTTTTTTTTAAAAAAAAAACTTGGTATGGACTCAGAGAACTTGACAAAATTGTCATTAAGATCCTAAAATTGGATCTAGTTGAGGTTGCTCAGGGTTTCTAAACAGTGCTGTAATTGCAGCTCCACCCAAAGGAGAGGGAAGGGAAGAAGGGCTGGGTAGTGATACAATTCAGGTAGTTCTGTCCTTTTGGCAAAACACCTGCTCATCTGCAGCAACACCGTTCCCGCTCCTGATCACTAGAAATTGTTCCTGTGTGATGAGAGGCAATAACAGGTTATGCGTAAGACAAGCAGAAGGATGGGAAAGCCGGCTGACCTGGATACGAAACCGCTAGCGTGGCCGCTGCGTGAAGCAGCTGAAGAACGTGGTGTGTGAGAGGGGCGAGACGGCCCGAGGGGTCTCTGGAGATGAGTGTGCGTGGCGCGATGGAGCTGCAGGGGCTTGGGCGCCAACGGCGGAGAACGCGCGTCCATCCCCTTACGTACCCCGCCGAGCTCACGTGGGCCCTGAATCGCAGTTTTCCCTGCGAGCACAGACAGCTGTGGCTGAGGGGTGTGCTCTGGCTACTGCTGTTTTTTTGGTACCTCAGATGTTCTATTTAATTTTTCATTTCATCATGAGCTCTTCAATGCAGATCAAAATATTCCCTTTCATTATTGCTTGTTAGAATAACCAAAGTGAGGTATCTTTGACCAGTAAGTATTGATGTGCAGTGTTTTTTTTTTTTTTTTCATGACAAAACAAACGTATGTTATTTCATACCACTTGTTTTTTGCAGCTGATGTGGTCTGACTTCATTGTGTGCTTGTTACGTGAGAGGTGTTTGTAATTTTTTTCTTTTTTTTTCCCCTCTTCCCCTCTTACAGGCAAGAAAAGAGTGGGTTTAAAAACACAGAAAAACAGTTTTGTTTTTAGAACACTACAACAATATATAGAAATGATAGCTGTGCCACGTTTCTAATAGCTGGTTGAATCATATTCTTTTCCTCTAATGGCATGCGTAATTGCTCTAGGTTTTCAGGCGTCCTTCACCCGCACTTATTTAGATTAGTGACTGATGCATTTCCATGGAAACCTGCATCAGAAGGGGAAAAAAAAATCTTGGTACAGCGTGGAACTGAAAGGATGTGGGCTTTGAGTCTCTAACTTGTGTAAAATCAGACTTCTGATTTGTGGTCAGCGTGATTTGAGGTTTTCATTGTTGCTGTACTCCTGTAAAGTAAGAATTGTTTTCAGCAGTGCTTTGTATAAAAAATTTAGAACACTTCTCAAATCCTATTTTTCTTGAAAGGGCTTAACTTTCTGTGTAGCTAAAATAGCAAATTTTGGGATTAAGTGCCTGGGATGTTTTTCTTGGTGAAGATGCAGAAGCGCATACGACTCGTGTAACATGGCCAGCAGCTATGGCCGAAAAGTTGGCATCCAGGAAGAGAGTTTGCTGTGGAGGTATTGTCTGTGACCTGCGTGAGAAAGACCGACTGCTTGTTGAAGTGGGGGGGAAAAGAGGATTTGCAGAAGGAGATGATGACCTCAGTCAGTGCTTGGAAAATGGTCATGTTTTAAACTTTAATACTGTGCTATACTGTTTTTGTCAATGCCTGGTACATTCTTGACATGCAGTGCTTACCCTGCAGCATCTCTGTAGTAACGTAATTGTTGGTGCTTTCCTGAGAATACTCTAAAAGCTTAATTTGCTCTCAGCAGAGATGCGTAGAAAGTTTCTAACTTTGAGATGTTTAAGCTTGCAACAGATGGCAGAAATTAGAATGCCTTCTTGTAATGCAATCACTGTAATTTGTTTTCACATTGCTGGGAGGGCAAGTACCCTCTAGCCTTTTTGAAATGTAGAAATATTTTCAGATTTTGCAGATTTGAAACTGTAGCCATCCTAACTCTATTGAATACCAATATAGCTTTTCAAACTTGTTAACCCTAGGCTTTCAAACCAACCATTAAATTTCAGTTTTGGATCTGCTTGTTACTCCCTTTTTGATAGTTAATCACCCTGTGGCCTGTGTCTGAAACTTGTGTGATGAAGCATTTTGAATGTATATGTATATTCTGATAAAACATTGTATGTTCAATACATAATATTTTGTGCTTTTTTTTCTTTTAAAAGCAGTGTGATGTTCCTAAATAATTTCTTGTTTAGATAGCTTTGTATTTCCTACAATTGAGTAGCCTGGCGAGGAAAGAGCTGTCGCTGGTGAGCAGAGAACTGCATTTCTCCTTCCCCTTGGTTCAAGCTCTGCTCTTCCTCCCTATCCTGTGTAAGGCACTGTACCCCGTTGCTTAGCAGCATTTGGCGCTCTCCATCCAAGCCATGTGTTCGCCTGGGCTAAGATCACAGTATTAAATTAGAAGTTGCTCTTAGACACTTACAGGAGGAGTTGCGGTGCACTTGTCTGTGTGTCTCGTGTTTTTTGTTAATGGTATGCTGTATCAACAGTGAAATTCAGACCTGAAAGCATATGGGCACAGTTAGAGAAGGGAAAAGATACTGAGCGAATGTTGGCTTTTACTTGCATGGTTGTCTTGTTCTTTCGTCATACGTGTTTTAAAGTCCTTTAAGTACCTGACAGTCTATTTTAACATCCTTGTAATTTTTTATGGTATTAGGGCGACTAATTTTGGCAAGACTTGGGAAGCAGGACAAGAAGAAAGAGCAAGCCATTTATGCAGACAGAATGAAAAAGTTGTATTTTGGAATATATTAGACCTCAGTAAAATTGTCTAAAGTGGATCGGGGAGAAGAAAGAAAATAAAGCACTCCATCCTGTTGACTTCGGTGCCCCTTGGTAAGGGAGGAGGGCATCAGTAAGGTTCAGCACAAGGCAAATGTGTTCGTTGGATGCTTGATCTGGCAGAAAGGATGACAGATGCTCGCCCGGCATCCCTGCAGGCTGCTCCGTGCAGCCGGTGGCCAGGCCGACGACAAGACAAGCAGGACCCTGAGTGGGCATCCTGCGAGCCTGGCAAGAAGGCAGGACAGACACTCCTGTGTGCGCCAGGGAGTGCGATGGGGAAAAATAGGTTGGGAAGGACCTTGAACTTCTCGTGTGTCCCTGGTGAACAGCAGATGACTCCTCCTTATGTATTCCAAATTTTCTCTGTTATTGGAGTGTGAGGATTTGACAGATGATTGATCCTGAATGCAGCTGGCAAGGAGCTAGGCTGGGCTGAGGCGTTCGTGAGGGAGGACTTGGAGGGGAAGCACTTGTATCACCATTAACCATAACAGTCCATAATAACCCTTGCTGAGAGTTGCTCAGCAAGAGCATGGAAATTAATGATTTGTTTGTAATTGAAGAATGGCGTTTGAAGGCCTGTTTTTCCTAATCTGGCCCAAGATAGTTCTCAGACTGGTCTTCCTTCCGTAGGATGCAGAGTGACCTTCTTCAAAACTATTTTTGTTTGCGTGATTGTAGATCGGTATCATACAGGAATAATCTGGTTTACAGGACACAATTCCTACCACAAAAGCAAATGCAGAATTCCTTCACAAGCTTATAAAGGAGTTTCTCTGATTTTGAGCAAAATCTCTGAAAATTTTCTGCTCCTCTTCAGTGGAATAACTGTAATAATAGTAGATACTAATATTGAAAATGAATGCTATTTCTGCCAGAATACACTTGAGGTTCTTGTGTCAGATTTATAGCCACTTGAAAACCAATTGCTAAAATGCATATTCTCTAGTGTCCTGCCTCATCAGGAAATAAATATTGAGGCTGACACCACAATGATTAGAACTGAGCAGAGTTGGAAGGCTATTCTCATGTTTTATTTTATTGTTTCATGCCTTTGTAATTTTTTTGTCGTCGTTGTTCTATGCCATCTGAGCCTGGCATAGGCAAGGTGGCCCTTACTCTCACATCTCCAGTGTCTGCAGGAAACGTTCCACAGAGCTGCGTCTGGCACCTTTTTAATGGTTGACTGTGCTGATCCAATTTCATGTGGCTCTGCGTTGCCTCAAAGCCACGGAACTTCAGGTCTTTAGCAAATGCAAACAAAATCTGCAACCACTCTAAACGGTAGTGTGGTAATGGTTGGAAAAACAACATTTAATTAATAAGATAGATGTCAAGTTTTAGAATGTTACTCTCTGATTTTTTTTTTTTTTTTTTTGGAGAGGGGGAGAGGAGGGGATGTATTGAGGAGAAACATAGGCTGAATTTTCTGTTAGCCTATCAACAGGGAATCCTGCGGAGGCTTGACTTCTTGTAAATGTGCAAGTGCGTGGTCCCTGTTTTCAGCATGCTGAATCAGGACTTCACATGGCCCCTAGTGCTCATAGATATGTTTTTTGACTTAAAATGAGATTAAACTTACTGAAATGTGAAAGTTAGTGTTTGCATAAGGCTAAGCACATACATAAGCATTGCAGGATAAAGGATGCAAAATTTGCCCCCACTGAGTGCAAAGAATAAAATTCTGCAAATATATTTTTAAAAATCTACCTGGGACTTGAACATGCTATCAAGTCTGTCTTAACTCCTGCCCTGTTACAAGCCATCATCTTGGATTGTGTTGCTGTTATTGAGAATGCTAGTGTCACTCACAAGATTATTTGCTGGAAGGAATTAAAATATGAAATATGGTGTTATAATGAGAAACTTTTGTACTGTAAAACAGTTCCAAGGAACTGCAGTATCACACTACCTGAACCTTGGAGTTTAACAACACATCCTTATCTTCAGAGTAAGTAATATTTGCAGCAGATGGTATTGACACCAAGCAACAAATCAAAATTTCTTTGTTCTCTGTAACTTGGAAAAACAAGATTATGTGCTCAGGTGCCATTTGGCGTAGAGAATGGTTTTGAGTAAAGCACAGAGTATGTATTGGCTGTCCACAGTAAAAGGATTAAGCAAATGCACTTAAGTAGCTTCATTTTGGACCTGATTTTTGTTATAGCAATAATTTAAACCTATGCAAAGGGATTGACTCCACACTTGACTGCTAGAATCTCAGAGGTCTGTTAACAGCCCAGGTCAACATCCATCTCTTCAGAAGCAACAAAGCCAGAAAAGCCTAATAAATCTTGGGGCAAAGGGAGAAAATAAAATTTCCCAACTAGTTGACTGTGATGACATCAGCCAGACCTACGTTTGTGTCTCTACCAGACACTGAGTAATTTAATCGGCCATTTCAGTGGGGACCATGGGCACAAGGCTGTCTCGCGGCCTCTGCATTAGGCTGATGAGCTGTGCAGATGTGTCAGAAGGGTGGGAGAGAGGGAATGAGGTCCTGTAGCAACCCAACAGGAGATGCTGCATGCAGGGAGATCAAGCGATCGCTGCTGCTTTTGGGAAAGTATTGTGCAAAATGGAAGAAGAGCTATGCAAGAATAAGCTCTGTCTGCTGTGCCTGTATTTTGCAAACAGATTAGTACCTAATAAAGGAAAGACCTAGTTCTGAAATGGAATTTACCTTAGAGATTTGTCTCAGTCCTGATGTGCGTATAACTGCTGCTTCATAAGAAGTAAATGCAGGTGGATGAAGTTATGTTTCCAGTCAGATTTATACTTCAACACTAGAACTGTATACATAGCTTAACCTCGTTACGAGGCTACTGATTCCCCGTATTAAGCTCTGCAAGCATTATTCGGTGTTAGAGAATAAGAAGTAAATGCCTCAGCAATTGCTTGATGTTTTTTCTATGCAAGTGAGCTTTCTCATGTAATTATAAGGAGAACTAATGACATGAGAAACCACTGTTCTTTCATAACTCCCTCTCTAACAGATCTCACTTGCATAATTCAGTTATTACAGTTTCTTTTGCAAACAAACTTGCTGATTCGCTGTGTTGATCAGCCATTTCAGCATCCTCTGTGAATAAGCCAATTCACTGTATTCTAGCTAATCTTTTTCTAAGGTTGCAGAATGGAATCAACATCAGAGTTTGCTTCCTTCTTTTTTAATAGGAAAGAAAAAGCTAGGGGGACAATCAAGGAATTGCTATTCCGGTCAGAGTTGTCCTTAAGACATTTCTATGCCTCTTCTGAAATCTAAAAGAATTCAAATACCATGTAAGATTGGATATTTCTCAGTTTCAGCCTGAGGAAAAATTGTCTGAGAGTGATATGTGAACTGAATTCTGGGAATTAAAGAATCATAGACAAGTTTTAAAAAACACTAAATTATGTTGTGATTACTTAGTGGCACTGTGGGTACAGTCTTTGGCATTTGTGAAGCAAGTGGATATTTCAATTATGGTATTTGTCCTTCATTAATCTAAATAAATGCACATAAAATAGCCCTGTTTTGCCTGGCACACAATGCAGTGTTTGTTATCCTGCCACAGCATGGACTTGAGATGCAATGACCTGCTTATGCTTAACAAATGAGAAAAATTCAATGTAGCTGCTAATGATGAGATTTTAGCATTTGTATTACCACTACTGCACAGTGCAAATTATTATTATTATTTTTGCTGCTCTACTGTTGGCTTCAGTGGCTGATAGACCAAGAAAAAACTATTGTTTTCTTTTGAGACCCTTCTGAGGCTCTCATCACCCTAGTGCTCAAGTTCCTCCTAGGTACCTTATTAATTGATGTGATGATTTTTGCAGTGTGAAGTGGGGAGGCTTACGATGTTCTTACGGGATGTTGTTTCTGTAGCTGTAGAGAAGGCCTGGCTCTTTGCATAAATGGTCCCTGTGAACAGCAGTGCAGCTAGCCATGATCTTTACGCTGCTGCTTCATGTCCAGATATGTCCTACCTATGTTGTAGCCTAGAGATGGATTGAGACCTGTAGAAGCGTTCTAGGCAAATAGAGATACTACAGTAAATGCAGTGGGACTACTCTCGTAAGTCTGCCAAGGAATCTTGATATCTCAAACGATGTACTAGTGTTCCTCTTTTCTGTTAGCTGAAAGGAAGTGACCATTTTTTGCAAACACTGATGTTATGTCCAACCTCCTAAAATAACTTTTGAACTGATAATGTTAATCTTGACACAATGGTAAGGACTGTAGCAATGATCCTAGGGTGAGTAGTCTCAAGCAGTCCCAACTTATTTCAGAGTACTCTAACTGGAAGTGTTAAACTTCAGAAAACCTAGAGCTGTAGCAATAGATAAAAATCTATCGAAAGCTATTGAAAAGTGGAAGTAACCAACCGGTACTCTTAGACCTGCTTCCTTTGTAATTCTTGCTTGAACTTGGGCGGCAGGTGGGGAGAATATTTTTTAAGCTATTGCCTATAGGTTCTTTGTGCTCTTTAGTCAAATTTACACGGCCCATGGTTTGATTTGGGTTTGCTGTGATGACAGATTCCTGGCCCTTCCCTGCTTAGGGATGCCTGTACTTGTGCTGTATAGTATGAGAGACTGGAGCCTGAGGCAGGGTTCGAGGGTAATTAAAGGACTACACAGCAACCTGAGAAACACCCCTGCCCGCCACGCAGCGGGGCTGCAGGGCTGGTGGCTGCGTGGCGGGGGCACGGAGCGGGCAGGCGGGAGCAGGTGCCTGCTGCAGCCGGGGCCACGGAGCTGGGCGAAGCCCTCCGCCCTGCTGCCTCTCTCCCTCCTTCCCAGCCGCTTTGTGCCCATTAGTAGCACTGAAATACCGCGCAGTGGAAAACAGTTCCTGCAGGAGAAACATCTGGCTCCTTAAAGGCTCGTGCAGTGGCCCTAAGATCTCCAAAATATCCTTCACCATACCTTACTGTTCTAATGATTTTTAACAAACTTCTGGAACAGGCCAGTGATAAACTGTAAATGGAATCCAGGTTTATATTTTTAGATGAGGCTTCTGGCTTCTTTAATATCCCTTGATAGTAAACTGTGATTTTTAGGTAGGTGCTGGTGATCGTGGGTGCAGTCCGGGCCGGTGTTGGCTGTTGCTTTCCTCGCATGTTCCACATCGGTGCAGGAAGTCACTTGTAGACAAGTCCCAGGTCTGCAACCTGTGCTGGCTGAAGCAAGGAGGTCATCGTTCTGCCCCGGCCTTCTTCCCACAGTCCGACTTTATCTGCAAAGTGCTGCTTGGCCATCGTCAAAGCCAGCCGCCATCCTGCACCGATGTGGCTTTTTTCCCCCCTCTGCAGACTAGCAGTTGGTCTCCTGATGGTACTTCATCCTCTCTCAGAGTAATTTTTAATATCTTGAAGAGCTGTGACATAGGGACATTATTCCTTGAGGGCTATCTCCAGCCTGGCAAATTAATAAAAACTTTTTGCATGGAGCCAGTCTGGCCTTCAGCGAAAAATTCCCCAGCCATGCAGAGGAGGATTTCATGGTCACAAGCTAAACCAGAGATACTTCAGTTTGATTCCTGATGACTGTTCAGCCAGCTTGATACGATGGCACTTGAGGAACAACTTGTACTTAGGCAAGACTTGTGTGTGTCCAAAACTTACTGCTGTGTATCTTCCTTTGAATGAAAAACCCATATAAAAAGGGGCCATACAAAAGCTTCTTAGAACAAATAATACCCTAGTATTATTTTAGTAAAAATCAAGTTGGGTGAACCTCATAAAACTGATACTTTTTACAACAATTATTGTAATATATAAAGTTGCAAAGATGGTTCCTCACTCCTCTCCTGTCCCCCCACCCTTTGTGTTGTTGTTAAAGTTTTACTTTATTTGAATTCTTCTGTGGAGTAAGCTTGTGCAATTTGCATTATTCCGAAGAAGAATGTAACAATAAATTATCTACTTAATGTACTTTTTTTTTTTTTTTTTTTTTTTTTTCTTCTCCCTTAGTAGTGTGGTATATAACATTTCTGTGGTAGTCTTTAAGTGTAGATTATGCTCTCTGCTGTGATAACTGAAGCAGCCAAATACTGGGCTAGTTTCTGTATCTTTGCTGCATGCCCCGTTTACTGATACTGTTATGGCTATCCATTATTGGAGAGCTTCTTGCTGATCTCAAAGATACATTCAGCTTTGTTGTCTGACATTCTCCAGGTACGGCTGTAAACGAAGTGCTTCAACTTATATCCATACTAGCCCAGCATTAATATCAGTGAATCTGTTCATGAAATTAGAATATTTTATTTTATTTTTTTTTAAACGTAAAGTTTATGGTCCTATAAATCAATGATGCAAAGAGTGGGTGTGGGGGTTCCTTCACTGGGATGAATTTATTCTTAAGAAAATGCATAAATATCTTTTTTTAATGTATTTGAAGGTACAAATGCATTTTTAGCATATGTGTTAAATCTTATTCCTCTGGGCATACATAATTATCAAAAGTGGGCTTCATTTTTTATTTACTTTTAGTTTTGTGTATGTATGTCAAAACAAAAGATGCCATTTTGCATTCTTTTGGCTAACCTTTCTGAAATGAGTTGCTGTTTTTCCTTCTTTATTCTTTTATTTTGTTTCTTAATCCAAGCTAGAAAATAGCCAATTGAGATTGGACTTGAAAAGTTTGGCCACTGCGAATGTAGATGGGATTTTAAAAGTTGTATATGATTTAATGCTTCATCTACAAGAATTTCTCTTTTCTCACTCGTGTGCTATATGTGAGAATATCTCAATTGCAAAATCAAAACTCTCATCAAAACTACTCGGGACCATGTGAATTCATTTTAAGTACTAAAAATTAACCTTTACTGATGTATAGCAGAAAATCTGATTTAGAATTGGGGGAAAAAAAAAAAAAGGGGAGCACTGGATTTAGTCATCTTCTCCTAAATGAAGTATTATTAAAAGATCCCTTTCCTTTATGCAGAAACGCGAACAGATAGAACAAAGAAACTGTTTAGACACTACACAGTGGGATCCTATGACAGCTTTGATGCTTCAAGGTAAGAATTTTTCCATTTGATCGCACTCTGTTTACCAAACCTTTTGGGGGTTGATTTATTTGTTGCATTTGATTTAGACTTTGGAGGGGAAGAGGGAAGGATTAGGGTGAGCTTCTCAAGATGTCATTCTGCATCTAAATTGTTATTACAGTTTACTATTTATTTATTATAGACTGTGCTTTCGATATTCTTTAACAATGATGATCCCTATTTTGCTTTTGCGAGTGAGGAGCGCGATGGCGTTTCCCCAGGAGCTGTACGTGCCGCCGCTTCCCCGGGCGCGAGGCGTTTGTGTTGGGGGATGCTTCAGAAGATCAGGCCCTTCATATCTCTTCAAAGAATCGTACTTGCTGACAAGAAAAACAATTTTATGATTTATTGTTCTAAATGGTATCTTACAGCCTAAATAAAAATTAGGCTATGCTTAAATCATTTATTTGCAGTTTCTGCTGAGTATTCTTGGTTTTTAAGCAGGTTCTTCTCCCACACACATACACTTTGTGGATGTATAGCCAGCTCCTGGTAGGAAGGATGATTCTTTTTTAAAGCACAGGATTTCAGTTAACTGTTGCTGTCCTCGTGAGAAAATTGCGGTGGCATGCTGGAATTCCTTAGGCGTTTCTCCTGATGGTCTGGTTACAGCTTGGGCCTTTTTTGGTCTTCAAGAAAAACACCCTTTTTTGTAAGAGAAGATTTCTGAAGTGTGTAAAGCGGTGGTGGCAGAGTATCATGTAGCATACTGTCTTTTAAAAAGATATTGAAAATATGGTAACTGTTATTTTTAGCACGTGATCATCTTGATCCATGTTCTGAGGGTTACACATAGTCTTACAATTCGTAAACTCCTCTCTATGTCTGCTGAACAATTTGGGGAAAGAGGATGGAGTTCATGTTGACAGATGCAGCTTGTATAGCCAAGATGCCCTCGCTGACCTCTTTACGGGTTTATTGGTTTTAAAGCATTTTTATTTTTATTTTTATTTGTCTTTTTCCCAAGGCGCTTCAGGTCCATTGCAGGGAGACAGCAAGACCATCTGCCTTTCTGAAACAGCCAGTATGCTACGGTTGTTTAGAAGGGTTATTTGGAAAGCAGGAAGCCAAAAGTTATGTGCAGACTGAGGGCTTGAACCTCATCTCAGCAGTGATCAAAAATCTCTCTTTACTGAGTCAAGCTGTTGTGGATGAATGAATTATAGTTTCTGCTTTTAATTCGTCATAGAAAACATAGGAAATGTTTGTGTGATGGAGTTGTTGCACTTTTTTTTTTCTTTTTCTTTTTTTAAAAGAACAGTGACAGTCCAACTGTGCAAGAGGAAATTCAGAGGGGAGGCAGGGAAGGGTAGAAGTAACAAGAAATGCTAAGAAACCCAGTTGCAAGGTGGGCATGCTTAACATGCTCTTACGCAGAGAAAATGTTAGTGTTTACGTAAAATAATGCTAGTAAAACTAAACAGTGTTTTTAATGGTCAACTTTCCAAATCTAGCTAGTTGCTGGAGTGGAAGACAATTATTTATCTGAGATGCATGCAGTATCTTATTGCAACGATGACTTTACAGATGAAGTGTAGCATGAAGATAAGCCTCTTTTTTCATCCTTTGCAAGTGTACCCTATAGCAAAACACTGTTCAGGTATGTTTTTTTCTGAACAGAAGGGAGTGGAAGGCCTTGCTTTCTTAATGCTCCAGCAGCACACAGAGTTGTTTTAGATGCTGACTGAGGCTACAGATCAGTTTTTTGAACATATATGTGGTAATTTTATTGGTGCTTGTGTATTGTTTTTAAAAAAGAGAGCCTACATTAAAAATATGATTGGAAATTAATGACTTTTGGTTGCGTGCACAGTAGATTTAATTCCTAACGTGGTCCGCTTTAGGGAGGCGGATTCTTAAGGGGCAAATGACATCAAACTAGCTGCGATTCTTGATGGGGTATTTTCAGACTTATGCCCTGCTTGGATTATTTTCTCCTGTTAGGTGTCCTATAAAATTAAGGAAAGGATATAGTAAACCAATTGCATCTGAGTTATAATAAACAATTTTTTTTTTTTTCCTTTTTTAACAAGCAGTCATGTCTACATACCAAGAAGAGCTTTGAAACCAAAGCACTAACAAATCTGGTTCAGGTCCTTTCCGGGGTGATTGGTGCTTGCATCCCCGAAGGGAGTGGGTTCTCCCCTCCTAAAGAGCAAACATTGCGGAGTAGAAATAAGCTGTTTAGAAATTCATATTAATAGGTTTATTCACATGCAGGAAAATATATTGTGTGTGGCATTTTTCATCTTTAGGAAAATGTATAGCTTGAATAAAGGAGGTTCATTAAACACTATTTCTGCTTTGCATAAGGGGTGGTTTTATCTACACATTAATGCTTTAAGAAAATGAATAATTAATACTCTTACTGACATGAAGAAAAACAGAGACAGTTGTTTGCCAGTACAAATAGTCATTAAATATAATACATATATCATATTTGAAGCTACCAGGTCAAATTTAAATGCTGAAGTGATGCATTAATTCTTCTCTGCAGAAGTGTTCTAGCATTCCTCTGCAGGCATTCCCTTACTATATTAGTGAAACTTTTTTTTTTTTTTTTTTTTTTTTTTTTTTTTTTTTAAGAAAAAATGTTTACTTTTAATCAATTTTCCTTAATCTGACAGATATGTGGTGGAGGAGAAGATAGGGTTTGTTGCAATGGCATACCTGGAGAGAGGGCCAAGTTTCCTTCTGCATGCCCTGGTCAGATAAGCCAGCAGCAAGCAGGCACGCAAAAAAGCAGGCAATGCCAGCAGAGGGGCAGGGGGAAGGTATGAGCGTGCTCTGTCATGTCTCTAGACTTTTATCTTTCTTGTGTTTGTGGTCAGCTGTTGTTCTGGCAACCACAGGACATTGTTTTTTAGTGTTTTCTGGCAGAGATTTAAAAAAAAAAAAAAAAAAAAAAAAGAAAGAAAAGAAACAAAACAAAAAAAGAAAAGCCTATTGAGTCTTGTTTGGAAAATGTTTGGGCCTGCCTTGACTTGTCTGGATGGCCGTTAATGTGCACAAGAAAGAGTAAGCACTTCCAAAACATTTTAAGTATTCTTTAGGGGGCTAGTTAAAATTCAAAATATATTTATTTATAGTCTTTTTTTTTAATGAAGTTATGTTTTGTCATGGATGGATTTATTTTAATAGCAGAAATTACTGTTGGGCCATAGACTAGATGTTGGAATAATTTTACAAATTATTATTTCTACCTGCATTTTTAATTGAAGTGAAGGAATTGATTAATTCTGGCAAGACAAGATAGTGAATGGTTCAGCCAGGAAAACCAGACAGAATGTGAATAACTTAATTTCTTATACACAGACTTGGAAAAAAATATCAAATTAAATTGCTTGAAAAAGTTTTATTTTTTGTTTAATTTCAAATGTGTGATGCAGGCACCTTTAAGAAGATGGTGTGACTGAAGAAAATGTTAACTGTTACTTTAAAAATTCTGGAAGCATAACAAATACGAGTAATTTTGTTACTAAATGTATAAATTATAAACTAGATTTGGTGGTTTAAAAAAAAAAAAAAGTGACCCAGATACCTTCTGGATTTGGAAACTTTCAAGGACAAATGTGGAAACTTTTAATGCTACATTAACTTTTATCATCTCCCCCCACCCCACCCCCCTTCCCCAAATAGTGAAATGGCAAAAGGTACCGTTGTAAGGCTTCCTGTCTCCGTTGTGTCTTCCCTACTTCGATCATGGCAAAGCCAGCTTTCATGGCTTTTTTCCAACTGCTTTACTTTCTAGTCATCGCTGCGTGGGAGAGGTTTTCTTGTTGCCATTTCATGGCATCCTGTAGCTGTGGCAGTCTTGTGAAGCACACAGGCAACCCTCTTTAAAGGCTTGTTACTGCAAAGTTGGTGATGGGCCCAACTGATTTGCCTTCTGGTTTTAGTTGTCTTATTTTCCTTTTCATAAAGAAGAAGGAAAACTAGTTTGTGTCATTGGGATAGGTACGGGTAAGAAAGCTTAAGTGAAAGTTTAATTCACTAGCCCTGATGTCCCTACTCGGGAGTTGCTGGCAAAATCCATAGCTTAGGAGCTGACGGACAGAGATGAGGGAATTCCTGTCAAGCCAACTTGCATAGAAACCCATATGAAAAGTGAGAGCTGCTTCCCAGGTGTCCATCGCAGTCGTCCGCTGATGCAGCTGTCCACGCTGCGCCGTGGAGACGTGAGCGCTTCACTGCTGCGTAGCCCTGTAATTCGGCATGTTGTGTAGAGCTGCTTTATTTTTATTTGAATCTTTTACCCTGCAGAATCTGCCGGCTGAATAGCTTGGCCTTTTTCCCAAGGATGTGATGTTAACTGGTGCTGTGCTAATACTTTAAACGTTAGGTGTGCTAACCTAGTTAGCTTGCAGTAGTTTTTAGGGCACTGTCAATTTGATAAAGAAACACTTTATCTAATTTGATATCTGGTTTCCTGTGGAAATTTTATCTGAATGTTATCTCCATTTTAATAACAGCATCTTAGAATAATTGCTTTGGAAAAGAGCAATTATCACATATATACATAAATATATATGCAAAATTGATGGATGTCTTTTGAAGAATTCTGTTGTACTTCCTATTGCGACTGATAAGGTATTGGATACTCTACAGGTAGCTAAGGGACCTTTTTTTGGTGGCAGCAGTTCCTCTGTACTAATATTTTACTCTTAAACTTGTACTGTTCAGTTTATCTCTTGCAGAAATTGGAGCAAAGGGTGTTAAGATGGTTGCTGTTCACTCTTTAAAGTAAATGAATAATTTCTGTAACTTCTCTCTTGGGACTGATACATTGATAAGAAGCTGAGAGTGATTTGCAGTTCTTTGCTGCAGTCAGAGGTTTTAGATGGTTGGTTTCTTCCTCTCCAGTGAAAAGCAAAGACAGTACAAGAATTTTATTTTTTACGTGCATTCATAGCTTAACTTTTGTTAGGGAGATGGTAGCAAAGATCTCTGAGAGTGCTGATTGCTGTAATGTTTATTCACTTGCTGTAGTGATGTGGTGACATCTGAATGCTCACTGGGATTCTAATGACTTGGTTTCCACATATGTGCAATAGAGAACAATCAGAATCTATCAAGTTATGAAAAAAATAGGTAAAATGCTTTTTTGATTTCTATTGTGACTTTATTTCTAAAGGTACTTCGTCAAGCATGCCTGATGCCTGTTCTGAATTGCTGCCTTGAGGACACTGATCTGACAGTGCTGAACTACCCTGCTGATGTGTAAGGCTGAAAGAGGCATGCACCTCGCTTTTAATATGCAGGGCCTCATCAGCTTAAAGAATATAATTTCATACAATCCAGGAACTTATAGGCTTAAGCAGTAATTAAGGTATCATAGCATTTTGTGGAACAGGAGGTATAAAATGTGAAGTTTTCCCTAACAGTTTTCTAATGGAAATGACTTTTCCTTCTAATACACAACTTTGTGCCTTCCAGGGCATCTTCCTCCCCCACCCCACTATTGTATACTGCCATAACTGAGCTTTTCATGTTGGTGACTACAGCAGGTATTTAAACTAATTGCTGAAATGGGAGATAAAGAGGCTGAACTGTAATTCTACTAATCTTCATCATGGTATCTCTTTGTTCAAATCTGTAGTATAATTGTATAAAGATGCATATTAAAGTCTAAAACAATTACAGTAAGATGCAAACTATTCAGTGAGTGGTAGAAGCTTTTCCATGAAATAATCAGTGCCTTTTTGTTTGCTGCCCTTTTTCCCCGATAGTGAAGTTTGTTCAAAGTGCTCCATTCAGGTCTTGCTTTTAGCAACTAATGATTTTGCAGACGTGGTAAGTTGGTCAGAGATTTTCTGGGCTAGATGTTTGTTTTTAGAGACAAAGCTTCAGCAAAGAGACCAACAGTTTCCAAGAGTGAAATTAAAGTGAAATAGTGTTGTGGGACTGTATCTTTTAGCCCAGTGAAATAATATATGCTGGTGGAGGTGTCAGGTTTGAGCAACTAGCAGATGTGAGATTTGAGTGGCTCTCTCGGATATAACACTGACTGTTTTGGAGAAATAATCTTGGTGAAGGCTGAATTTAAACTAAAATGTATCCACAAAGATTTGTTTTAACAAATAAGCATTTTCCCAAAACTGCTTTTGTGGCAAAATTGCCAACAGAAGAATAATGACAATTAAAAGCATGCACTAGGAAATAGTGCTAACTGGATAGTTTGGGGAAAAAAAGTGTGCCTTCTGCTTTCTCTGCTTCTTAAAGCACACAAGCAGGTTGGACACAGACAACAGGTCTCAGAATTATAACAGTTTAATGCTGCCACTGAAAACCAGGGCTGATACCTTCAAGGAGTTTTTGTGTAATCCAAAGGCTCATGGATTTCTTTCTGCCCGAATACCTGACCCGTATCATTATGTCGTCTGGAGAACAGTCGAGGTTGCTTATATTTCTGCTGTGAACATTTCCAAGTTGTGAATTCTGCAATATGCTTAATCTCTATGCATCTTGGATTAGCTGACATGATAAACTGTAGAAGCTGCTTCTGTTCAGAAATAACGCCAGGTTGCTATAGTCGAACATGGAAGGAAAGGGGGCAGCGTGGAGAGATTCCAGGTCATCATTCCCTTAATTAAGGGAAGTAACTGCTAGTTTAAATGAAGCAGACCTCTTTTCAGCAGCTGGGATCTGTAAAATCAGTGATTTTTTTTTTTTCATTGCTGCTACTGAAGCTGTGTGCTAAACTGAAGATTTGTGAACACTGGCCATGCTTTGACAAAACTGATGAGAATTCTGATACTGTTAGAGAAATTGTTAAGATGTGCATTCCTGAAGCCGTCTGCAGATACATAAATACAATTTGGAGTAGGCTTTAAATAACTTTAGGGTTTAGTATGATAAAGGAAATAGAGGCAGGAATATCTTTGAGAGGGGGGAAAAAAAAAGGTAGAAAGATGCAGTCTCCCTTTTGCTGTTCATGAGCTTGTAAAATCATATGGTGTTAGTCAGGATTTTTAATGGGGTATGTGAAAATTAAAGTCTAATTGAAGCCCCTTTAACTTGTCTACAATGAAACACTAAATAATACAAATTTCCCATCCTATATTATCTTTTAAAAGTTCTTGCACAAGAGAAAAAAAAAGTTGGGAAAATATTTTTTGAAAAACTATCCTCTACCCACTTGACAGTATCTTGCTCATTTTAGGAGAGAACAAGTTTGGACTTTTATATATCTTGATAATTAAGCACTGTACTGTTCCATGCAGTGTAGAGTTTTAAGGGAAATCTTTGGGTCTATAAAGTTGAAATTGGGCTTACTCGGGCTTCTTATGGTTAGAGCTGTTCTCAGTTTCCAAGGAACCCAAAACAAGGGGAAGATGAGATCTCCTGTTTGTGATAGAGAATGAGAGGTGGTGGGGTGTGATGAAGCCCCTGAAAGTCATTTTGAAACTCCTAGTTAACACCAGTTCCTCTCCACTGTTCCATAATTTATTTATGTTAAACTGCTGGGATGTTTAGACTTTTTCAACTACTGAGCGAGCTATTCAAGTTATGATACTAAAATGTGAGTTTAATAATTGTCACAAAAGCTTGCAAAGCCAAATTGCTACCTTAAAGGGTTTGTAATGCATTTTTAAAGTTTAAAACTGAAGTCAGGAATATGTTGACTGAAGTGTATTATAGAAACATCAATCAAGAAATCCTGAGGAGGGCTGATATAATTCCCTACATTACCATGAATGCCTGAGCATGGTGACAAAAATAGTGCAAGTAAAACAGAAAAGATGTATCATATTTTCAGTAAGACAAGGAGCAAGGAGCCCGGCTTTGCTGCAGGCTGGTGGAGTGCCACTTGGGAAGCACCAAATACCCTTGTTCTTCTTGCACACCCTTTTCTGGCACACGTGCTCCTGGCCTATGATGAGCACCAGGCACTGGGCTCCACAGACCCTGCTCGGATCCAGCAGGTCTGTTCCTATTGTCCAATTGCTCTCTTGGAAAGTGGCAGGAAAAACGTGCAAAAACCTGGCTGATATATGGCAGCTCTGAGATAAACCTGAGACTGATGAGCAGGCCTTATGAGCTAGCTGAGATGCTGCGTCAACTGAAGAAAGTCTTTCTTGTTCCATGTAATTATGTGGGTTTTGTCCTTTCATGTCTTACATCTAAATAAATCTGGATTTTCTTCCTTGGTTCTACTATCCTGTGTGGTAACCTTGAACACATTAATTTCTGTTGCTGTGGTTATCTGTAATAATACTGACCACCTTTTGTAAAATTACTGATTTAAAAAAATAATGTAGAAAAGTGGTGGTGTTAGTTGTTGTTATTATTATTATTATTCCTTTTGTGTAAGTGCTTTGTACGTTAAGATGATTAGGGAGAAAATTCCTCTTTCTATGTAGTTTGGTGGCAACAATAGCACGGGCTAAAAGTGCAGCTGCTTTTAGGTAGACAAATACAAGCCTAAAAAGCATGGTGGATAAATGTTCTTGTTACGTAAACATATGTATATGTTTGTACAGTCTGTTTATTTGTTCAAGGTACAAAGTATCAGCAATGAATATTAATATTTCCGCAGCGCAAGCTTAGCTCACTCAAAGGCTTGATAACTACCAATGAAAATTGCCAGTAACTATCAAGCACAAGCACAAAATACTAATGAGATTCTTGGAACATCTGTACAAAATGGTTTGAAGGGCTCTCCACTATAAAACTCTCAGGGTGCACACTTGAAGGGCATCTACCCAAGTGTTTCGTGTTTAATTTTTGCTCTGTCATGTGTAGTGCTAGAGTTAGCTATTTATTTTTAAATACAGTTGAAATTAATAGGAGAATTAACCCTTCCTTTTTTTTTTTTTTTATTTTAAATCTTGCTTCATCAGCAGTCTCGCATGCTTTTTTTGTTTTGTTTTCTCCCTGCAAGTAGAGTGGCAAGAGAAGGATGTCATTTCTCTTTTAAAACAAACTAGTGCATTTGATACACTGTATATTTTAACAGGACCATGAGCTTATCACTGACTTTTTTTCCTTTGTGATCCTGAGATTTCTCCATACTATAAAATCAGACTTTTATTGCATGATTTATATTTCCAAGAAGTTGATTGCCTTGTTTTGCGTTATTAATATGTTACTTTTCCAGTTCAGTTTCAGCAGCCTAAGGTTAAAACATGGAGGGAACGGGGGGGGGAAGGATGAGCCAAATTGACTGATCTGGATGTATTTTTAAATTACCTAATGCCTCATTTTACACAGTAAAAAATATAATACTGAGTATAATTAATGTTTGCCTAAAATAATGTGCACAGATATCTAGAGAGTGTGCATTTCTTTTGTTCTTCATAGAGAAAATTTTCAGTTTTCTTTTTTTCTTACTTGTGTCATAAAATTGAATGTGTTTCCTGTTTAAAACCTGTATTTTTCCTTCATATTCTATAGGATAAATTTAATGATACAGCATTTGTGACTTCCTTTATAATAGATTTCCTTTTATAACTATAGTTAATCTTCTGGTCAACTCTATCAATTATAGGGCTGGGAAAAGTAGCACAATCTCTCCTACTTCCTAATCAAATCACTTCATGACAGATATTTGTGTTTTCTGGTAGCTTGAAGAGCTGTCCATTTTACCAGTGCCATGAAGTATTCACCATCCAATAAAGTAGGCTGGATTACTTGTTTAAAAGTGTGCAATAACTTTTTAAGTGAAAGAAATTGCATCTCTTGTCAGTTTTTACAGTTGTCTGCAATTTCTGCACAGTGCAATGGAAACTGAAGCACTGTAGGAGTTAGGGTATGGCTACATGTCTTTTATGGTGTATTACAGATGGGCATATACCTCTGTAATCAACCAGCAGATTTCAGTGGAAAATACATAACCTCACTTTTCTCATGATCAGACATTTCTAGCTGACATTTAATGAAGTCTGTGGGAACTGCGCTAGTACAGGAGATATTAACGATCATACATGGACTCTCTATGGATGTACAAATATACTGAGGATCCTTGAAATATCCTCTCTTCTTTTCCTGATTCTTTATTTGATCCAAACATAGCCAGCTGAGGATGATACAGGTTTGCTGTGCTAGCCATTCACTCCTGGAGAAATGTGAAGTTAATGTAGCATACAGTACTATGTATCCTTCCTATTGCAATGTGAAGGTTTTTACTACAACTAGGAGAGCAAGAGAAAAGATTTATATAAGGGTGGTAGCAGCTGCAAGCAGGTTGAGTAGGGGCCATCTGTGCATTTTCCCATGTGTTGTACAAAGTTCCTTACTCGCTGTTGCAGTTAATACAGGAGTGAGTCCTGTTCTACGTTTTACCCAAGAGTTGTCAAGTCTCTCCTGTAAGAGACTCAGCTGGATGATCAATTTGTAGAAAACTTGAGCAATCAATTACAGAGCTTTCAATGATGTTAAACTCTTTTATTACTGGATTTTTTTTTTCCAGAAATCATTGGTTTAGATGGCTATAAATAATAAGGTTGACCCCTTCCAGCAATGACAGAAGTTTTTTCACTGGAAGTTTGTTATATCTTACAAAAAGATTTGCTGTAGATATCACTTAAATTTTCTATATTATCAGAATAGGTAACTTGCCAAAACAGGGGAAGTCTTCAGAGAAAGAACTTTGAATGGGCTTTGAGTTGGAATATGAAGCAAGAGCTGCTCTTAAATGCTCTTTCAGAATGCTCTTCTGTGGACTTGAACTTCAGCTTAACTAATGTGAATCGACCGTCTTAGGATTTGTGCAATTGCTTTCAGATGTTCTACCTAAATTTAGGGAGAGGGTTACTTTCTTGTGGGTGTGTGTCTGGCAAGGATTTAAAAAAAAGAGTTTTCCTTTGTTGGTCTGTAGTTTGACTGTTGTAACAGGGCACCAACTGCGTATTCAGTAGATCTTTCAAAAAAAAAAAAAAAAAAAAGGAATTCCAGGAGTACCAAGGAGAGGATCCAAAAAAAAAAAAAAAAAAAAAAAAAATTCTTATTCTTATGAGTTCTTATGAGAAGATTCTTATGAGAAGTTCTTATGAGAAGATTTGGATTTACTTGAGCTACTAAAAGAATTGAGCTTGGGCAAGGTAATTCCTCGCTTGTGGATAAGGCCATCCGACTGAAGAGCTTGTGAGCCGAGAAGGCTGATCATTTGGTCGTAATTTTGGTTGTCTGAATCTCAAGTTAAGTCTTCTGCCATGGCATCTTGTTAGAGCCAAGAGACTAGACCTAGACTCTGTTTCTGTGGCATATGTGATTGGAGAGAAGGGGGAAAATACTTGCCATTTAAATTCTCTCTCTTCTCTCTCTCTCTCTCTTGCTCTTTTTTTTTTTTTTTTTTTTTTTTTTTTCTTCCCTACTATGGGGAAGAATTGACAATGTACCAAATACCACTTTTGTTTCCAGATAATGACGATCAGTTCAGTAGGGGCTATTCTCTATGCCATTTTTCAGATTTAGCTGTGATTCATGAGATACAAACTCCTTAAACATGTTTTATGGTCCTGATAGCTTCCATTGTTGTAGTCGAGTGTTTTGACTTCTGTTTTGGAGCAATTCATGCTTTATGATAGGGTCTGGTTGTTTGAGGCTTCATGGCTGTGTTTCATGGTTTTGCCTCTGTCAGGAACCTGTGCTTCAACCTCTGATCTTCATAAAGATCTTTTTATAAAGAATTTAGCCTTTTTGCCTCTTTTCTCTAGTATTATTTCAATGGACCGTTACAGAAGTAGTAGAAACTCTTGCCGTCTTGAAAAGTCTACACGGATGATGGGTATCATGATGAGTGAGTTCAGATCTTGGGTGTCTGGCCACCCATGGTAAATCCCCCTTTTACTGTTTACAGGTCTGTAAAATTATGCATCCTTTTGCAAAATTCTCAAACACTTTAGTGTCAGAGCAGTTACATTCAGATCAACATATATATTTTTATTGTCTAGTGTTTAGATAAAGCAAAAGTGGTTTTGGAATGTTTGGAATGGAGTGGGGTTTTTTTGGCTGCTTTTGCCTTTTTTGTATTTAGGATTTTTCACAGAATTTAATGCAGAAGTATTCTGGACTTGACAGGCTGTACTTTGCATTTAACTTTATATGCAGTGAATCTTGGACTTAATCAGCCCAAAGGCAAAGTAACAAGGGCCCTATGTAAGTAATGAGCTATTGATTTTTAAATTACTGGTGTTATTAGTATAATATGGAACTAGTGTTATTCTGAAAACTCATCTCTGAAACAGACACTACTTAATTTCGTTATGAGACAGGACGGAATGGACTTCAAAGGTTTAACCTACTGGAATGTGGCATGAGGTCATATCACAAATGCTGCGGACCGCTCAGCCTGGCACAGAGCTGTGTCCTGCCTTCGAAATGAAATGCTGCTTCCTCTTGTTTGAGACCAGATCTCTGAGCAGGGTTGCACCGTGATGACTCCTTTATTTGTCACTGGAAGCTAAAACTCGTATGCGTTGTGTTGCTGAGTATTTACAACGTCTTCAGGATGAGAGAAATGCTGCCAAGAAGGTTCCTCGTGAGAAGATTTGACCTACTTTGCGTTTGGCACCTCTTAGCCTGCCAGGACCAGGTAGACTGTGAACAGACCTTCAGCATATCTTCTGTGAAGACATCCAGGTTGATACTGAGATGAGGGAACCCTGCTACGGCAAAGCAAATATTGCAAACAGGCAGAAGTTAAACTTTTTTTTTTACTCTTTCTCTCTTGGGATTGGAAGGGGGCCTTGCCTGGAGAAGGGGCAGAGAGTTGTGTGGGGGTTTGTTTTCTTCCCCTGTGTGTGTTCGCCATGCTACTCCTTCTTAGCCTTTTGGCATTGGAGTACAGAACCACTTTATGCTTTCTGTGATCGCTTTGAGCAACTCTGCAATGATCTTGCCATAAGGTTTTTGCAGCTCCTCTTCTCTTGCTATGTAAATGGAAAGGAATGGCTGTGCAGCAGTTTTTTGGTTTTTATTTATTTATTTTTTTTCTCCAAGCCTACATTTTTTGCCTTACAGGCAGTGATGGAGTTTTCCTTAGGCGGTGTACCACTGGAAGTATTAGTAAGCTCAAGTAACAGAGACCACTGTGTACATTCTCTCCCCAAAAATTCATCTTCTATTTCTCCTTTCCTTTCTGCTCCTGCACAAAACATGGGCAGTTTAGTATTCCTGCTTGCAATATCTAAAGCAAGGTACAAAACTAGACAATAGATGCAAGAAGTCTGTGCGTGCATAAAAATAACAGGTGGTTTTCCTGGTTTTCATCTGGGGAATCCAAAAGGATGAAATGAGCACATCTTGAAATTGCCTGCTCCTTTTCTCCACTGAGTGTTGGAGGGACCTTAGATGACTTTGTTAGGCATAGATGTCTAATATGGACCACATGGATGACGCCCGAGATCTTTTCCAAGCACAGCTGTTGGAAATTCAGCTTTCAGCTTTTTAGGGAAAGATATTGTGGGTAAGTTTTGTTTGCTTGTTTTTTGTTTTTGTTTTTTGTTTTTGACAAAAATGAGGGAATCAAAGCAAAGTTTGGTCTAGATAATGGGCTTGTGAATTTTTTATGCTAATGGATCTGGATGACATGATGATTGAGTATTTTGGATTTTTTTTTTTTTTGTTGTTCTGGTTTGGTTTTGTTTCTCCCTGTGAACCAAAGGCTTTCTATGGTTAGGTTCTCAAAGATACGCTCCAAACTCTTATGAAGCTATAAATTGATTCAAGGACGGTTGAAGGAAATGGGTCTTGTGAATTTGTCCAGAATGAAGCCACAGGCTGGAGACAGCTTTTCTGTTGACTCTTCAGCAGACAGACACAGAGCCCATGGTGGCAGTGCGTGCACAATGGCAGCGTGTTACGGAGAGGTTACTAGGAGCTTGAAGAAAGTTGGTCCATCTTCTGTTGCGTTTGGTCAGTTCCTGTAGCATTAGGCACTGGTGGGGCCTCAGCACTGCTATGTAAGATGACTTCCAGTTCTCCATTCCATCCCACCCCCACGTCCCCAAGCGGAAGCATCTTCATCATTCTGAAGAAATACAATTTTTCGTATTATATTATTTCCATAGCGGGGCACTCATTTCGGGGAAAGCTAATGTCGGAATTACATGGTTAAATGACAGTGATTTGTGAGGCAGCATTCAAAAGCTGCTCATTTTTATACAGCACATCTGTTGGTCAGAAGGCTTAAAAAGGTCACCAGCATGGTGGCTTTAACTCACGTGTTATTCTATTTAAAAGCTTTGAATATTTTGTAGTTTGGAAGACCTAATTTTGTTATCACGTTAGCAGTAGCATGAAGCTGCCTCCCTCAGTCAAAGTTGGAAAATAACCAGAATTTTCTGTCATACGTGAAAGGTCTGGAGTTTGGATGCTCTCCATTGGTGTCCTGACATCATCATCCCTGTCGCAGTTCAGTGCTTTAGCTAAAAAGGTCACACCAATTTTTCTTTTAATTAGTTTTCTCCTTCCCTTCTGGTTTATTAATGTCAGCAAAGCAGTTGCTGTCTCTTATTGCACTGAATGCTGTAGTGATTAGATTCTCTGCATGACCAGTGGCAGTGTTAGTTGGCTAATACAAAATTAAGGAAATAAAACTTGCTAATACTTCTTTCTGTCTTAAATAGCTTTTGTAGGTGTTCAGGTGTTCTAAAACCACCTCACCTCTGTGTTTTACATTCTTATTCATGAATAGTTAACCTGTGACACTGTCTTTACTCAAAAAATGCCTTGAAACTTCTACTGTAATGATTTTTATATTTGGAAGGAGTATTCAAAATCTTTTTTTCTTTTTTTTTCTTTTTTTTCCTTTTCTTTTTATCCTTATTTTTAGCAACCTAACATTAGTTTTAACAAAATACACTAAACAAGGCTTTTATAGGTTGTGCCCTCTGTATCGAAGGTGCCTTTTTAATGTGATTCTTATGCCTTTTCTTCCTCCTCTATTTTTTTTCTCTGAGCCAATGAGAGTAAGATTCCTAAGGCTGCTTTCTCTTTAAGGGCACACTGCTTACATAAATATTCCTTTAAAAGGTCTCCCTGCTTTATAATATTAATTGTTTATCAGGAGAGGTGAAATATTCCTTGGAAATGTGTTTTCCTGATTGCACATGCCTTGTTACTATTTCAATTATGCAGATTCTCGGTGCTGTGGAAATTTGTGCTCGATGACGCCAAGGCAGCTGCACGTTGTTAGCATTGTAGGCTGTCAGATGATCATGTGGGATTCTTGCAGCATGCAACATTCAATAGGATTGAAAAAGGGCTTTTGATGCAAGGCATAGCTTTCAGAATATATTTGTGCCTTTTAGTTAGCTAATATAAAAACATAATATATTCTCTTTAAATTTAAAATGCTGCCTCATTTTTCTTCTGGTTGGTTTCATTTTGGCTTCACTAGAAGATGCATCTGGTACATCCGCGATCGAGGAGTTTATTAATGATGCTGTCGTTCAGTTCACTTTACTTTTTTTCCTTTTAGAGTCCTGGCTAGCCTACAGATTACATGATCACATGTCCATGCAGGCATTCATATAGAACACAAACCACCATGCATGATTTCTCCTCCTTTCTTTCTCCTCTCTGCCTTTTTTATTTCCTTTAAGTTGCATTGTCATGTTCCCTTTCATCCTCCGTCTTTGTCTCCCCCCGCCGCTCTCCGGTCTGTGTTTCCCCATGCTTGGTTACTGCGATATTATTTGATTAACTGGCTGTGATGATGATGAACCTGCACACTGGAGGAGCAGCTACCACGGTGGTGATGAAGGGATGTAATAATGGTCGCTATCCTCGGAATTCTCTCTACAGTGACTGCATCATCGAAGAAAAGGCAGTGGTCCTGCAGAAAAAGGACAATGAAGGATTCGGATTTGTGCTCAGAGGGGCAAAAGGTAGGTGCCTCGGGCTGTGTGTGCGTGTGATGTACGCTGGCATGGAGAAATTTATACATCCCTGCATATAGGCAGGAATTATTCGTGGTGCACTCGGTTGCTAGACAACAGGGCTCTCGGTCTGCTCTGCTCCTCGGTGGGCACGAGGGGCTTCTCTTTTGAGCACTCTGCCTTTTTTGCACGGCAGAAGCACCGTAGAATCGTTCGGGGAAGGGAAAGTTTCATCTGCATTTTTCCCTGCGTTGGCATATGTAACGCTGTGGCGTTCACCGGTTCTGCCGTGCAGTTTGCCTGGCTGGGGGAAGCCTGCTTCTCCTGTGAAATCTGCTGCTTTATTTCCAGTGTCAGGCGCTTTAAATAGCTCTGTGAATAGGAATAGACAAGAGAGGGATATTTTGTTTAAAATAGGTGTGGATCTTCTGCAAGGTGACATTGGTGCAGTTTTAGTATGAAAATATGAGCTTTTTTTGTATCTCCAGAAACTGCACGTATGTTGCATGGCCTGTAGTGTGCTCATTCAAAAAGCTGCTCATATGTTAAACTGCGTGTTACTTTTCTGTGGGCTAAAACCCACATTACTGGCATTTTTAAGAGTTAAAAAAAGGCATTATGTTAACGCTTTGCTTTTTGACTTCTGATCCAGTTTGCTGCTCCTGCGTTTAAAAATATAAATATGATGGTATGTCCCATTTCTTGCTCCCCCCATTTATTTATGGGTTCTCCCTTGCCTTTCTTGAACATGAAAAATATTCCAAGCCTTCATTCCTGGGACATCATTTTTACCTGAACAGCACCCCCGCCTCTTCCCCCTGCCCCATTCAATGACACCATGGATTTTCAGTGTTGTAAAAGCTTTTCTAATTTTAGCTAACTAAATATTTGTGGAGCTTTACTAGGAAAGCCATTAGCTCTACCTTTGAGCCGAGCAGTTGGCTTGCTGATGGAGTTTGTCTAGGCATCAAGCTGAAGTTACTCCCTCTGTGCAAGTCCAAGAATTTTCCCTTAATTTTTCTGTACCAGTGAGGGCACCTCAGGTGAAAGAGCCAAGGACTTTCCTGCTTCTTGTGTACGTGACAGAGAGGGCTGTCACAAGGCCTGCTCTGCCTTCCTTCTGTAAAATCATGGTTTCTTCTGTTATCTTCTTTGTAACATGCATCTAAATCTGGAAGAAAGAATTATTTTTTATTACATACCCACATTCCCTCCCCTCTCCCTTTTTCCCCCTTTATTCTTCCCAGGCACTTGCTTTTGGCTACACGTAATTCATTTTTAGTTAGTGTTTCCAGGGTTACAAGCATTTTGCTAGGCTTACAAAAGGTTTACTTTAAGTAAGGCTGAATATGCTGAAATAGTTGGAATGCAGCTACTGCTTCATAGAGCTTGGCTCGTGTGTGTCAGTCAAGAAGCATGTATTCTTTTCCCCCGATTTGACGACCTGTGGATTGTGACTGCAGAGAGGTTGCACTCTGCTCCCAGCACGTCGATGCTTAGCGGCGGGGTCCCCTCACTTTCAGTACCCACCATTTTTAGCTAAAAATGAATGTGAATGGCCAGTAATAGGCCTAAGGCAAGTCGTGTTTGTGAGCATTCCGTAATTTTCTTTCTTAATGTGGTATTTATTTTTAAAGCTGACACACCTATTGAAGAATTCACCCCAACTCCAGCCTTTCCTGCTTTGCAGTACTTGGAATCGGTGGACGAAGGGGGAGTAGCATGGCAAGCTGGCTTGAGAACTGGAGACTTTTTGATCGAGGTAGGAGATACTGGAATTTGTTTGTGAATGCTCTGTTGGGGAAAAGGTCCCTTGGCAAAATATATTCTCAAAAAAGCATATGGTACTTCTAAATAGCAAGCTCTGTGGACTAACAATGATAGTGTACTTCACGTGTATTTTAACACAGTATCTAGGAAAGCAGTAAAAAGAACAACATTCATATCAATAGGGAAGTCCCTATCTGTTCTTTTTAGTGTGGATATGTGCTATCAGACAAATATGGAGGTTTTGATTCTACTCTGCATTATTCAATTGAGATATTTATCATTGCTGCCAATTGCCCTCTAATTATTTTTGGTGAATTCACCAAAATTAATGACTTCTTGTGCAACTATTGCTACAGTCAGAAGTATCATTGATCTAGTACAGGTGACAAACCATGCCGAATAAAACAAATGATTTTTGGCTTGAAATAAAATATTTGCAACAATGCATTGTAAAGCCAGTTATAAAAATAAGGAATCGATGTTATTGCTATATAAATTACTTCATGCAAAATGTAAATAAGATGCTTTTTAAATTTCATTTCTGTCAAAAGAAGCATCACATTTTTTGGTGGTTTTTTTGATGGGCATTTATGTTCTGCTATAAAATTTCTGGTGCTCCTTCTAGTGCTATTGGTTGGCTTGCCACACAATCATGGCATGAGATGTTTTTCATCTTCCTTCCACAACCCTTCCATGACTACTAAAGTGAAGTTGTGATTCTGTAAAACTATTTGAAGATAGGTGTTTCAGGATGGATCAGCGCAGAGGTTTTTTGTTTTGTTCTGTTCTTCCTTCAGGTGCATATGTAGTTTGTTAAGCTGTTTATTGGTACTGTAACGTGTATTTCTGCAGAGCTGGCTTTTGCATTCAGGAGAGGATAGAGCTGTTCAGCTTTCATTTATTGTGCGCATTCTACTCCCACGATGACTGAATTAAAATAGTTGCACAGCTTCTTCACTTTGTCGCAGTGAAAGAACGGGCTTCAAAGGCTTTTAAAATAAAGAGATGTACTTTATTGGCCGGACCTTCAAAGTACGTTTTTCGTACTGCTTATTTCAGAGGAGCGCATGCTCCTCAGTGCTCCTCGGACTCGGAAAGGTTGTTGGATCTGGGTGTTCATCCATACTTCGTGCAGTCCAGCTTATTTGTAACCAGTCCTGAAAGGAAGAGCAGTTGCATGCAAATCAAATCCATTTCTGTGTAACTTCTGGTGACTGGTACTATTGGTGCTCTTCTGAATTTTTCAGCTTGAATTGGCAGGATATAACAATTCTGAAAATTCACAATTTTGCTGTTTTGAAGATTTCTGTGTCAGAAGTTTTTCTCTCTTATGAACTATACATGTGGTGCACAGTGCTGTCTTGCAGTAGAGCCATCTTTGAAGATAGGGGTGCAAAAAGGTACCGCTGTTGAAGTAGAAATGACAGGTCTCCAGTTATCTACTTGTGCAGTGTTAGGAATAAGGCACTATTTCTTCTGTTGAATTAATAAGAATTAAGTGCACTGCCTATTGCAGTGCGTGGTTATTGCAACTGGTGTATCCAATCTGCCTTGCTGTCAGATGGCTGCTTCTATGACTCAAAAGTTTACGCCGCAGTTGTGTGCAAGTGCCACCTCAATCCCTTCTAAGCAATCGCTGCTCGGAAATGCCACGTGAGTGATGGAGGAGGTATCGGACCCCTGCGAATAGCACTTGGTGCGGGCGCCAGGCTTTGGGGAGCGGAGTCGGGCTCCCGCCGGCAGGACTGGGGGGCCCTGCCCTTCTCACCGTGGGAGGGAAGACGGGGCCTTGGAAGCAGGGAGGGAGCAGGTACCTGGGGAGAGGGCACGGCCCCTTCGTGCGCAGTGACGGTCCCCAGAGGGTGCCAGACTTCAGCAGCTCTCCTGAGTGCACTGAATTAGTTTGGTGTTGAAGGCCGTGCATGTTGAGTAGAAGATGGGAAGGAAATATGGAGAACCGGTATGGTCTTTGCTCGGTGCAGGCTTGAAGGGGCCCCCAGCTGGAGCTGTGCAGCCACTGACCGAGGGCGGAGTGTTTTTTTTCTTCTTTTGGTCAAGTTTCTTTTGAAAAGCCACGTGATGCCCATTTGTCCAACTTCTACAGCTGCCTTTAACCTGAGATTTCAGACCTTAGTGTTAAATTTGCCCACGGAGATACGATGTTAACTGACATTGTTCAAGTTTCTAATAATACATGTTCCTCCTCCCTATTTGAAACTTGACCATATTTTTTTCTGGTAAAATCGTAATGTGCTTAGTGACTTTTCCTAACAGATCACAAATAAGAGGTATCAGAAAAGTGCACAAATAGATTTAGAGCAGAAGGAGTTAGCTCGAGGCAGCTGCCATGATATGCATTCATAAGCATTTCCCTAGCTCCGAATTCACGTGTCTGTGGGGTTTTATTTTGGTGTTTTTTTTGTTTGTTTTTTTTAATCTTAATTTTAATACATGGTCAAAAACGTAATATGGTTTTGGTTTGCTTGTTATAACTGAGAGATGCTGTATAACTTGTCCTATTTGGTCCTTTTTGCATTGATGTTTTATTGTGTTTTAGTAACTGCCCGTTTTAAAAAGGCAGATGAGAAATAAAGCAAAATATTAGTGGAATCTTTTAGCTATCTGGGCTAAAAGATCATGGTTTGCATAAGGAGAACATTCCAAAAATTGTGGGAATCATTAAACTATGCAGCCTTGGTAAGCCACTGTAAAGTTACTAGTGGTACTGGATTTTTGTAGTACACTTATTTAAAATTTGTAAATGCTTGCTCAGGAAAAAAAAAATAAACAGCAAGCTGTTTGGATTTGTTAACTGAAATATTTGCAAGAAAAAGGTGGATTGGCTCTGACTGTGAACCTCTTATTTCCGAATGATCTTTCGGCACCCAGCGCTTTGTTGACGTTACTCAGTGCTGAAGTCCAGCTCAGCATAAACCCAGAGGAATCGCTGAATACTGCAGCTCAAACACTGCTGCCTTGCAACTGCCCCAGGAAGGAACTAGCACTTCCCTTTGTTGAGATTTGCTTAAGTTAATATACAGCTATCACCTGCTTAAGTAAAAACAGATCCATTTAACAGGAAGAGGGCTTTTGATCTCAGAATCGCTTTTGTTTTTGTCTGTTGGTGGTGGTGGTGGTTTTAACATGTAGAGTCCAGACTATCCTACTAATTCACTAAGCCCTAATTTAGGAAGTACTTGTTATCACTGTAGCTGTACACGTGCAGGTGGCTTTACAGGTGTCACGGGATGTGGTATGTGGGGTTTTTCATTTGCAACAAAGCACACTAATATCAAGTGATAATGTCAGGATCTCCCTACTGCAAAAGTGACACTAATTCTGTGATGTTTACCGGTGTAACGCGTTTGTTCGCTAAGCGAGGCATTGCAGTTGGCGTTGCTGTTCCATAAATAATCATTTATTTTTACAGATGAGTTCAAACGTTGTTATCCGAGCAGGATGGCTGTTTATTTACATTCAGTTAAAGGAAACTAGATAAATCTGGTATACTATTAGTGAGAAGCACAAAAACAGAATTTGAAGTTGATTTGACAATCAAAACTAGAAATGTTAACAGAAGATATGATTTTACTGCAGTGCAATTCAGCTGGAACAAGTACTGAAACAGACAAAATGGTCTGTAGCACAAATGCCTATGTGTCTTTTTTTGTCATGTGTTGATTGAATTTACTGTTACAACATTTTTTTTTTTTCTAAGCAACAAGTGAAAAATAGGCCTCATTTTATCATGTGGCGTTATTTTCTCATAGTATTAGGTAAAGATATCTGTCCTCTGACTGTATGTAGGAGTAGCAGTAAAGCACTTATTCCAGATGCTTCAAAAGTCTGCCTAAATGAAAATACACATTGACATGTGTGTGCATACACACGGGTACACGCACACAAGTAACTTCAGATTTAGCAGCAGGCTAGGTTTTTGTTTTATTCCAGCAAACACTTTGTACCAACTTCAGAACGGATCTGAAGAGCAAGCTTTCAGTTTTATTGTTATAATTTACACTGGAGTCATGAATATTTTTGGCAAGTAGAGCAATGTTGTATCTTGCATCTGTATTCCATTGCTGACTGGATGAAATACTGGAGTTTTACAAGGCCAGCAGATGCTGTTTTAACTCTTTTTAGTAACAGAGAAATCTTCCCATCCCTAGGTGAGCTTCATTAATTGCTTTAGGGCTGAATTTACTCTTT
>VZSV01000001.1:4270861-4319244 GCA_013398735.1 Nothocercus julius | reverse complement strand
CTCTTGATACTATGGAAACCTGGCTGCTGGAAATGAGCTATGTGAAAAACGGTACTTGTGCCTGGCATTTTAGGAAAAGCATACAGTTTCTTTTAATTGGGGGATGTTGCTGCAAACCTACAAACAGAGTCACAGATGAAAGAAGCCACTTAACCCGTACTGAATTATGAAAAATTAATTGATACATTCCTGCTAGGGAATGCTGCTGGAGAACTAATCTAATGTTTCAGCATTTTATTTTTTTGGGGGGGGGAAGTGGAAGCATTTTAGGTTAAGTATCTCCCATTTTACAAGCAAGAGAAATACCCTAACTTGGATTTGCATGTGTGCACTTACTTACATATTTATAGCCAATTTTCTTTTTTTATTCTGAGAGTGGCAATCGCATATGTGGTGCTGAAGAGCCAAGTACACCTGCAAGTCATGCTTAATGAACCAGCAATCTGCCCAAGAAGGATTAACAGGAAGGTGCTTGATGGCTGAGAATCACACACTTCATAAGCACCCTCTCTCCTCCACTATCCCTTTTCCCCCCACCCAAAACACATCTTATTCTGAAGCAATAGCTTCACTTACACACAGTCTCAAACTATCCAAATATCTGTTTGACATCACCTCCAAATCTGATACAGCAAACAAATGAAAACTTTAGAACTTGACATATACTCTCTTCATTTGGCTTTCTTGGCAGGTTTTCTGGTTAATTATAATATTTTAACAATACTGATGAAGGAGTTCCTAAGCTATTTTAGATGGTTTCAGAGGGGTTAGATATATCACTTCATGTTGCTATCTAGAACAAGCTCCTCACTGCTTCCCACAGAAACACTTGTGGTAAGGGAAATTTGAAATTTTCAGATTGCTCTTACAGCGAAAGCTCTGAATTCATTTAACTATTATTTCTTTTGCACTTAGTTTCTAATATGTGTCCTCAATAGAAATGTGGCCATGGGTTCAGCTTTAATTAATCAATGGATGTTAATTAAAAAGCAGGAAAAGGTTTCCTTCCCTATTCCTTTTCTCACCCTGCTGTGCCTGTAGGTATTAAAATATCAAAATTTCTGATCTACCTCTCAGTCTAATTAGGGTTCTTGCACAGTGTATTAGGGTAGGTATGAATAATATATAGCCCTGTCATCTGTAATAGACCATGGCAGTGGACAAAAATGGGACACACCAGGCAAAATAGTTTGCCACATGATCCAGTGAAAAGTTTCTGGCCTATTTTGGTGGATGACAACGCTCAGTGTTGGAAGTGGGCTGAGCTTTACCACAGTAAACAGGTGGGCATCTCTCCCTGAGTCACTTACTGCTCCTCCAAAATTATCGTAGAACTACGGAGAGGATGAGTTTTAAAAGAACAGTGAGAAATAAAGTATTGAAATGAGATAGCTTTTCAAAGCGTAACTTTCTAGTTGTGTTATATGCAAAGCGTTTGTTACAGTTTGTATCTATGGGACTCGGCACATTTATCTGATTAAAATGTTGAAATGTACTCAAAATCTATCAGAATAGAAATAATATTTTATGTTCTAACACTGATATAAATCTTTCAAAGGCTCTTCTGCATAACAACAGAGAAGAATAATCCTTAAAGCTTACTTCACTTTTACTTCATATATTTTAGCAGTAATTTGTGGTCCAGGATCTCTTGGTTTTCACTTGTTGCAAAAACATTATTGCCACACAGAACGCACTTGTTTTCAAAACAGTAGGGGCACCTGCATAGTCTTCGTGGCAGGTGGCAACTTTCCTCCTTTGTAGTGTTGGATGTAGTTGGACCTGAGGTCTCTCTGAAGGATTTGCGGACTTAGCGCACTGAAAATTGTCCTAGTGAACAGATGAAAAGCTTAATGGAATATTTCCAGAACAAGCTTCTAACAGTCAGTTAAATGTATGTTTATCTGCTGGTCAAGAGAACATTAAAAATATGTATGTTTGCAAAGATGGAGTCATATTAGAGTTCATTTGCAACCTGGAATAAAAAGCATTGATTCTGGACAAGTGTCATAGTTCTTCAGTGTCAATGAAATAAGAGAGTTAAGAGAAATACGTGATGATCCTGAACAAGATAAGTCATTGTAGAGAGGAGCTTCATTCTGAGATACCTCTGATCTAATAGTTTAGTGCTTGTTAAGAAAAGCTGTCATTAAAGATGTCAGGAAAGCCATTCCACAAAGGCTTGGTCTGGACTTGCACTGATGTGACCAAACTTTGGGGTCTTATGTGCTTTTGATGGAAGCATTTGTTTTAGAAATCTTAACAGAAATCAAATATACACCTACTAAGTTGGTGGTTCTTTAAAGTTTGAAATGATGGTTAGACATCACACAAGAATCAAAGAAGAGAACTTCCTTCAGAAAAGATGTAAGCTATGTCACTTATAAGGCAGTTATATATCTTTAGTATTGAGGCAAGAAGGTTATCTTTGACAGGTGTGAAGTCAAGAACCTGGTCACCAGTACTGCAAACTGGGCTCCTGCTGCTCTTTCGAGATCATGTGGTGGCCATGCAAAGCAGTTGGCATAACTTGCAGAACTGTAGAGTGCCCACTTTCTATTTTAACTATACCTGCCTTATGTTGATGTTTGTTTTTCAGCTGGTTTTCTGGAAATGGCATTGTGGAAATCAGTTTCCCATGATGGGTAGATGCTCTGATAGCTGGGCATGTAGGCTCTGAGCCATTCAGCTAGTTACTTTAATCTGGTTACTTTAATCTTGTAATTTAGCTTTTCTTTAGTCTTTTTTTAAAGATTAAAACAAATGAAAATGGGACTTATTTCATATAGATTAGAATGCATTAATGTTAGTGTTGACCATCACTGGAATAGAAGGCCTATGCAGTCATATTTCAACATTGCTCTGCTTTGGAAAGTGGAGATTGGAAAAGAAAAGCAGTAAGCTTTTAGGCCTGAAGGTCACTTCCTAAGTAAGCGTAGACTAACTTAGGACAGGCATGTAACTGCAGATGCACTGTGCAAGCTTTACTGAGATTTAGGTTGTTTAACGTAAGCAGAGGGTTTGTTTTGCTTGTTTGTTTTTATTTTTTTTTTGCTAAAATACAGAGCAGATGGGTGCCAGAGTTAGTTTAGTCCATTGCTTAATTTCTTAGATCACTATTTAACAGACAACAGCTTCTGGGAGAAGAAGATAGCCAAAATATTTTTTCCCAAACGGTTGATGTAGTTTGTACAGTAAATGCTTCTACAGACCCCTAGGTGGGCCAACTTTCTACACTCTTCACTTGATTTTTAAACAGGCATGTTGGATTGCTGTGCATCTTTTGATGTTTGTTTTTTCTAGTACTACCAACATTCTGACTTGTAATTCTTGCATTTTTTACTTGCCATGTTCATGTTTTTTTTTAATTCCCAGATTTTTTTTGTCATTATAGTATAAATATCATACTTAAATATAAAACTTATTATCTATGAACATTGCTATCAGTTTGTAAGCTAAGTAGAAAATAAGTAGTTCTCTGTTTTTTCAACTTTTTATTCAAACCTCTTCTTCTTTGGTTTGCTGGGTCCTAGCAGTATGCAGAAATATATATATGGTGTTTAGCCTAGTCCTTAACTGTATTCATGTTTTTGGTAGGCACTGAGAAAGGCGCTATATTGTCCTTTTCTTTTTTCAGGCTGGCTTATTTGAGTCTGTCAGCTTTATTGGCTAACTTCTCATATTGACTAGTTTCACAGCTGGAAAGCTTTAGATTGCAAAAGGTGTTTGACAGTTATCTGGCATTTCTGTCTTCACAAGACCTTCATGGAAAATGGTGTGTTGGTTTCTGTTTGGAGCCTTTTTTTTTTCTTTTTCTTTTTTTCTTTTAATGTTTAAGTTTAATAATTTTCTATCAGTCAAAACACTTTTTTTGCCCCCTTCCGATTTTGATTTCCAGTCCATAGGGTTCTGAATAGACTGAAAAAAAAAATGCGTTCAATAAAATTGCTATGTTTGCGCAGCATCTTTTATTGCTCCATAATAATCTCTTTGGCTGAGGTGTGCATCTCTTCTTATTGTTAGTGTTTGGTGGTGGCTCTCTGCTGTGCAAAGAGGTAACTGTCTCGCATCACATTTCGCTTTGAAAACTGCCCCATTGCAACTTTAGACTTAAAAAATTAACAGACTAAGTCCTCTTGAGTTTATTCTGTGCAAGTTAAGTAGGGTATTGGGAAAATTCGTCTTTATGGAATGTGCTGTTACAAAGGGGCAGCCCAGCTGCCCCTCCTTCAGTGCATGGTGTGTCTGTCTTGGGGCTGATACTGTGGACTGGGAGGAAGTGAGTTCAAATGCCCCTCTTTAAGTGTTGAGTATTTTACTCTGAGTAATATTCACCAAATAGTGGGCATCTTTATCAAAAAAAAAGTAAACAGAACAGTAATAAACATGCTGGGATTAAAGCATTTCATTTGTGTTTTCAATAAATAGAAAAAAAAATCAGGGAAAAACACATAAATATAATCCAAAATGTTGAAAGAAGTAGAGAGGAAACAGAAAATTGGGAAAGAATGACTATGATATATTTTCTTATCAGTATGTGTCAAGCAGTATATCAAGACATTTTCATCCTCTGGTTTAAAAGACCTTGCAATGTATAAACTTTCAAGATGTCAGTCCAAGGATCAACTTTGTTTTCAAATTATCAACTTGACTGAATGGATCAGTTGGATTTTTAAGATCCAGATTGGGCATGGGGTAATAAAAGGGCATGCTTAGCTCTAGAATTACAAAAAATAAGGTAAAATGTTGCATTTACTGAACCTTATTTCAAATAAGATTGAATACTGAAGAAAATGGCTGAATCAGGCTTCCCTTTAAGAAGTCTTCAGTAGATGAAACTTCTTAAATCAGCCTCCATTGCAGAGAATCATCCACGTCAAAATAGCAAACAGGTAAAAGCAGCCACTGGTTCGTAATTTGTTAGAAAACGATGCTCTCCTTTCATCCTCTTGAGTCTTGTTGGAAGATTTGTACTCTTAATATTAGCAGTGTGTTAACTGCTTCTCCTGCCAGTCAGCGTAGTTAATCCTGTAGCTCAAGCGCTGTGAGACCAGTCGGTGGATCTGTAGCTCATGGTCAAAATTAGACTTTAGAATTGGGCAGTTGGAAGAGCTGGTGAATGCAACTGTTTTCTCTTTGTGAGAAATTCTCCCATGTTTCTTAAATGACATGGGTTTGTCCCGTGCACAGGCTGATGGGCGTTCCTGAGGCTCGATGGAGATACGTAATCCACATCGTTTTAGTGTTAGCATCAGGTGGATGTAGATGCTTCAGATATGATACATATGCATCTTTTTAGACTATTCTTCCTGTATGGCGGTTTGGGCAGTCTGCCAGTGTTCTTCCGAGTAAAACTAATGAGAGGGGAATAATAATTTTAACCACTTTGTAACTTAGCCATACATGAGCGGAACTCTAGGAAGGAGAGAGCTTTGCAGCCTCCTTGGCTCCTGCTTTCCCCTCTTCTATGCCCCCAAAATGCCACAGAATGGTATGTGTTAGGTACCTAAATACAGAAGTGGCTGCTGCCTTCTGAAAAAAGTATTAAATTACCATTTATGTGACAGCATGGTTTTATTGTCCTATCAAAGGTCACAAATTGTGCTGTTCTGGTGTCTGTGGCAATAACTTCCAAAGAGATAGGTGTTAGTAAATCAGATGTGTGGAGATGGAGTTACAGTTTCCATTGCTAAATAATAGGGCTGAATAGGGATAAGCATTCTAGGAAAGTAATCGTGTAAAAAGGCAAGATGATATGATTCTACTTCTGTGGAGTTTCTTTGTTTGTTTGTTTTCCCCTAGCAAATTGAAAAGATAAAGGGGGATTCTTTGTTTTACCTTGTCTACTTCACTGCCAAGGGCAAATTTGCAAGAGGAACTGCAGTGGTGGTTAATGCTGACAACCTTTCTCCATCCTTGTCTGTCTCACAGAAGTGAAAGATATGCTGTAGCACTGTAACACGGCACAGCAGGCTTTTTTTTGGATGAACTCAAAGCTGATGCTTCCTAGGCTCTTCACGGTTTCCAAATCATCAGAGGTCACTATTCCATACTGGAAGCTGCAGACTAGAAAAGATAGATCTGTAGTAACATTATTAAAATATTGATAGCATGTCACTACCTTAAGTTGAAGACAGCTGTATAGTTAAAGCTAGGACAGTAAAGGCATGAATGACCTGTCATTTTTTTAATATGGGGAAGTGAATCCTGGGGAAAATAATCATTTCAATTTACAAGTGGAAGACCTCAAATATACCTGTGTTGTTAACATGCTGATGTGGCAATCAGCCCTATTTCGTTATGAAAGTCTTCAGCAAATACCTGAGATTTTTACAAATGCCCAGACATCTTTGCCAGGTATCTCTTGCTGCTCTTCTCTGCTTAGGGTACTGCCACTTTTCATCCAACAATTTTTACTGAAAGATCCACACTTTGATGCTTAACAATTGTTCTTCGTATGCATTATGGGAAGGTAAGGTACATATCATCCATATACTGCAACCTTGTGTGCTGTATTTGGTATCAGCTCAGTAGACCTGCATGTCCTCAGACTTGTTTGTGAGATTACCCAGGCCTCCTGCCTAGAAGCACACAATACCTGTTAAATACCTCTCTAATCAAAGCAGCATAATTGTTAAATACTTGGACTGAAATCACATCTGAAATAAAACAGCTGTGTTATAATGTTATGACCAAATTCCTTCACTGTTACATGACCTAGTAATTAAGGTTTGGGAATCATGCATTTGTGACTCAGTCACTTAAAATATATTAATTTTATCAGTGGTCTTTTGGGTAGGATTCTCTGAATGGATATTGCTTTTTACTCTTAATAGTGCCATTATTTAGTCTAAAAAGAACTGTGGCTGTTTCAAGCCATGAGCTCTGAGAAGGCTGAGTTAGGAGCCTCTGGTCTGCACAAAAGTAATGAAGAATCTAGAAAGAAATGAAATACCTCTATAGGAGAACCAGGGACTAACTGACGCTTTGGTTTATTGAGAGACATAGGCTAGGTCCTGAAGGTTGTAAAATTGTGCTGGGTTGCTGCTCAAGGAGCTGCCTGCATGCACCTTATGCAGATTGACTGCTCTGCAGAGAGAGTAGTACAACAGGTTGCTGACTAACTCTTGATAGGACAAGTTTAAGGATAAAGAAGTAATACCATTTTTGCTAAACAGAAGACTAATACCTTGATTGCTAAATTATAACCAGTTAAACATAAAAAGCTCTAACATTCTGCTAAATTATAACCAATTAAACATAAAAAGCTCTAACATTCTGGGTTGAGCTGAGCAGTACTTTCCTTTGGGTGTTCAGGTACTTTGATTTGCTTGTGGAACTGGAAACTTAGCATCTTTCTGTGCAGGCTGGGCTATCTTGAAGACCTTTCAAAACAAAAGGCAAAAGGGGCAGCACAGTTGAACTGACTTCTATACAATGTCATTAGAATTGAAAAGACACTTCAAAAAGTGGAAATGTGAAAAAGGAAGGGAGAAAAGTATTTAAATCCTGCCAAGGTGAGTACAGCTGGCCAAAATAGATCTTGAGGAAGGCCTAGCTAAAGGTATAAAAACTTATTATAGATTTTTCTTTCAAATATACCAGAAATAAAGGTCTGCCAGAGGTCAGTGGACCTGAGAGACAATGAAGCTATAAAAGGGAGCTCTTACAAAAGATAATGCCTTCCACAAAAACCTCATTGAATTCTTAGCACTAGTGTTAACTGTGGGGGACCTGGCGTCCGCCCGCTACCTCAGGGTTCTGAGCAAAAAGACTGAGGGTGTGTTTCTGCATTTTGCTTAGGCTGGTCACAGTCTGGGCTGCTGCCGAAGAGTAGCCCCTGGGGAGCTACCTCATCGTACCTGGGTCCTGAGGCACAGGCTCCCACCTCTCCCTTGCGTTGGTGCTGCCAGTCATAGGATTCTGTGATAATCTTTCTGAATTAAAAACTGTAGGGTCAGCGATCAGCTTAACCATCAAGAATCACCTAGAAAGTCAGATGATTGCTACTACTAACATGAATAGCAGTTTGCTATTAGATTGGTTTAAGCATAATAAACCTACCCGAAGGAAGAAAGCCTAATGATTTTGTTGTTCACAGTAATTTTTAATAACTGACTGACAAAGTTAACAAATTTTAATTTGTAACAGATCACCAGGACTATTTAGTATTTTGAGGGAAACAGATATAAAAAATTATCAGAAGTAATGTTTTTTTTATACTGGTGTTACTAGCAGAGGAATGGCAAATGTATTGTTGGTCTTAGAGCTGTTGAAAAGATAATGAAACTAAGGAGCTTGTTTTCATTGTCAGAAAGCTACCACAGCAAAGAGTAAAATCCCTAAAACTGTGGTAATAAGATGCATCTCAAAGAGTCAAAATAGTTTTATAAAGGGAAATCATGTTTTTGAAGGAGCCAGTGGTTACAAGGATAATTTCATTGACTCTGTCAGCTTTGATTTGGATTTTCAAAATGAAAGATTCCTTTAGAAAACAGGCTATCACGTAATAAGAGAAAATGACTTCTCGGGCTTAAACCTAAATTGGATAGAACTATAGGGTAGAAATAAATAGTTTTGAAAATAGAAGAAACAGGAGTGCAGTCTTATGGGCCTCCATGCTGTGAACTGTCCTGTTAAATTTGTACATAAACGATCTTAGCACCTTAATCCTAGGTGATATTCAAGGAAAATAAAGCCTTCAGAGCTTGTAAAGGGTGCTACAGAATTATGAAGCATTGTTGCAGTGCTGTATAAAAGGTACAAAATCACAGAACGATTTGCTACATGATGCCTAGTCTCGTTCTTCATCAAGATCACTGGCAAACTAATTTAAGAGCACACAAAGAATTCAGCACGCTTTTTGTGAACCACTTGCTGCTTGAGAGCTCTGCCTCTCTCAGGAGTGGAGAACATCATCCTCTTTCCCATGCCATGGGCTATGTGCCTTTGCACATCAAGCCTGGTTTCCAGGAACACCAAGGCCAGAGTGGATTTGATTGCCCTTCAGTTTGAGCAAAGCCATATTCAACATGGATTTGCCTACATTCAAAACGTTGCCCAGAAGCCTGTCTTCTCCCTTTCCTTCTCTTTTTCATCCCATAAAATAAATCTAGATGAACAGGTGATTCCATCTCCACATGCTGATTTTACTGATCATCAACAAAAGCAGCATGCTGGATGGTTGTGCTTTCAGCCTAGAGATCAGAAAAATTTCAGCCTCCAATTTCAGCTTTCCTATACTTGTGCTGGATGATCATCATTAACTGAAACTGCTGCTGGAAGAGATTTCTAAATTGTATACAGTTTGGTCTCATTGTGTCTCTGAATTGTTTCTCAAGCCTCTTTCTAAAATGCACTTGTTCATTACCTCACTAAATACATCTTGTCTTTACTCAAAAATGGGATGTTCTAGAAAAACCTGCACTGCAAAAAAACTCCTGGAAATGCACGTGGCTGCTTAGTGGCATTCCTGAGTAGGTCAGATACTAATCAGTATCCACTCGGAAGTTATCTGAAAGGGAACTCATCAGTTTTAGCTGGGAAAGAATTGCCTTTTGCTTGCGTCCGAGCAGCTGCACTCCAGGCCTACAGTCTGCTCTCCTGCTGTACCTCTTCCAAGCAAGCTCCGCATCGTTCCGTCCCCACACCGAGGTGGAAGCTCCAGCCTCGAAGTTCTGCGTGCGAAGGTAGTAATTTTAGCAGCACTTGGCCTACAGATGTCTTCGATAGGATTGTATGTCCTCTTCCAAGTAGATGAGCAGCAGCTTTAGTCAGTGAAGGCACTGCTCGGTTGACTAAATGCAAGTGTCTAGCACTGTTCTCGATGTCTGAGGGTGTCTTTTCATCTTCTATTCCAAAAGACTTTAGGTATCCTAGGTCCTATGTCTTATCAGCTGTTCATGATCTAATCTCTGATAACCATGGGCTTCTAAAATGGTATTAAATACCACTGTTTTGGTAGCTGAAGTGGGAACCATGAATATGAAATCTGAATAGACAGCCACCTAAGGCCCAGCTATTTTCCAACTCACAGTTCATATGAAAATGAAAGCTGGTAACTTTTGTTTTCTATTTCCTGTTATTTTAATTCTTCAGATACATTTCTGGCTATATTTCATGGTTCACTTAAAATATTGTGCATGTGCCTGCATGTAAACAGCAAAAATGTCAGTGGTATGAGTGAGGTGCCAACTATGAGGGGACAAAGAGTGGCAGTAAAAGGAATCCTTTATGTTTTGCATCAGGCAGCATTGACACACACTGTACATACCTATTCCTGCAATAGAGAAGTTTTGCATCCTAGTGTTGTACAGGTACTGATTTGTAAAATAAGGTTTTATTTTTTGAACAAGAGGGAATTAAATATATCTCTTTTCTTACATAGTGATAGCTTTCACTATTTCTGTGTTAACTACTCTAATAGAAAAAAACAGTGGACAAAATTTAACACTGATAAATATTATTAGTGAAGTTTCCAAAGGCGTTTGATCCGACTATGGATCAAAAAATATATCAATGGTGAGGGTGAACTTTCTGACTAATCCCTTGATCCTGCAAGAGTGAGAAAATAAAGCAACAACTGGTTGGTGCGTATTTATTTATTTATTTATTTTTAAAGTGATCCTGAGTAGTGCCTGGGAGGTACCCTGTGCTTGTAGAGCTTTCACAGTGCTCGTTGAGCTGTAACTCAGCAACAGTCTCCTGGAGACAGCGTAACTGCTGGGAGGTACACCCTGCGCCCGCACCGCCGGGGAGCGGGGGATCAGGCAGCTCGTGCAGCATCTATCAGTGGCCGCCGAGGCCTCCGGCTGTTCTTGTGCTGAAAAACAGGCAGACTTGGACTGCGTTCAAAATAGCCCCTTCTTAGCAAGCGCAGTGCCAGCTATTCCTGCAGGTGAAAAACCTGGTTGGATCATCTTTTCACTGAAATAAACCCTAATGTATTAATCAATTCAGAGCTCTCATCTGTACCAGGAGAGCTAGTTAAAACATTATTTTGCATCTAATTGAATCTGAATGAGCTCTTGACTAAAGCGATGCATTTGCAGGCCCAGCTGAAGGTAACTAGTTGTGTAGATTTAGTCTAATTTACAAAAGCCAATATCCATTGCAGAGAGAAATTCTACATATGTCTAATTTCGTTTCACTCCATCTGGCTAATCTAAAAGCAAAGCTGGCATTATATATATATATATATATATATGAAATCTTTTTTTTTGAGCAATAATATACTTTTTTTTTTTAATCCTTGTCATTCCCATAAATCTTGTTACTGTACCATTTGTTGTATTATGCTTCATTTAGGACCCACTCCAGCTGTTAAAAAAGCTATGGGGCTCTAGCTGTTCACTTCTATGAGAGTCTAGTTCCAATGTTTTAGGTATTTTTTAGTAGGGAATTGTAAGCTATGAAATAATTTCCTACCAAAGCTAGTAATTAAAGATGATTTTTCCTTTTGATGGTATGACATATAATCTTTTAAACTCATGTGGTTGTTGACTTAATGGGTTGTAATTCTTGGAAACTGTTTTGTGATAAAACCCTGGGGACAGATCAGAAGAGAGAAAGCTTTATCCATTCCTTAGATGGATGAATAGATAGAAAAAAAGAAGAGAAGATGGAAGACTTCTTCCCAGGATGGGAGCAAATGCAAGTTCCTTTCAGTACTGTAGTTTTGTTATCAGTGCTGATGTTGAGACTACGACCAAAGTGTTCCAGCAGCAGGAATGGCAGCTCAGCTGCACCAACACGTTCCTGCCTATGTGCCAGTCTGGAGCCCCTGGAAGTGATGACAAGCCTGCCTGCATCATGCTTCCTACCAGGATTGCTATTGCTGAACCACAGGTAGCAACAGTTCTGTTTTTCTGTTCAGTGCAATTCCTGGTGCAATAGGTTAAAAAAATATAAAATGTCAGACTAGCTCTGCTTTCTTGTTTAAGTTGCCGTGCTTGGGCTTTCCTTTCCCTCGGCTCAGCAAGCAGGTTTATGGGGCGCAGACATGTGGGAAGGCTCCACGTGTGTGTGGGTCTGTTCATGTGGTTCATTTTTATTGGCACGTGAATGGTATTACAGCGGTTCGTGTTCTTGGGATCATGCACCACCGATTTCCTTTTTCCCCTTCACGATTGTCACGAAGAAAAGAAGCTAAACAGAGCCAGTTTCAAGTCAGGTGTCGTCTTGCCAGCCATGCTGTGACTGCAGTCTTTGAAAAGCTTTATCTGAGCCTGAAACTTTCTCCTAAGCTTGATAACGTGAATACCGTATTTCTGCCAATGGGGCTTAGGGATGCCGTTGCCTTATGTTCGTCTTCGAGGGGTGGTTTGATAGCTTGCTGCGTGTACGTTGTGTTCTGCTCGAGCAAAGACCAGAGCTCCTTCCCACCCATTCCGTGGTTAGATCTCCAGCCTGAGAATGTAAGATATATATATTCTTTCTGTGAATATAGATTAGGCTGCTCCATTTTCTTTTTTTCTTTCTCCTTTTCTTCATCTAAAATGCTTTTCTGCATCTTTCAGCAAAAATAAGTGCCTCAGAAACAAAGATGGCAAACTATTTTGGGGATAGACCCCCTGAAAGCGAAGGGCAGCAAGTGGATGCAGCTGTCCAGTGCCATCCTGGCGAGGTACCCCCGACACACTGCCCCAGTTGTGTCCATGTTTTGGGAGATGGGCAAGGAGCTGGAAGAGAAAAATCCTGTGCTGCTGTGATCCTGCTCCCAAACCTTGCTGGTGGTCCTGGTCTGTCCTCCTTTTTTCTTGTATGTACGTTAATAGATCTCTAATTATTTCTTAAACAGAAAGTATTTATCATTTCCCCTCACTTAATATTCAGTGGAGGTTCTCAGCGACTTCATAGAAAGCATTAGCTTTTACATACAGGCATCTAATTTTAGTGGTACCTGATGGAGTAAAATCTACATTAATAAATAAATCAGATAATGGAACAGCAAAATAATGTAAGTTTCTCTGCCCTTCAGGATGAGGATTTCTGCTTTCTTTATCTTTTTTTTCCTCATTCTCTTCTTAATATTCCTTTTTTTTAATACTTAAGAAATTAAATTTCACTTTTCAAGAAAAAGATTATATAGCCTTAAAGAGTAGGCTTATCTGAGCAGATCAGACACCTACATTGATTTCAATATAACTTTTCATAAATTAGATAAGTATCAAATCCATTTTCTTGTTACCATCTAAGTTTTCCCATTTTGTTTTATAAAGACCATAATAGCTAGAGATCTTTTATTGAAGGAGTACCTGTTTTGTGATTAGTTAAAAATGCAAAATGTAGGAACAACTGTTACTACATTTATTATAACTGTTATTATAATGTACACCTTTATGTTACCTATGAGGGTACTATTTCTAATTGGCTGCATTTAAAGTAGTGTTTTTGTGAAATCCTGCTTTGCTGTTTTTTTTTTGTTTGTTTGTTTTAAAAAAAAAAAAAAGAGTATCCGAAATCATTAAGGAGAATAGCAAGAGGCCTATTGACTTTTGTGAGGACAAGAGTACTTTTATTATAAGTAACTGCTGAAATCTCATTTTGAACAGATTTTTAAGGCTCAGTAACATATTTGTTTTCTTGCATTGATAAAAACCCATTAGGTGGTAACTCTTCCATTGTTAAATTTTATGCCCTCCATAGGAGGATATTATTACATAGAACTAACTTCAAAGTAACTTCGGCACTGGCTCCCAGTGAGGAAAATTAATTTCCGAGGTATCTCTGTTCTCTTTACTTTGACCAGTAGCTTGACTATTCCAGAAACTGTCGTCACCATCATCTCTGGCAAACTAGCAAGCGCAAGTATCTGAAAGCCATTATTGACTATCAAGCAATCACTGGAAGTGAAGAAAATAGCTGGTAATTTAATAGATTTGTTTATGGGGGGAAAAAGTGGGTTATGTTAAAATAAAGCATGAATCACTGCGGCATTTCCTTACTTTGAAATCCACGTTGTATGGATTAATGTGTAACTATTACAGAAGTAGATCAGAAAAAAACTAGAAAAAAAGGCTCCTGTTTTCTACTCTGTGAGTGTAATCAGTATGGACAGTAATAACATTGAAATAGCTGTTTTTGTGTAATTTGTTACTACTTTGGTAAGTGAGGGCAGCATACTGACTTCCTCAAAACACGTGAAGGCTTACAAATGTTTTCAAACTTAGAGGTTAGTAATTGCCTGTTGTGCCACTTTGTTCTACTTTCAAGTGATTTTTATCTGAGATCTTTTCTTTTAAATTTTTAGTACATTAGTGGTGTTAGTGTGAGCATAGTGTTTGTTTTCATATGGAAATGTTTGCATGGGGGGATTTTGTTCGATTTACCTTGATTTCCATCTTTTCCAATCTTAACAACTTCTAGGTAGAGGTTCAGCTTTAATATAAAATTGAACATTTGAAAAGCAAAATCATCCTATTACATCAATTAAACTTTCTCACTGCACAAAGGTGAGTGATGTAGGCAACTCAATTGAAGTTTATGCTTACTCTGCTAATGTTTTTCAACCAAAAAAAAAAAAATTTAAAATATGCTTAGGATTTACAGTGAGGTTTTTCTTGTAAAATAAAAAATAAAGAAGTGGCAGAAAGGAAAATAGAAGATACTATTAACTGCATATTTAGCCTGGAAAAGTTGTCAATATTACTAATACAGAATTCTGAAGTTTGCTTGTTTTGTTTGTTTTTGTTGATCTTGTGACAATGTTGTGGTTTGATAGGAAAAATCACACCACTATTTCTGTGGGGAGTCATCAGCAGGACTCCATCAGCATGGTTTAATAACAATTTTTTTGATGAACCATGCACACAATTGATATTAAAGGCATGCACTGTAGTAATGGGTTTCTTTATTTTAGCACGTATTTTATATTGTATACAACTTTTTCATGTAAGATATAAAGTAGAAGTTACTTAATAGAAACTACTTTTTTGTATGTGTATATCTGAAGAGGCAAAGTTCACAAAAGTTTAATGTTGTGTGTATGTGTATGCATATATATTTTGAAAGCTTTATTTTATCAAAACACTTCTAGACATTTTTAACTTCTTAATCAACAGAGACTTGAAGTAGAAACTCCAAAAAATGAAGTTACTGGGTGCCAGTAGTCATCAAAGATTTTAAAAGAGGATTGCAGTGTATTGAGTGTGTTGTCTTTGACCCAAATATAACTGTAGCCTGAAGTTAAAGACAACTATACTACAGCATATGAAAAATCTTGATAGTCTATCATAGTGTCCAGTTCAGAGTCCTCTGTTGGCTTATGATAGTTCTAAACTGAAGCCCATACAAAAATGGACAGCTTGGATTTATTTATAATGTACTGTGTGTTACTTGAATCAAGTTAAGAATCTCTATCCAGCTGCTTAGTTGTAAGGAAATTTCCCTCCCACACAGATAGCATCTCTGAATCTTGAACATGTCTCTCTGTGTTTTGGTTCGGTATGATGTCGAGGTGATAGTATCTATATGATATTTGTCTTTTCTCCCTTGCTAGCCCCTGCAGCCCCTCCAAAATACTGTTGACTGGTCTTGTGTGGGCACCCTTGCCCAGGATTTTCTCTAGAACTCCCTCATAAAGACTGTGTCTTTATGACACAGTCTGCAAGTTGTGAAAGCGAAGACACCCGATCTTGGAAAACAGTTATTTCATAATTTGAACTTCTCATAGTGCAAAGTAGTTGCTGGATATTCGTGTGTGTCAAATGCTATGTAGAAATAAGTGTTTGAGATATGCCTGATATGAGATAGGCCTTTTGCATGGCAATATGCATAATTTATAATATGTATTTAGTATAATACTAAATCCCATCCATACTTCTTTTGCTTAAACATTAATTGCATAGGCACAAGCATATCATAATAGCTAAGAATAAACTCAGCTAGATGCTATTGGGATGAGGTTTGACTGTCTTTTAGTTATAGTAATCTGATCAAATGACCATATCCTTAAATATCCTGAAGTTTAATTTCATTTTGCTGATTTGTAATGCTAATAATCATTTTAGTTGTATCATAATACTGTCTATTTTAGTCAAAAGAACTCCATGTGGTTATTGAATTACGTATTAAGTTATTAAAGAAATGAAGATGTGCCCTTTCAAAAGATGGTTCAAAGCTTTCACCAACAGATACAAAGTTTGGAATAAACTTTTTCCTTTCTTTTCTGATGCCGGAAAGGTGAGATGCTAATGCACTGTCCGGGTCCCCTGTACCAGCTCAGAGCTGCCACAGCTAGATGGCACGAGGTGTTGATCCAGCACAAACTTGCTCCTGTGGCTCGAGTTTCTTAGAGCATTTATTTTTTTCTGATGCGCTAACCTTGTGCTGGCAGGTTTTATGCAGGATCAGGTGTGGCCTCACCTGCATCAGCAGCACAAGGATCACGCCTGCTGGCTGAGCTGCGTATCGCCGTTAATCACGATCAAAATGTATTGCTGCCAGTGCACACGTCGCCCTTAATGACCCTCAAACTGGCGCCCTGCAGGGAGGGGAGGTCTAAAGCATCTCGGCTCATACTCGCGTTAGCTGCTCGTGCCACAGTTCCATGGCTTAAGCCCCACTAAACTGCCCTTCAGCCTTCGAGCGTCTGGAGTTTCCCAGGGCTCAGGTTCCACCTCTGAGCAGTCGCGCGCTCGTGGGAGTGCACGTGGTGGCCGGGCCCGCGAGGTCCTGGCGTCAGGGACATAACCTGCTCCTAACCCCCATCAGCCTCAACAGAAGTCTCCTCCTCTTTGATTTACAGAGGAATTTGATGTTATGTGAGGGCCTGGAGTGCAGAACCATGCTGTTGTTCTCTTCCAAAAATCACCATGGGTTTTTCCGGTAGGTCTGTGATTCGGATGGGAGAATGCCTGTGTTCCCCTTCCTGCCTTTTTTTTTTTTTTTTTTTTTTTTTTTTTTTTTTTTTTTTTTTTTTATTATATATATTTTGTGTTAAGATTTGCTGAGATGGAAGTATAGAGCAAAGCAGGATCTTCTTGCCTATGCAGCCCTTCAACAGGGTTACTTTTAAAATAATTCTCTATTTCTCACTGTCACCATTTAGCAAGATGGTTCTTTCTAGTCATTAAATCTACAGAATTGATAGTTACCAATGCAAGGCTGTTGCCAAAATAATTAAACCTGGAATGAAATTCCCCCACCAAATAACTTTTTTTTTTTTCCTTAGAATTATTCTTGAGAGACAGTTATAGCTGCTGATATAGACCAGTGTCTTTAAGGAAAGAACTCCTAAAGCAAGTTTAGGGGCAGGCCAATGTCTTTCAGTCTCAGTGCGCAAATAATTTGGTTGTCCTACTGTGAAGCTCAGCGGGGAACTGATCGAGCTTCTTTAAAAAAGAAAAGAAAAAATACGGAATAATAAAGGCAGATGAGTGTGTGGATGAGGCAATGTATGGCTGCCACGCTGCCGTAGGAAGGGAGAGAGGTGAGAGGGAGGGAAGGAGCTCAGTGGGGCCACGGTATCTCGAGGTGATTTATCGTTGGGCTCTGCTCCTGTTTTTCCTCCGGATGTATAGGCTCCAATATTATTTTGCAGCCTGTGGCACAGTTGGGGATGTCTGAATAAGGAAGCTACCTGCTGTTTGTTTCTACTGTGTTCCCAAGAAACACAGCTCAACTCATTATTTTGGTAAATAAGCAAGATCAGAGCAAATAATTATTCCAAATAGCGTCGCTGACGTGTATAGCAGGTACCTTAGCACAAATATCCTTCTGAGGCCCTAGACATCTGGGCTAGCTGCTCAAGCGATGGATGGGCCTTCGCGGAGCGCTAGAGCAGCAGTGGCTTCGGACAGCATTGATGTTATCAGTAGCGTTGGATACTCCTGGAGTCCTAAAACGTGTTTCACACGTGAACCATGGCCTAGGAAAGTTCTGAAAATGTTAACATTAGGCCTGTGCTTCTTTAGAGTTAAAATCAAAAAACCCTTTCTCTCCCGAATGCAGGCAGAGCTGCTGACTGATGGCAAGAATTCCCTCTTAACTCATGGTTTTGTGTTTTATTTTTTGCACATTGCACGAGGACTTGGGTCACCATAGAGGCCAGATGTGCAAACTGACTTGGGAGAGATAGAGATTCCCATAAATGTTGCTAAATCATTTTTAGCTCACACAGACCATAGCCTCTGGAGAGGCATAGATTTCCCTTCAGTTTTCCTGCTGCTTTAGTTTTTCTAACGAAAAAATGGGGTACTTTGTTATTTTTGTAGATGCTTTTGCTTGTTCTCTTAATTTATGTAACATGACAGCTGGTTAGATCTATTATTGTTAAATTAAGCTTTTTAGGCCAATATCAATGAGATGGTAGAGGCTTTCCAGAATATTGAGTTCATCAGTTATGACATTAACTCAAACCTAAACATAGGGTTTCAGCATTTTATGTGACCTTAATTGCCTTTCCCCATCAAAAGATACAAAACTAGCATTTTATGCTTTCCTGCATTGTACTTGGTCTGCTTATAATTCATCAGGTCTGACTGTAACATCTTTGTGATTATGCATCTACAACGTGTATGCGTATACAAATAAAATTGTTAGCCTTTCTATTGTTTTGAGTGTATCTCTTACTGCACACAAATATTAAGAACATTAATTGAATAGATGGTTAGGGAAATCTCATTTGTGACTTGTTTCAGTAACTATTGCTGTGAGCTGCTCTTTGCGCCTTGGATTGAGATCCTCTTAAAAATCTTGACTTCTTTTTAATGACTTATCCTTGACTAAAAACACACTTAACGTGACTTTCTGTATGCAAAAACAGTAACATAAAGAATAACTTCCCACATTTACAGTGAATTGGGTTCTCTACCGAGAATAGTCACTGACCTTATGCTAATGTGCTAGAAAATTGATAAAAGTGGAGATGAAATGTGTCACCCTTAGAAATCACAAATGTAAAAACACTTTTAACTTGTGACTTTCATAGTTGTTAGATCCCAATTTTGACATTGGGCCTATATTTAAGGAATAACCGCACTTCAAAATATGTCATCTTTAAACCCCCACAACAAAGAAGTTTTTATTTCTGTACAGATAGTATGTTTCCTAGGTTTTGGGTACCTCAGGTAGGAACTCGTTTGATTCTACTGGCTTGTTTGGTGGGAAAAGGGAGACTCTTCTGAATTTCACTTACGACCTTAAACAAGTATTATAATTCTTGCATTTAATTCACTTCCTGGAGGGAAGAACATTGCATTTTTGCCTATGAGCTGTTGTCCAGAGATGCTGGTATGAAATGTGGATGGGTGCACGCGCACACACTCACATGCATACACATGTATCCAACAAAAAAGCAGATTTTATAGATGTGGAAGTAGCTGGGTTTATATACTTTCAGTATGGCAACATTGTAGGAAAGCATTTTTAGTTTTTGAATGTGGCATGACAACATCCCTACCTTCAGGATGTCAAATTAGCAAGGGGTAATATACATGTTTGTGAGACAGCTGATAGAAGCTAATGAAGTTTGAGGAATAAAACTTACCTGTGTCAACTGTTGTCTTTGTTTATTAGCATTTTTAGACTGTAATTGACTTTTAAGCATTCTGATTTTGAAGACAAGAGTCTTTATTATTTGTATGAGTTTTTTATTTTATTTTTTATTAATTATTAATATGTTTTTATTATTTATGTAAGTTTTATAGTTTCATAGAGATTGCGATGGATAAATGTGTGGCCTAAATTGCATTTTTAAGCTAACTCTATGGATACGAAAGAGCTTCACGTGTTTTTGGAGGGCTAGTTGTCTTGGTTCTTAAGAAATTCGTATCAGCAATTTATTACAGAGTTTCAGCCATATCAAACGAGGAAGTATAAATACCTAATTAAAATAAGTGATGGCAACTATCTAGGCCTGAAAAGAATTAACACTATGAACTTGCTTGCTAAATGTTGCTGGAGATTTGAAAGTGCAGCCCTCCAAAGAGGGAAGACACTTCAAATTATTAGCAGTTTGGAGGATAGGAAGATGCTGAATGGACTGTACAAATTTCAGCAAAAACAACTTAAAGAAGAAAGATTTTTCTTCCTTTCATCTTGCTTTTAGTGTTTTCTCAATACTAGGTAAATAAATGTCCATAAAGTGAAGTATTTGTTCAGTAATTTAACATAAATGAAGAAATTAATAGTAAATTAGGAGGAAACCAAGCAAGCTCCAAAACAAAGCACAGCGATTAGGCACTCTGCTTATGACTGTGGTCATTTTGCATGAATGTGAGTAGATAATATAATAGATAATAGTATATAATAACAAATATAAGTTTATATGCAAATAATTGTGTGCTACGTATGTATACAGCCACATTGTGAAAATGTGTTACCAAGATGAGAAATAAAACCTTATAGTTCAGTTTTAAAACTGTAATTTTCCCTTTAAAAACTCTGGTATGCAGTAGAGATTAAAAAAAAAAAAATGTGGACGTGTATAGGAGGTAACCTTTATTTCTCATATATCTATCTTAAGCTTACTGAAAGGAAGGTATCATGTTTCTTGCTGAGAGCTATTGGAGCAAAAACATTTTTCTTTTTAAAGCTAACCTTTTCCATAATTACATATAACTAAATAACCTGGAACTCAGAAAAAGAGCTGGAACAGATTAGATCCTGCTTTTATTAGTGATGCATTGTTTGCAGAGAAGGGTTTACATTCCGGTCAGGCAAACAGATATGAAGGCATCAAAATGTCATTCCTTATAAAGAAAATCCTTGCTTCCTAAATGGAGTGTGGAATTGGTCTTAATTTAGACTTAATTTAGACAAAAGTCTCTACATAAAGCAGGAAAAATTAACTCAGCGTCTACTCTTATTCCATCTGCATTGTAAAGTTCATCTTGATATTTGCTTTTACGTTCTCATTTAAAGGTATCTCATCAGACTATCTGGATTTGTATACAGAATGTACCGTAAAGGCTATCAGATGATTTTGGCTTGGGGAGATTTAATTTACTCTTAATTTAGAACAGTCTCTCTAAATAGGTGCGATGGCCAAGCTTTCTATTTAAGGAAACAAAATCTTAAAAACAAAGATTAGTAAGAAACTGATCTGGAAAGATTGCAAAATATTCAAAATGTGTGTGTGTGTAGATATTATAAATGTAACTTAATACATATAAAGCCTAATTCAATATAATTTTTGCTATAAAGATGCCAAGCAATTGGCAGCTTCTGATTTTGCACCTCACCTTACATACTAGTGACAGGGAAAATCAGGATACTGGTCTCCCTTGATGCTTTCTTCTTTTATTCTCCTAATTGCCATAGTAAGTTGTAGGGGTTTGTTTTAATTGCAGCTTTGGGGTGGAAGTTTTTCTGTATCTTCTGTTGCAGAAATCTGAGTTGAGCACCTCCTGCTTCGAGTAGCTGGAGGCAAGCTTGAATGGGTTTTGTTGTTGTTTGGTTGTTTTCAATGCTCTGTGACGCAGATTTGCTCTGTGTCCAGTGAGCTTTGCTTTTCTAACATTTTTCCAAGTAGGTGGAGAAAACCACATGTGTCTGGGCCCTAGAGCTGCATGGCTGATCCTGTGCAAAGTGGGGAAAGAAACTGAGGCCTCCCTGATGAGTTTATTTTATCAGCATGCCAAGGAAAATAAAGTCTCCTGGGAGGAGAGCTGCTGGGCTGAAGGAAACCTTGCACATATAGGTAGAAAGCAGCCAATATGAGGAACAAGCCATGTCTAAAAAGGTTTGCCACGTTTCTCAAAAAGTTTTATACCTTGAGATCTGGATTGGAAGCTTTTCTTCTTGATTTTGAAGTTAAAAGTGCTCCTATTCTTTTGCTCCTGCTACCAAATAGACTCATTTAAATCACTTCAGAAGAACAGAAATGTTTTTTTTTTCTTGAACTGAATTCGTGAGTCCAAGTACATTAGTATCCTGATTTCAGTCAGGAGCCAATACAGTATAAGAAAGTTGTAAAAACTTTTAGATTGATACTTCCAGAATAAATTTTTATGGGAAAATGCTTCCTGGTCTTTTACTTACATCCTGTGGATGTCATTTAATATCCCTCTGCGTTGCTTTTCATGAGCTTTTTATGAGGAATTTAATAGTATGTTAAACTTCTTGCAATTATCTTGTGCTAGATTTGTCAGTTTTATGGAAAATAGAGTGGTAGGAAAAGATGGAAGCAACACACTTCTGCTAATGGATTGGTTCCTTTCTAGGTAGCAGAGAAGCCATCTCTACATGATTACATTTTTGGCTTTGGTACAGCAACTGGTGTAGTTGTTAAATAGCTAGATCCTTGTTTTTGGTTAAAAAGCATTCAGATTGCTGTTGAGGGTCAGATTGGTCCTGGTGAAACACCAGATTCTGCTTCTGTGCGTCAGGGACCTTTGTAAAGCCCTTTCTAGCTCATTAAATTGACGTTAATTTTTTGCTGTTTAGTGAAGGTACGGTGTACTTGGGATTGCTAAAACTTCTACTGGGTTGAAAATGAAATTTGAGTGCAAAATTCGTGATGTGATTTGGGAGATTCTCCCTGTTTTGGCATGAAATACTTGCAGCACCCAAAACACTTCCTCCTGTCCGCGCTAGTCTCTCTCTTCCTTTCTAAGGGGAGGGACTTTCTTAAAGGCTTTTGCTTTGTGCTATTTGGCCTTTCGAACTTCCAGCCCACTTCCAGACCATGGCTTTCCCACCAGTTGAATGGAGAGTGCTTGGAGACCTGTTTAAAAGAAACAGATGAAGGGCCTGTGTCTGAGCTGTGAACCTCTAAGAGCGCCTAGAGCTCTCCACTGACATGCTGCTCAACTGCAACTTCTTGGTCTATTTTCAAAAGGGGAAGTGGCAAACGAGATTGATTACGTCAGAGTTGAAGATGAAAGAAAAAGGGAATTTCCATATAAAAGCTAAATTGCCAATCCTCTTCCACGGCCAAAATCACAATTTTTAATGAATTTAGCTCAGCATATATGTTGACTCTCTTCTGCTTACAATATCATGTATAATCAAATATATCTTGAATGTGCATTGGATGTGATCTGACTTACTACAGCCTATTTTAGATCATACTCCCTTTTACAAAGCTTCTTTGCATGGTGTGAAACATTTATGCATCATTCTGCACAAAGACTTGTTAGTAATGTATAATGCAAGGTGTTAAATCTTTGGCTATATTAACATCGTCCATTTTAGCTAGCAGTAGGCTTGCTAATTTAGATATTTTAATGAATGAGTCACAACCTTTGTATAATAGCACCAAAATTATAATTGTCATTTCGTTGTATCTCCTGCTGTATTTTTAGTATCAAAACTCAAAATTTTTAAATACTTCAGTATTTAAACTCAAAAACTGAGTTTAAGGCAGGGGGAAGCTGTTTGCACACTTGCATATAATACAGCAAAAAAAAAAAATCTAAGCTTTTTTTATTTTGCTAAATATTTAGTATAGTGGTAAAAGGAAACAATTTTCTTTGCATGTTTGGAGATCAGCTATAGAGATTTTTTTATTACTTTTTCATCAGATATGTTACAACTTTCCGTATTTTATGAATTTAATATAATTTTATGTAATCGCTGCTTTATAAGCTGTGAGAATTCCCCTTCTAAATGTGTAAGACAAATATGTTATACTGTCTTACTGTATTTCATTCAAATATGTTTTATATTCTATCCTTTGGATGCACATGGACTTTATTAATTGGTGATGATCAAAATACTTCTGTTGTAGCTTCCAGACTGCGACTGACTCTATATTCAGAGGACATTTCTCTCTGTATCACGCTCGTCGTTCAAAGAAAATGTTATGGTCTTTCCAAACCCAACTATAATGTTTGCCAATCTCCTGAGTCTTAAAAGATGCCACCATAGAAATTACTGCCTTTGCACATAGGTCCAGCCAGGCCATTGTTAACAGTAGCATGTCTTCATTTGAAAGGTTTTAGATTTATGTTTTGTTTGGGTGCAGGAAACAATATATGTTGCAGCTGCTGTTTTTGCCCTGGATAGCAAGAAAATTGAGAAATAGCACCTAGAGGCTATCAAATATTTTAGAAAGTGATTTCTATTTTGAATGGTCAGTCTTTGTGAGATTAAGCTATATTACATGCAATAGCATCTCAAAAGTTTTTCCCAGGAACTATTTGTTCAGTGTTGTGTAAATATGGAAAAGGCTTGATAGTTTAGAAACAAGACTTTTTTTTTTCTGTAGGATGTTGCTGCTCTAATTGGTTTCTGTATATTCTGATGTCTAATTATTCCCTTATTCCCCCCATAGGTTTTAACGTCTCATTTACTTTAATTGCAAAGTACTAGAGGCACTGTATACATAAAAATAAATAGCCAAAGGCAATTTTTCCTATAAATACATCTCTACCTTAACACAAATGCACATGATCTAGGTGTCTTGGAATTTTCAGGCAAAATGTTAGTAATTCTTGTCTTAAGAGTCAGGCGGTTTTATGATATTATGATTCTGTGAATCAAAAATACTATGTTATTTCAAGAAATGTTTGCATAATATTAGGAGATACAGCTAAGAACTTTTTTTTTCTTTTCCCTTCTTTTTTTATTTATTTTTATTTATTTATTTATTTGTTTTAATTTGCAGACACATATAGCAAGCCCTCTGCTCTGTTCATGGCAGAAAGCATGTAATTCCTGAACTGGAGAAACATGTCTAGTTAAGGATGTGGAATTTCAGGAAAGATGTGGATTTTGTGAAGAGAGTCCAGAGGAGCTGGAAAGAATGATCAGAGAACCCAGAAAAATGAGAAATAATTATGTTTTGCTTAGGAGAGAGAATAAAGAGAAGCAGGATTGTCACCTATGTATAAGATTCTTGCATTGTTCCTCACATTTGCTGAGGATAGAATAAGATATAACAGGCTTAAATTATACAAAGGAGAGTGTAGGTTATATGTTTAAAAAAAAATCTGTTAATAAGCATTGAAATAAAGTAACAAAAGAGGTTGGGGGATTGCTGCTTTTGGAGGTTTTAAGAAAAGCCATCGGCGTAGCTTGTGCTCAGCTAGGGCTCCCGCAGCTTCACTGCTCTGTTTCTGTTGCAGTACGGCTTGACGCCGTAGGGCTCCGCAGTCCCAGGCTTGGCATGCATCGAGCAGCACTCTCTTGGCTCTGGCATCCTTCATCAGCTAACCCGATCTCATTTTTCACACAAGTTTGAGAGACGTGTTTAAACCTTCTCAAGTGTATGTCTGATTAACCTGAGGAAGAAATTATAAGAACCTGGTAGTTACCAAAAAAAAATTTTTTTTTTCTTCCTGATTTTTAGTTATTGCAGATGAAGAGTACTTTAATGTTCTTTCCAAGGTTTTCTTCTTCTTTCTTTATTTGTCTTTAACTTAATATGAGACCTTAGTTGAGTTCCCTTTCATCACAGTCAGTACTTCTGCAGAATTGCATAGTCACTGAGGGCTGAACCATTTCTGATGAACAAACTCACTCAATATTTCTGTCTATGATATTTATTTAGGTGATATTTTATTCCAGGGCATAGATATAGACCATAGAAATATATGATGTTTGGGTGTCATCATATATACTATGAAAAGAATTGTAAGGCTGAGCGTATTGTGAGAGTGATGTTTAATAAATGAGGGAATTATAGGTAGCCTAGATGGCTGATTTAGCTATATTAAATACCTGCGCAGAGGCTTCACAGCGTTTCCTCCCACGTGTGTCTGGGTGATGGACACTCTGTTTTAAGGATGATTTTTCCACCATCTGTGTTTGCCTGCGTTCAGCCGTAGGGGAAGTGAGGTGGGAATCCCGCTGGGCAGCAGCACCTTTGGACGCAGCACCAAGCGCACATGTCCAAGAACATGAAATTCTGCCTCGTGGTTAAGTCCTCCCTTCCTAATATAGGAGAGGAAAATTGTGTTCAGTGTAATTTTTTTGCTTTATGTACTTACCTAAGTCAAGGGATGTGAAAGAAAGGGGCTTGGGGGCTGATCATTCCATTTATTTGGAGAGGGGGGTTAAACTGAGAGGGAGGAGGAAGGGGGAAGTAAACCCTTAAGTTCATATTTTAAGTTGTCTTCTTGCCACTCCTACATGGGTTTCTATGGAAACCGAAGCAGAAACTGGGCCATCAGCAGCCAAGAATCCATTTACACTTTAAATTTGCTGCTTGAGCAGCCATGCAGTTTTCTTGTCCAAATTAAATCATGAGAGTAACACATGCTAAATAAATTGGGGGTAAAATGGAAACACTAAATATTGAATCTGCTTCCATTTAAGATCTGGGCATAACCCCCCTAAATTATAAGTCTTTTTCAGAAGAGAAAGACCTTAAAATGACAGTTTGGATTATATTTTAAGAAAAATATACTTACAGCTTTAAAAGTATATGTCTAAAGTAAATTAAAAGATGTAATTATGTTCTTCAGGTAATTATGTTATCTGGTTTAAGTAGGAATTTAGCTAACTCTCTCGTGCAATTTATTTGTTTTTGTGCTTTGGATGTAGAAAAGAGTCAACTTGCTCTCTCCGAACTACTCATTTCCTGATAAATTTGACATTGAAGTTCTCATGCACTAACACAGCTCTGGGGTGTTGTATAATCAGTGCTGACATTTATTTATGTCTTATTAAAAGATCTGATTAGTTATATTGCTAATGATAAAGGTTTTCAGATACTTCTGACGATTAGAAACTTTATTCAAGTTAAGGTCTTACAGCAACTTTGAGATGATATTTTCTGTTTTAGTTTGTTACTTAATTTTTGCTGGATGACTTCTTTATTTAAAAAAAAAAAAAAACAAAAAAGGTGACCTGTAACTTGAAATATTGTGTTTGTATGCTTTTGAGTAATCACTTTTCTCTTGGAAATCTACGCAATTTATTTGTTTGGGTTTGTTCATTATTTAATTATACTTTGTTTCCTCAGATGACCTTTCAAAATCCAGGGAACAAACAGCTGTTTGTTTTTTCCTGCTGCCACAAAGGCTGTAAATGTCCTCCTTTCCCCAAAGGAAAGTGTGCTCCAGCCAAGGGGTACAGCAGCAAAGCCCCAGTAGCTCCTCCAGGAGTAAGGGCTGGGTTGCACTGCAGGAATGAGCAGGTTCTTCTTTCTTTCCTTCTCCCCTTATTTCCTCTGACTTGTGGCAGTGAATACTGAGGTCTGACTCTGCACACAAGCAGCAGAGTTGACTGAAGCAACAGGTTATAAAGACCTAAGCTAGTAGGTAACAACCAGAAAATAGGGTAGCAAATAGGGGAGTTTATGGGAAAATTTGGAGAGGAGCTGATAGGGTTGGGGTGTTCTTATCCTTTTCCCTTAGAAGGTAAATGTGAAAAACAATGTAGGAAGTGCAAAAACTATGCAAGCAGTAGTGATAATGTCGCTTCTAAATAAGAAGATTCATGGAACAAAACATAACTGAAGATTATGATGGACGTCCAGTGAGATTTTGAGGATGTAATAAGCATGAACAGGGCAATTGGGTACAACTAAGAATTTGTATGCATCTAATACAAGATGATGTCAGAAGCTATATTAAAGTGTCCAAATGTAAACATGTATATAAAGAAGCTCAGCAGTGAAAGAAGGTACGACCAATGAAAATAAGGCAAAAGAAGGGAGAAGGATTGCTGTGGAATAGTTCTGCTCTTTTAGAAAATGGGAGGGGGGGAGAAATACCAATGCCCCAAGATAAGAACAATAATGAACTGAATCCAGAGGCAGGGTCACAGATAGTTAGGAATGTTTTGAGGGATGACTTTACCAAATATTATACTATCCAAATTACAGGATCCTCCTACATGAGGAGATCTTCATCGTGAAAGGTGCAAGCTAAGGAGGTATATTTGTTAAGAGAAAATGTAGGAAAGGAATGCTGACAGCATGTTGAAAGTGAGGCAACTTAAACTTGTGTTTGAGAAAAGGGAGAGTGACTGTTTATTGTTATTAACACTGGAACAAACAGTACAGCAAGATTCCTGCAGAAATGGTTATACCAGGCTGAGAAAAATGCTCTAAGTCACGGCAACTGTGATGAACTTTCCTGGAAGTTCTAGAGAAATAATTCAGAATTGTGAATTTTTGAAAATAGTATGAAGGGAATAATGTTACCAGGAGAGTCTTGGGATTTTTGACTAATGGCAGATGCTTGTAGATGGCAGCTTTTCTTGGAGGATGACCATCGCCTGGATAACTGAAGGAATGTTAGTCTAGCATCAAGACTAAGTAGATATAGCACGACTGGGAAGTTAGTGGAAAACGTTGGAGGACACTGCCAAACTCTTTGCAGTACAAATGTACAGAGAAACCAAAATGAGGTAGGTGCACGGGAATGCAGGAAAAGAGATTTGCAAGTGTCATTAAAAAGATGTAGCAAGTAAATTGTATCTGTTTTTTATTATATACTTTTTCAGGATGAAAAGCCATTATTAGTGAATTTTGTGCCATGAGTAGAATGCATTAAATTTTGGCTCATGTAAAACTGGGAGGACTTGCTGAGGCAGAGGAAAATTCATCACGCAGGACAAGTTGGACGAAGCTGTCTACTGAGTTGTTGCCTAAGGAGAAGTGGACAGGGCGAAGTTGTGCGCAGTGCTGAGAACACGCACTGTCCTTCCGAGGCAGCGAGCAGGCACAGGAGCCAGAGGTCCAGGTGTGCTGCAGGTAACTGCAGCTGCGTGAGTTTTACGTAGCCCAGAAAGGTCTCTGTGTTTCTAAGCACCAGCATGTGAGGTATGTTTAGTTTCATATAACAACAACTTAGTTTCTGCCCTGTCTGATGCCAGCTTTTCCTCAGCCTGACTTCCTTAAAAAGGTAGATGAATTGCCTTGCTCTGTGCCATAAGTAAATAATTTTTTTTTTTTTTTTTAATAACATATCTTTCTGTTTAAGCTGTGCTGATACTAGTAATTCTCCGAATGCTGCTGCATTGTCTGCAGAGCCTTTTGGCCATCCTGGTGACAGCTGAGGCCTCTGCATAGCCTAGAATGAAGTATTTGTTTTTGATTTTATAGGTTTGCTCCTAATTTTATTCATTTATCCTGTTACGTATGAATTGAATTGTATTGTAAGGTCTCAATATTTCTTCTAGGTTGGTGCTAAATTTTCATAGCAGCGTATCTTTATTAGTCATTCTTGCACCTCTGGAAAGCATATATAAATACTGTCATGGTACGGTTAAAGTTGTTGCCATCATAGGTACAATGTTCTATGCTGTCTATGTGATAACTGAGGAAACCCAGATGGTCCCGATTTGTTTCTCGAGTCTGAGAAAACTAAATATTCATCTTTGCATCTCAACAGAATAAACTCATAATTTTTATATCTGTTTTTAGATTTATGGCTGCGTTAGATTTTTTTGTAAGCAAAAATAAAACACAAATATATGAACACGAGACACAGGAACACATTAATTTGATTCCATCTGCTAAATAATTTGAGTGGATTTAATTGCACCCTGGTTCTTCTAAACACGTTAAGACATATGTTCATAAACTACTTGAATATAGCTTCTAGTCTTGGCAGTAATCCAGTACACTGCTAAATCAACAACAGCATGCTTAAGAATTATTTCAGCTATAGTATCTTAAATGTTCTCTTCACCGTTTTTAATTTTGAAAATCCTACTACAAAATGAGCTATAGGCTTATAAAAAGCTAGCTAAATATCCCAAATGGAGTACTAATTACCAGTAAGCTTTCTGTTTGGAATGCTATTGTTCTGGCATTTGTGGATTTTGCCTAAAAATTGTGTGTAGTAGTGTAAGTAATGTAGCTCCTTTCACGTGTTTTTGTTCAGCTGCTGGCTGTGGCTGCTAGAGTCTCAAATAAATTCTTCCCTGCATTTCTTAATTCTAAAATGTTTAAATAAGATTTCTTATTATTTTTTTGGACTAATTGTAAGAAGATGTTTTTAATATATGCTTACTCTAGTCTTCTGCCAAAGTAAGGATAGGTTATTTTTTTTCCCACAAAGATTTGCCTGAAGAAGGGCAAGAAAATTCTAATTTATTTTTAGTAACCTTACAGACAGCACCTCTTGGGCAATCAAATGCTAAAAGGAAAAATATGAACATACTTTGAAGGTTCCTTGCCATTATCGTGAGAGCAACGGTTTGGTTTGCTTTGTTTTGTTGTCATTCTTTCTCTCCTCATCTGCTTGGGAGGTGAAAGGTATAGCTTTGGGAAGGCTCCACTGTCAAAGTCAATTGCCTTTTGAAATTGCCTTTTTCTGGTCCGATATTCTGTTTAGGGTAAGCTACTAATGGAATTCAGCATATATTTTACTATACTATAGAAATGCTTTTAAAAATATTTGTCCCTTCTAAGAATTTTGGGAAGTAAAAAGTGTATCTAGGACATTTTATAAGGAGACAGAACTACTAAATGTTGGTTTCTCTAACTGAGAAAATCCAGTGTAAAGCAAAAGAGGAGAAAGAGTAAAATGTTTGTTCTAGTTGAGGTGCAACTATGAGACAAGTTGACGTACTGAAAATCTGCTTTTAAAACCTTACCTTAATGAAGCTGTTCTGTATGTTGATAAATTTTAACAGATCATAGAGCACCTAAATTAGGGTATAACTGCAAAAGGTAGAGGACTTTTTTTTCCCTTTCATCTCCTTACTAATCAGAGAAATCTACTGAATTTTGTGAATTTTGTGAATCTCCCAATACTGATTTAGTCTGTTAGGATCCAGAACAGTTTAAATAGCTTTTAGTGGAATAGAAGAATGGTAGTTATTTAGCATGGAAAGGGAAAAATTAAAGATTTAAAGATTTGGTGTCTCCCTAGGAGGGTAATTATAGAAGCCTTTTCTACCTTTGTAGTAGAACTAGTAAGCACATAGGATGAAGAGGAGACACAAGACCAAGCTGATATGTATGTTTAATAACACAGTGTTTAAAAAAAAAATAAACATTATCCATAATGCAGCCGTATTATGTAGATGCAAGTGCATTATTGAAAGGGAAGAAATTGAATTAATTGCTTCCTGTTTTTGTGAGGGGATCGACATTTGAATGTCAAAGCACATGTTCTGGCTTGTGCAGTGAAGTGCAAGCTGCAGAAATTGTCATGCAGTTAAATATCGTTGCCTTCTCAGTTATAAGTTATATAAGTGTAGTGGTGTACTTTGCATATCATGAAATTAAAAATCATGTAAATTGCATTCTGATTTTTATACATTCTGCTGAAGAGATGTCAGTCCAGTAATAAGTGAGCTTCAATATATATACGACCAAGTACCATTAAATGCTGTCAGTATTTAAAGAACGAGAGTATCTTACAGTACTTGGTTACTTGAACAGGACAATAAAAAGAAAAAAAAAATCTGTTATATTTACCTGCTTAAATATTTATTGATCTATTGGTTTATTAACAGAAAAGCTTTAAATAATTCATCAGATAAATCTTTGTACCGAAGTCTGTCTGCCGAAGTCTGTCTGTCTGTGTGTCTGTCATATTTGTGGTTAATACAGAGAGAATTAAACCTACTTCTGCTGCAAAATGATTTAATCATTTTAGTTGAAAAGCAGATCCAATAATCCTTAATTTCTTGAAGTTAGTTTCTAACCCAAAAGGTAAGAAAGAAGCAGCAAATCCTTTTGAATTTTTTTCTTTGTGGGGGTGGGAGTTCTTGTCAAAGAGGTCATCCAGCCTTATTCTTGTGCCTGAAGGAAGAATAAAACTTTACATAATGTTTTAAGAAATAGGCATGAAATGGGACTGAAAGCCTTGAAGAAAGATTTGATGATGAGGATCTTAAATATGTTGGTGATTAATACCCTAGGAATAACGTAGTAGAACTTCAAAGTAGCATTTGAGAGGAAGGAAGAGTTTAATGTACTAATCATTCTCTGATTGAAATTTAAAAGAGCCTGCAGTGCTCACTGCATCTTGTTAAATGACAAATAGTCTATTTTGCTTCCTTAACAACTAACCTCTCTCTCCTCCTCCTACTGGAAGTATGTAATTCATTTATTATGTGAGCAGAAGTATATGCACTTGGTACAGGTAAAATATTGAATCTGGCATCACCTTTTTAGCATAATTTCAGGTTTATGGAAGTTTGCACTGATTTTTCTACTTTTCCTAAAGTCTGAACAAGTTTTTGAAACAGGAGGAGCCAGGCATAAGCACTCGGAAGTCTTCTGGGCTCAGCTCTTTCAGAACAGCTTCTCTTTGGCAAGTGTGGGGTAGTGCCGAGGTCCAGTGACTGCCCAGAAAGGCTGGATGGGATGCTATATGGGATGCAGGCTGAAAATGTCAACCGAGGGGGCATTCCCAATGCATCACATTGGAGAAAGGGAGGATACCTCTGAGACCTAACAGTATAAGGTCTAACAGTATAACACCACATCTGTGATGGGACAGTAAAGAGAAGGCCAAGGACACAGCCTTTCGTTTGCCTTTGCTGTGTTGGTTTAAGCCTAGCAATTATAGTAAAATGTGTTGTTGCTGTTTTTGATACTTCATCTGCAAACGTCTTATTTTTTAAGCAAGTAATATCAGGGCTCCGTTTGAAAGATCCGTTTCACAGAGAGCTGTATCAACAGCACAACCTGAGCACCTTGAATCAAGGCTTTTACAGATCAAAAAAATATATCTTCCCAATGAAAATTTGTTCCACCTTTAGGAATTTATCCAAAACACACCTGCATAATGTTTCCTCAATGCACAGCAGCTGCCACCTGTCTTTGTGCTGTATCACAACATCTGTCCTGTCCCTAGTACTGCTTGTTTGTTGGTTCGTTTACTCTTGTGTGCGTGGAGAGGTGTGGGTATATTCTCCATTCCAGGCTGAAGCAGTGGTACCTTCTGCTCTGCCACATTCATATCGCCTCTTCTCTTGCCCTTTTCTGTGTTGTCTACTGTTGCAATTTGGGATCACTTTAATTTTTCCAAAGTTGAAATACTGTGTGTGTTGTGTAACGGTAGTGTTAAACCCAGAGATGAATATATGCTTTTTATTAAATATGACATAAAAACTATTTTATTCTGAAAGATAATTACAGTGCTTCTTGCAAAAATTAGCAAAAGACACAATTGAAATGTTATGTAGATCCCTGTGAAATTCTCTAGCGAATTTTTTTAAACTTCAGTATAACTTCTTAATAAATCTAATTATTCTGAGCAAAGCAGCCTTGAGGATATGAGTGCTGCCCTGTGCAAGTCACCAGCATTGCAAGTGAGAATGGAAGACCTGGGCTCAAATTTGGTGTATTTGTTTTCAAAAGTTGTAGTCATCTGCTGGTGTATGGGGCAAAGTTCTAACTTATCTAGTGTCTTGGGTTTATTAATTTCAAATCATGGTATTTTAATTGATTCATAGAATAATTCCTTTTTTTGGATACACAGAAGAAATAGTCCTGTGATGTCTTTCTCTAAGTTGGCTGGATGTATGATTCTGTAACAACTACATAAATAAAAAAAAAGGCCACTACTATTTTGCCATGCCCGCTATATTCCATTTAACCTTTGTTTTTTGCTTTGCATTTAAAGAAAAGAAATACTTAAAATCTTGTTTGGATGTAGCATCTAAAGAATGCTGAGTTGATTATACATCAATAAATCATAAAAATTAATAATTTACAATACAGCATACATAAATCATGATTTGGCTTTTATTCAACTGCGCATCATTCAGCACTTTTGTGTTATATAACATCCATCTTTACCTAGGACATGTAGCTTAATTCACCCGCACAGGCAGAATAGAAGTGAGAGCGGCTGAAAGACAAACCTAAAAAACACATTCAGATTTGCACCATCTGTCCTTGGTCTTTGTACTTGATTGCTAATTAATCACACAGAGTTAAACAGAGAAGGTTATTGGGACAAGCTATGAAACTTGAATGATTTTGTGAATCAGAGAGACATGAATTTACTATAAAACATTTTTTTAATAAATAATATAGATACTTGGAAGTGTACAGAGTGCATGATTGTCTGGCTAAATTCTCTATGCCAACAAGCTAATGGAATTAAATCCATAACTAGATTTTGAACTGAACCTGATTTAATTTATGACCATTAATATTGGAAATTTTAACTGTTTTAAAATGGCAACATGGAAATCTAATCCTTCAAAGTGTAAATTCAATTTTGAAGAAAGTTAATGGAAGGACTGTATAGACAGAGCCAAGTGCTTAATGCAATCTCCGAATGTACTATTTTTGGCCACTGTTCTGTAGGTACCTCTTACATCTTTGGCTTCAAACACTATGTAAATCTCTTCTGGTTGCTAAGAATAGACCATTTTAGGATTTTCTATCTCAGTCTTGGGTAATTGGAAAGTCTCACCATGTATGCTTTGCTTTAGCCAACTTTCTGTCTGTAAGAGCTATCTATATCCTGAAGTGTCTTCATCAGGTCAAGAGCAAAAGTGCTTCCAGATGCTTTCTCCCCCTCTCCCTTCCCTGCGGGTGTTTTTCATTTCCCAGCATGGACCTGCCTTCTCTGGTGTGTGCGACATCTCAGAGCAGCAACAAACAAAGTCACCCTCACGGTATCGCTCGGCTTCTCCTGCCTGAAATGGCTCCAGGCTTTGACTTAGTTTGAGGACTCAGTTTAGGTGAGCGTTGCTTTGGTGTTGTGGATCATGGGGCTGACCTCATTTGCTTAGTCAGCACGCAGCAGAGCGTGGTCTACTTGTATTCGGTTTAAAGTACCGAAGTCCAGTAGGGATTGCCCCATCTTTTCCCCCCATTCAAGTGAATGAATTGGGGATTTTATCAGACGTTGTGGAGAGAGGTTTCTTCAATTCGGTGACCCTCTTTAAGGCTGTGGGCCAGACAGCTGAGCAAACAGCACTCTTTGGTGTGAGAAGAAACTGCTTTTTAAAATAATGATGGTTAAAATAATAATCAAACACCCTAGCTACGTAATCTTAAGTCAATTTTCAAGCTAGTTCTGAACGTGTGTTCATAGGACCTGATTGCTTTTCCCACCTAAATCACATCTAATCCTATGGGAGACTGAGATCAAAAAACGATGTTTATGGGTGATGGCAAACATGGCATGCTATAAAATACTGCACGTTTATATCACGGTATTTAGACAGATTGTGTCTCAGAGATTCAGAAAAGTCTGTCTAATCAAATCTATATCTTGTTACTACTTTCCTACATCTACGTTTTTACAACCATATCCCCTGTGGGGGAAATGTTCATTAAAACTCTGTTTAATTTGGTCCAACAATGTCATCAGCTCCTTCACATGTTTCATGTGATTCCTCTCTGACATTGACCTCTTTTTGCCCCCACTTTATTCCAGTGACTTTGTTGTCCAATTGGTCTGTTCCCTAAGTCTCTTCTGTTGTGTTAATAAATGCAAGAATATGTAGGTTTTTTCCTAGGTTCAAAAGAAACAGCAAAATGTCTGCACTGGAAATAGTTTTCTTTGTGAGCATAATATTGCATTTGTCACATTTTCTGTGTCTTTAGAGGTCTAGGAAAACATTCTTATGCTTCAAAAGTACGTTTGGTTAACAAAGCATCTGTCTTCTGGGAGAAAGAGTCGGATTCAGAGAGCGTCCGGCTCTCTTTGCAGAAGGTGTTTTGCTGTGCTGCCCATCCCGTTTCTGGCGTGTCTCTGATACCGTAGTTTCATCATGCAAAAAAAGAGGAGTGCTTTTCACTGTACCTAGCTGAAGATGGCTACTGCATGTATTTTGAAACTACGCACCTTCACTATTTTGCTTTTTTTTAAGCATCTACGTTGGAATTGACTGAGATTGTGTCAAACTTTAGCTGAAGTTTATATTGTAGCGATTGAGGGAAAACGAGCAAAATACAATGGGGGGTAAAATATAAAATCATTCTTGTAAAGCTTGTTTGAGAAAATATATAGCCAGAGTTAGAGCTGGCAAGTAGAGGATATTTTATCTGTTTGTTTTTTTCAAGTCTGGCTTCCTAAGGAACCAATTTTACAAACAACCTGTCTGCCTGTTCAGCCATTTATCACTATGCAGCCTCCTCCCAGTTTTTCAACGTTGGCGAATTTCATGCAAATTTCGCAAAGAACCAGAAGTCATTAGATCTAGTCATTAGTCATAAGATCTAGTCATTAGATGTAAGTCATTAGTCATCAGATCATTGTTCTTACAAATTTAAGAAAAAAAATGGCGTTTGGCGTGGTGATAGAGACCCAAAGTAGTCCTTCCACTTTGGGGGAAAAATAAGCAGAACCTCTGGGAAATCGGTTGCTGTAGCCACAAAATATTTTTTTTTTTTTTGCATTACTAGTTGTCTTAAATCTGCAGTATAAAGAAAGTATTGTGGAGGTGGGAAAGTTTTAGCGGACAGAGATTTGAATACATTGGGATTCCATTTATTTTAGAAATCACTTTTTAATTGAATATTATTTTAGTGGACAGACAAGGTCTTATTTTTTAATCTTCTTCATGGTAACAACAATACCGTATCAGGCTTTCAAACTTTGTTTTTATGATCATCTTGAACCACCTCATAATTGCTGTTCCTGATAGGTCCTTCAGAGAATGAGTTAAACTAGATTAACCAAAAAGTGCTAATAAGACTTCATACAGAGCAAGTCATCTTTGACTAAAATTTGAATAATTTTGGGTTTTGTTTGTTTTTCTTCTCAGCAAATAACGATAATGAAGTAATCATAGGTATGACAAGGAAGCAAAATAAGATAATCTTGTCCAAAAAAGAAATGAAAAATTTGGACTTCTCCCTCCTTTTGCTTCCCTTGGCAAGGGTATAGCCATTTCTTTAAGAAGCTGTGCAACTTAATTCCTTGAAGACTGGTAGTAGGTCCTTGCCTGGGCATCATCTTTACATCTCTCAGAAAGTTCTTGCCTTCTTGGTTAACGCCGTGTTCTCCTCCAGGAACAGGCAATAAGGAGGATGAGGTACATCTTCCGGGCTTTCTCACAACATCCTGCCCATCTTAAATCAGGAACCACAGGTCAACTAATGGGTCATAATCCTCAAAATAGTTTGGGAGAAATAGTTTAATTCCTCAAAAAATCGAGGTTTTGACTTGCGCCACTCAGTGTCCGTTTCTGAAAGACCTAAATCTGATTTTTGACATGATTCTTTTAAACAAAACCAGTGAGATTTATTCATCCTTTGTTCCTCATTTTTAAGCTAAGTAATGCTTTGGTCTAGCTCAGCATCCAGAATAGATTTTATTTTTAGCAGTACAGTGCAGCCAGGTGTTCCCTGTCAGATGCAGCAATGAAGGTCGTCTCTTGTCCGGTTATCTTTTCACCTTGTTGCTTCCATCTGCCAAGCTCTTGGACCTGACCATTGTCACTGTAAGCAAATAGTAATCTGCAATTTGTTTTTGCCCTTGTTTGTGCTTTGATACTCTGGGATGAGTTATAATGAGTGTGTGAATGTAGGTAGCTGAGTTATTAAGCCAGCCAAAGAGAGAGCTTTTGTATTGTGCATTCACACACACACAAAAATTATTTTGGATCATTAAATATAAACTTGCCTCGTTAGTTTTATTAGAAATCTTTTTATAGATTAAACTCTTATAAAATCCTTCAGAAAAAAGGTAGGATTTTCAAGACTATGAAGGGCATCGCTATGTCTGTAGTGTATTATTTTCTTCTACTTAAAAAAAAAAAAAAAAAAAAAAGCCTTCCAAATCAATCAAATGTGAATTCTCTGAAGACTGCTTTCTGTATAAATGTTTGCTTTTGTTTTTTTTCTGAGTTTCTTGGCCTCTCTTCTGGCAGCTGTGGCACAGTGGGTAAGTACATGAGCTGATTTTTGCCTGTTTCATGGGCATTGCGTGCCCATGGGCACTGAGTGCCCATGCACATGAACATTAGCCTTTTTGTTGTGTATTTTTCTTGCAAAGCCGGTGTTTTTGTCGCAGAACGACAGATAATACAATCAGTGATGTTTTCAAGGACGTTGTCATCCAAATTCTTTGCTGGTTCTTCCATCATTCATTTAGTGAGTGTATTCTAATCGCATAATGTTGATTACAGGCCTAAAGGGAAAGTTTGATGGGAATGAGTTACTTATTTAAAGTTTTGCATTCCTGTCAATGACTGTTTGCTATTACGTAACAAGACAAACCTTTTCTTAGCTGCTGAATTTAGTTCAGCACTCTTAATGTTTTGCTTTATACAAGTAAATCCATGTATCTCTGTTTAATGCACGTTCCTGAAAATCTGAAGGTAGGATCCTCACCTGACCAACTGAAGTTAACGTGTGATAGAAAGAGTGAATTTGCGTGTTCCTTAATTTTGCCGTTAAAAATACTCATTTTTTTCTTGTCCTTAGATATTTGTATGATCATAATTATATAATCAAATTCAAATTAACACCTTTGTCATACGCTAACCCCTTTATGCACTCAATTTGCCTTGAAGCCATACAGTTATTAGCAGCAAATCACAGCAGTGCATCGCGCTGAAGGATCTGAGGTGGCTGTTCGCACAGATTGACCGTGTGTTTCGGAAACTCCAGGGAGCCTGTCTTGTTATCTGTTTTACATAATTAATCTTAACACTGCACATCCAGATTCCTAAAATAAATCATGATGGAAAGTTTACCTACGAAAAGTTTAACTATGCTCCAGTTACTTACACCGAAAGCACAAAAAGAGCCCGTGCGCCCTCCTCGGCCTCCGCCTGCTGCTCCGGAGGCTGCTGGGCCACAAACCTCTGCCCTGCGCTCCGCTTGCTTGGACCGGCACCGCGCTAAACCGCGACGTCAGCGTCAGCCGCCTGATGGGCCCTTGGTATCTCACAGGGTGGCGGTGTCAGTCCTGCGTTTTAGCGCACAGCTGGGAGCCGTTAAATAAGAATATCTAAGAATAATAAGAATATAATGGAATAAATAATAGGAATATATAAGAATAAATAATAAGAAAATAAGAATGAATAATAAATTACAGTCTTCTGTGATTTCTGCAAATTACAGTGTTCTGCAAGACAGTAATTTGTGTAACACTAAGCCAATTTATAGTTGATGCAAAATGAGTGCTTTGGAACTAATGTCACTCCGTTTTCGGTGTTGATCTTGTGGATCTGTTAAAACAAGCTGTGTCTGCTTAAGCTGGGGTTCAGCTTGGACGATGTGCTGTGAGTGTGCATAATACTGGCGGACTTTGTGCACGGGGAAGGCACAGCCAACTTAAAAAAAATAATCAGTTTTCTCACCTGCTTCGAATCTTTTAGAGATCTGTAAGGAGGCATCATGGTTTATATTGGTTAATGCACATAAATGAGCTAATAGTGGAATGTTTTGGCTTTTTCTATAAATAACAGAATGGCAGCTCACGCATTGATTTTTTTCTGAGACAAATCTATCCCTTTTGAAGTTGTTGTGGGTTTTGGCGAGTTTTCAGTAATTTCATGAGAAGAGTTAGAGCTGCTCAGACGCTGCTTTCATAGTGCTGCATCTTTTCCATACGGGCACGGTGAAGCAGTCACAAAACCAGTTACTTGTGTGTACTGAAATTCCATTTAAAACTCCTTGTTCTAGGCTGGATCCTATTTCTACTTAAGCGTGTAGTAAACGTGCAGTTTTCATCAGCGGTGCTGTCTGGCGGTGCCAGCTAAGCTACACGCAGGATATTTTGCCTTTTGGCAAAAGTGGCCTGTTTGATCTGTCATGGGGTTCCACAGCTTGAAAGAAATCCTAGTGTTGATCTCAAGGCCAGACAAAATATTTAGTGACAGTTGACTAGGGAGGCTGTGATATGATTCAGTGCTGGCTTACATTTTATGGGGAGACCAAGGGTTTTAAGACTGTTTCTTGGATCGCTGAAAGGTTTATTGTTTAAGAGGCACCCGAGCGATGATCCCGACCTGTTTGCCCAAGTAATTAAGGGGACAGTGGAAATTAATGTTGGGGCTTCAGGGGTAAGATTAATTACGCATACTCAGTTATTAGACCATTAAAGCAGGAATGGTTGCCGTTTTCCTAAGCGGTTCTGACTGAGGCTGCGGATCTTTATTGAAATCACCGTGCTGCTGAAGTGGTTGGCACACCTGTCCTCCGCAGTGGAAGTGCCACAGATGCGGCCTTGGGGCTTGGTTTGTTCTTCCAAGTGGCGAGTACCCGGATTTGGGCAATTACAGCAGAGAGGGCCAGCGTAACAAGCCGGGAGGCGCGGACCGTGGCCCGAAGCGTGCTTTCTGCGAAATACCTGCAAGAGAGGTACCTCTTGCTATACCTGCAAGAGGGAGGAGGATATAGGGATTCAAGCCAACAACGCGGAGCGTTGGTTCTTCATCATTTGAATGCCTGCGTTCTCCGGTAGCTTTTATAACTGACAATTTACCCATTTTTTTCCTGGTCTTTCCAGAAACCCTTTTACTAGCATATCCCATGCTCTTTATACAGTTGCACGTAAATAAATAACCTTGACTTGAAATTCCCTGCTTGTTTTGCAGTTCTGACTTTATACCCTTATTAAAAAAATTCAAATATATTTCAACAATGTCATCTCCACAGTGTTTTAACTACTGCTGTGCTTTAGCTGCTTTATTAGGAATTGCACAGTAGCGCAGAATAGAGAAACCTATTTGATGCTCTCTCTTTGAATATTGATATACTTGTAAAAGTCTAAGGCCAATATTATGATAGGATGCTGGTGCCTAGCACAGATTTAAGGTATCTGGAATATCTTTTGAGCAGGTATGATTTCTGTAAACAGGAGATGCACTCTAATGAGTTTAATCACTATCATTAACTGCGTATTTATTTCTAGTCAAGCCACCGCTAATGGTGGATCCTTGATTTGCTTCTCTGACTTTGATCATTCCGACGTCCCACACCAGATGAGAAACGCATACAAGTGCATCAAAATGGAGGAGCTACAGTTTCTCGTACAGTAGCATCACACTGTAGGGGTGTATCGTAATTTGGGGAAGGCTTTGGGAGCTGTGGAGCACCCCCCAGTACAAACTGGCACCAGGGTTAGGCACAAACTGTGCCAGGGAAAGCACTGCTCCCAGAACAGCTTGCACGCACACACCAGATTCGTTAGCAAAGGCTAATTTAGCCCCCAGGAATTGTGCATGAGCGAGTGACCTCAACATTCATTTTATAAGAGGATTTTGCGTTTGTATGAAAACAAGCTTCATAGAAATAAATCCCTTATATAGGAATAAATAGCATGCAATATTAATTTTTATCCAATAAATAATGGGAGATGGAGGAGAGGAGTGTTTGTATTGAATAATGATGTTAAGAAACTCTCGCTGGCTGGGATAAGTAGAGCTTTTTTTATTTCAGTAGATGAATTCACAGCTTTTAAGGTATTGTATGGCTTGTATCTCTGTGATTTTCTCTGAGGCATTGGAAAAGTTAATTTTCTACTCATAATTAAACAAACTTATAAATATGCGGAGATAACCATTGTAAAAGTTGCCCATTTATGTATTTATTTCTCACCAAAAACTAATTCTAAAAATGACCATATGCTGTTACCTTTTCCTTTTTCCCAGCAGCAAGTGATTTCCATCAGTTACCCAGTTTATTCCACATCATGTTAAAAGGAATAATAATTTGTTCTTAAACAGATCAGCGTTGAATAGAGCTTAAAAATTCTGCTGCTGTTGTGTGTGACTCAGTGCGGAGTGAATCCTATAGGCTAAGGCTGAGTTCCTGCAAAAACGTTGCTAAATCATTACTTTACAGCTCACTAATATTTTAACTCAGCCTGTATCTTGGCAAAAGTGTAATTTGATCCATTTAATAATCTAATGCAATTTGAAATGTGTTCCATGCACTTCGGGAACACTAATACTGCACCTCTTGGTATTTCACATGGCCTCCTTTAGCTTTTGTTGCTTAGATTGCAAAGCAAGATCAATGTTTTTGTGATAAACAGAATTAATTTTATAGTATTCAGCAAAAAATTGCTGTAAAAAAGGGAAAAAATCCTTGCTGCCTGAATCCCCTGCCAATTCAGAGTATCCTTGTCATGCTAGTGCTCTCATGTGGTCCTTGTGCTCTCCTTATTATCATATCTAAAATAATTCAGTCTATAATTACAGAAGGGTGTACAGTCTGCTCTTTGTCATTTGAATCAAATCCCTGCATCGGAAGATGAAATAAGCTTCCTGTCACAAACTCATATGTCTGTGGCCCACTTTCTTTAAGTAGTTTTGACTTTCTTCAATATTTTTGTCCTTCAAACTCTGTTCTTTCAATGAAGTGTATTTCACACCTCCTCAAAACCCCTTTTCCTCATCACCTCCAAATGTTCTAGTCTTTTTTTTTTTTTCTTTTTTCCATTCTCTAGACTTTTACAAGCTTAATAACTTGTGTGACTTTACTTCTCTAGTCCCAAAATGACATCTAGCCTTAATTCTCGCTTTACATCATTTTCCAAAGTTACTTATTTTGCTGCCCTCTGCCTCCCTACCAAACCTGCGTGCTCAGCATCATCGCCCCGCGTGGGGACCTGGGCAGCGCTGCTCTGCGCAGAGCCAAAACCCTGCGTCACTCCAAGGCTTTTGCAGACCTGGGCACTCTCTGCTTTATTCTCTAAGCAGCCTCCACCTCTTATCAGTCCGATTGCTGTCTTTCTCTAGGAATCGTCTGTGGTTTTGCATGCTGCCGCTGATGCTTCCTTTTTCCAAGTGACCTCTGTTTCCTCTTGCAAATCTGCTGCTCACCAGCGTTACTTCTGAAGTGCCTTCTCAGCAGAACTGCAGCGGCCAACCTCCTCCCCAGGCTGGTCTTGCTGCCTCACAGATCTTCTCCTTACAAAAAAACAAATATTCCTTGGGGAATGGCCTGTATTTTTTTTTTTTTTTTTCTCCCAAGTGTATCCAACAGCAGTGCTAGCAAGGGTGAGAGAGAATTTCAGACTTCTGCATAGGTCTGATTTGCTTCTTGGTGTGGTTGCTCTAACTTAAAGTCCCTTTTGATTTTAAATTCTACAGAGGATTGTTTTGCTGCCAGCAGTAACTAATGAGTAGTTGTGATTCAGTAGTTGAGCTGTGTTTTTGTTGCTTTAAGGCCTTATTCATTCAGTCGTCATTAGTTTCCAGTAATAGTTTTAACTTTTTCCTGAATGTCAAAAAGGATTAACAAAAGAATAATTAGCCAATATTGCTGTTTATATGTGCATATCGAGAAGGATATTGTTTTTCTTTCTTTCTCTAATACATATTTTTGGACATAGTGAATCTCTACAATTTTGCTATACATATATTCTCTATATTTAAGTACGCGTAGATGGCATGATATATATTTTTGTCATTTCCAGTAATGCTGATATCAACAGCTATCATTTAAAGGAGACTTCCTTTCTTAAGTAATAAAAGTGGCAATTAACATGTTCTTTTGGATATCAGACTTACTACAAAACTGAATTGGCTAGCAGATTTCTGAGCTCACATTTGCAAATGGTGGTACCTATAATTAATTATTAGTTACTTAGGTATATTAACTTTCCTCCCACCAAAAAAGTTCTAATGTGTATATTTTATGGATTTCATTAAAGCCTGGAGGTTCTCATACCTTTTGAAAGTCAGAGCTGCAGTAGATCAAGGCACGTGTTTGGTAGAGCTGGCCTTCAGTAGCCAGTGCCAAATTTTTGTGCTTGGTAGACAGGGAATTATCTGTGAAGCAGATAAAGTCATATCTTGAAGGAAGATGAAACAAAACCTGAAACAATTTCAGTACTTCATAATTAATGCCCATTTACTGCTTAATTAATACCACAAGGACTTTAGCAAAAAGTTTTGTTAATCAGGTGGTTGTGATATGCTTTGTTGTAGCTGTTGTTGTTCATTTCTTATTAAAGTGGATTTAATAGCAACAAAAATTCTATTTAGGGGGAAACAACTGCTGAACTGTAATACCATTTAATAGTTAGGGTCATAAATAAATTAAAGCATGTTTTATGATTTGTGGACTTGCTTCACTAGTGTGAGGTCAGTGTATGAGAGTGCAGCAGTTGACCCCAGAGGGATCCTAGCATCTTCACCCACATGCTCCTCCTTACAGCAGCAGCATTTGTTCACGGGCACCCATGAACAGTGACGTGTTTTCTTATTCATATCTCTTCTTGACATGACAGCAGTCAAAGCCATCAAAAAGATGATCCTTCAGAGGATCTGCTTTTCTATGTAGTTGTTTATGCTGATCCACAGACTCTGCTGGACTTCCATTCCTTGCTGTCAATGGATGAGCAGGTTTTAGTTTTGATCAGGGCGTAATGATACAAATATGCGTTTTTCCCACCTGCCACACAATGTACAAGAAAGACAGATTAGATATAATGTAAGGGCTAGATTTTGCAAAATGCCCAGATTCCTGAATCTCAGGGAAATCAGTAATATTTTTCACAAGGTTTGAGGAGCCAAAAACTGTCTTTAAAAACTTTTCAACGTGTTTGTCAAAAAACTCCTGGGCCACCTCAGATCAAGAGGGTCTAGCTTTCAATGAGTAATATTTTGGTTTATGAATAATTATCTAGAAGTTGCTGAGACAGATGTTAAAAATTGATTATAGGTGATCCGTGCCTTTTCTCAAAGGGCACCGTAAGATGTCAGAGCATTTTGTGATGCCAGTGAGAGAAGAAAAAACCCTGAAGGAATTTAGAAATGTTTCAGTGATGGAAGCTGCCTTCATCGGTTTATCCTTCATAGAGACTTTGTGGAAAAGTGGCATGTCTGAGAAAACTTCCAGTAAAAAATCATTGCTAGGAAGAGGAAAGCATGCGTGTTTCTAGAGCGTGTGTGCTCTTCTTGCTATTCCTTTCCATTTATTCACTTAATTTCCATCTGATCCATCTCTGACAATTCTTTCTTTCTTTGTCTGAGCCTGAGCAGTAGGTGTGTTCAGCTGATGCTTTGCCCTGCAGTGGGACTGGAGGCTTGGGGCTTACAACATGAAAAGCGCTGCTTTGTCTCGTGGTGCTCTGTGCCCTCAGCGAGCTGACTGCTGCCGGCTGCCGTGGGTTTCTCCTTTCTCCTAGCGTGTCTGACATTCGCGAATACCCTTCACGTGTTTCTGATCCCAGGCCTTCTGTTTCCCTCCTCCGCTTTTTGTCTCTGTGTGCCCCTGTCTCTTTCACCTGCTATGCTGGATCTTCTCCAGGCTTGTGTCTCCTCTTCTTTGTTCACCTTGCTGCTCTACAGATCCTGATGATCCTCCTTTCGCGGCAGGAGCGACCAGACAGATGTCTAGTTCCTTGTCCTGCTTCCTTGGTGCACCGGACCTTAACATCTCCTCCTCAGCAGCATCTTTGATGGCCAGTTAGGCCCAGAGCAAGTCCTGTGCTCAAGGAGAGGCAGCTAAACTGCGAGGAGGGAGGATCAAAGATGTAACATGGTTAAACTGTTGCGGAGTTCAGCACCAGCTTTTGATAGATTATCCTAATGTTTTGATAGGTGTTGGTCTTTGTGGAGGAAATAAGGCCTTTGGCAGGTACCTCATGGAAGAAATGTGTAGTTGAACACTGGAAGGTCTGGGAGTCTCTTTGTAGCTCCTCCATGCTGGATGTTGCACATTGCCCAACTTGCATCAGTCACCTGGAGCTCCGTCCTGAACTGCTGCTAGGGTTTGGCAACGCTTCTTGAAGCAAGTGTTCCCAGGATCCCATTCATCTCTTATTTCAAATTTTACTAATTTTTAACCCAAACAAAATTACCTGACATTTTGGCAGTATACCGTGGCATCTGAGATGTGTGTCCTTTTGCGCATTTTGCTCTGGAGTGAGTGAGCTCTGAATGTGCTCTGTGTCAGTGGATATTGACAAGATTGTACACACAGCCTCGACCTGAGCAGACTGCAGTGAGGACCGAGTCTGTGCTTGAATGAATATTATTCCTTGTAGTAACCTGAAATACAGAGTCTGTGTATTTCCATTTGCTGTGCTAGCAGGAATGAGATAAAGTAGGCCTCTATTTCTGCCCCTCTTGGTACTAGAGCTGCTTGGTGTGTGTTTTGTGTTTTACTGAGAAAAAGTAGAAGTTCAGAGATAAGTTCAGTGCTGTGCTTTACCAACCAAGCCATTTTTGCATGAGCTTGATTAGCAATGAGAGCGTGCAGTGCGCGTTTCTTGCAGGCTTAGTCTAGACACCAGCGGTCTCTGCTAGCAGTCTGTGCAGCAACCTGCTCGTTACTGCAGATATTTTGGTTTTGTTCCACGAGAAGAAATGTGCCAAGTCATCTTCTAGCTTGGTCTCAGGATGACTGTTTTGGAAGAAACCTTAGTATGCCAGAGCCAAGAAAGAAGAATTTGACCGCCATGCTTGGTCTCAAAGTTTCTGTGGAACAGAAGAAAGAGGAAAATTGAAGGCTGTGGTGCAAGTAGGTGAATTGCGCAGTTCTTGCAGTGCTTAGGAGGAGTGTCCTGTGCTGCAGGACCAGACCTCATGCCTGGTAAGTCCCTAGTTAATTGTGTTTGTTGCTTGTGCAGCACAATGAGTGTGGCTGGCAAGATATTCCAAGTTTGTGTGTGTGTATATAAAAAATATAAATACATTTATTTAGACATATATATATATATATAAAAACTTGGAATATATATGTATATTTTTAAGGCTAGAAACAAGATACTCTTGCTGCCAGACTAGCTCATTTCTGTAGTCCCACTAGCTTCCTTTGCCAAAAATAATTTGGAACTGCTCAGGAAACAAGGTGTAGGAAGATTAGGAAGATTAAGCGGTTTTGATGTCTCTGGTACAACACAAATGGCATATGCCCATGATATGACAGAAGCCATGAGAGCCATGAATGAATCTGTTGTTACTGTGCTTTTCCAAGTCTGGCTACTTCATTAAAAGATTTTTATAAAGAAAGTTAATAGCTCACTAGGGCATTTAAATCTTAGAGATTGGTATTGACAGTGCATCTGCAAGCTGGGTAGGGTTGTCCATTTTGGAGGACAGAATTTGGTGACTCGGCAGCAACTCTGCTGGAGGCTTGTGATGAAAGGTGAGGGGAGTGTTGGACCTGCAGGGTGTTTTCTTTTTTTTCTACAGAGTGTTTTTCCCCCTCAAACAATTATAAAATATATTTTTTAAAACTATTGGAATTCTCATATTAGCATTCTGGCTATATTTAAATAAAAGGTGCCGGGCACAGTGGTAAGTTCTAAGGCAAGTCTCTGCCTATACAGAAGGCTGAGAGAACCCAGAAAATGTGATACTTGCTCCAATAAGGGACCGTGCTGTCTTGAGGATAAGCTCTGAGATATCAAGGGTCAGTTGTTAGCTTCTTCCCAAAAAGGAAGCGCGTTCTTGTTAGAGAGAGCCTGGAGAGCTTGACAGCAACTGTTTAAATCCAGAGAAGTATAAATTCAGTATACTGAAATCCAAGCACAGTTGTCCAATACACATCCAAACTGGGAGGGATTGTCTGTTGCGATGATCACTAATAATTTTTCACAGTAACTCAGGAAAGTTTTCTTTTCACTTTATTTATTGAGCTTTTCTGTAATGTGAGAGTTTTTATCCTTAGATAATGTTAGCTGTGTAATATGCTGCACTTTAGGTATATCTGGTATTTCAATTTGGTGTATAACTAGCATCGGAGCTGGTTATATTCATTCTTAGCAAGTGAGACATGAAGGACCTATAATGGTTCAGTGGCTTTCTTAAAGCATAAAAATATAATTCCTGTGTGTATTATGGAATGTATATTCTGAAAATACCCTCTCTTCATACAGAGCAGCTCACAAGCATGACTTAAGTTTTAGGAATAGGTACTATGCCTTTTTTAGGCTAGTATTGCAGTCAGAAATCTGGCCTGCTTTTGGTATCACTAGCTGTCACGGAGGATGAATGGAGGGTATGCATGTTTCTGTGATAGCACATTTCCGAAATTGCTGTGCTCCTGCTCCCGGTGCGAATAACCAGCTTTGATATCAACGTGGAAACAAATCTCTAAGGTAAAATCAGCTGAGGGAAAATCTAGTTGCGAGTGCGCTGTGGGCCGTACTACCGTGTTAGCAGTAGGCTGCTTCGAAGTGGGGAAGGCTCTGTGAAGACGTAGCAGCTATTATTAGTAAGACTGCCTCTAAAACAGTGCTTATTTTAGCCCTGCATGACTCATCCTCTTTCTTATATAAAAGACGAGACAAAGTGCAGTTCACTGACTTTGGCCACTAGCCGTAATTCTGGCAAAACCTCAAAGTGCACACTTCTTTTGAGATAACTAATTCTGTCTCTCAAATCTGCTTATTGCCCTATGACAGTGGAAAGGAAAATGAGTAACTACAGCTCATGGTTCCTGTAAATACGTAATATCTGGGAAGCTTTTAGCTAATGCAGCGTCTACAGTGAAAACCGTTCTGCAGCTATGTAATGTTAAGTGAGGTTTTTGTGTTTGTTGCTTTTTACAGCTGTTTAGCTGTCATGATCCTGTCTTAAAATAGCTTTCGGCCACGTTAGGTCTCCAGATGGGCTACGGCTATCTGAAGCAAGATTCTTCATTTCTCCTTGATAACTTACGTGATGACCCTGGGAAGGGACAAATATATATATATATATAT
>VZSV01000001.1:4236600-4270640 GCA_013398735.1 Nothocercus julius | reverse complement strand
GATACAGCTTAGTGAGGATCTTCTTTCTTTACCTGCGGGCCGGCCGTAGGACTGCTAGGCTTCGGCAGCAAGCTGCCCTGGTAATCTAAGGGAGGGACTGCCCATGCAGCTTCTGAAACAGGTGGTACTTGCCTAAAGTGAAGAAGAAAAAATGTGGAAGTGACACACTGGGTGCAATGTTTTTAAGCTAAAACGATTGTAACTGCTCCAGCAAAAACAAAAAGCAAAGGCAGGGGAGCAAAGGAGGTAACTGATGAACCTTCAAGTTGCAGTTGATAACTGTGATCCCCAAATGGAAAGCAGTAGTAAGACTTTGCAAATTTTTGGTTGGAGCTGGAATGAAGGCAAGGTTCGAGATTTAAAAAGGATATACATACATCTGTGCTTCCAATTTAGAAGGCAAAGCATCAAGAAAAAAAAAAAAAAGTACAATATTTGACTTTCCTAATACTGGTTTGAAAAGTAAAAGATTGCTTCCTGATTTCCAGATGGAGGAAATTAACCTTCATTTTCATCACAGTCTAAGAAATCCATCCTTCCTTTCTATTTTTTAGTTTTAAAAATTTACCATTTCACCTTTTTCTTTGGAATGTGTATTTCTGGCTAAAGACAATCTCTTACACTCATCAGTGATGCTCCTTTGTTGGCTAGTGGTGTAACTCCTGAGTGTTAGGAGAAATTGCCTCTGTGACTAGAGGACAAGCTCTGATCCTAATTCTTATTTTATTTCATTCCTGTTACCCTGCTTAATTAGTTGATTTTACTCAAGTGAAAGGGGTAATAACAGTAGAAAAGATCCAGTATTCACAATACTTTAATATAACATTCCTGCTCAGTAGGAAGGACTTGGAATTTGTAAAGTTTGTCGTTGCACTGCAGAGAACAGAGCCATCTGCAATGGTGATAGATTCTACTGGTGCCAGAATAAAGCTTTAATGAAATATTCTTACATTTCAAAATACTGGTATAGGAAACAGAGTATACGTGGAAAAGATTTGATATAGACATTTCTAGCTATATTTAAATCATGCCATGGCTTGCCGAGTAATTTCCCTGAACAATGAGGTGAAGCAGAACTAAGGTATATTTAACCAAAAAACCAAAAAAAAAAAAAAAAAAAGAGCACTGGGAGAGGAAAAAAAAAGTCAATAAATGCAAATTTTGAGAGTCTTTTGCACAGAAAATTATCACTTTCTGGGAAGGAGGTACATCTAAGACATTGTAACAGTCTGAAGGAACTGAAAAGATAGAAATAATAAGCTGAAGATGAAGTAGAAACCAATTACGTAAAATGACATTATGGTGGCCCATCTATATGATAGTTTATTGTAGCAGAAAGAATTTTCACTGCTTATATACTAGAAAACAGCTAAATGTGCCTGTGTTGGTGGAATTAAAGCCTAGTCTACAATCTTTCTTTTCAGATTTAGAATCATAGTTTAAGTTTCTTTTGATTCTAAAATGCAGATTGTAGGGAGGAAAGCAACTTTATCCCATGGCTCTGAACTGCATATCCGATGCCGTCTTTGACTTCATTTTCGAGGATGTGAGTATAGGGGCAAAAAATGGAAAGTGATTTTGACAACTCTGTGCATTTTCTGAGTGGTCCAGAGACTCTTCAAAATATCAGTAGCATAAATATTTTTCCTCTGAAATTAAGGGAAATTCTGGCTACAGGGAGACTGCTTTAGTCCGTTTTCCCCCCGCTGTAAAATTCAAATTCTCAGGAAGCCAGGAGGGGTGAGGGGGAGTCTTTATAGCCAGGCTGTTGCATTTATTGGTGTCTTCCCGCTGCTGAGGGATGACTCCCAAATGCCTTACCCAGATAATCCCTTGCATTCTGAGAATGCCATGGTCATTAGTGCGCAGAATCATATTGATCTTGATTAACTTTGGAGATTTGCAGTTACCACCTTCAATAGCAACCTCCGTATATCATCCCTGACCGTCGTCCCAGTGCGCTCAGTGTTAGCAGTCTGTGTGCAAATTAACACCGTGCGTTGCCTGCGAGAGCCCGGAGCTGGCACTGAGCTGAGACCAGCAATGGCAAAAACATGTCGATGAGGTGCTAATGAGCCCGAGGGCAGCACCACGCTGCTATCAGGGCACTTCTTCCAAGATCGGAGCTCGCATCTCAGCGTGGAGTCCCTGCATCCTCCAGACCTGCCAGATTGCTCGGAGCTTGCCCAGGTGCTCCCATCGCAGCAATGTGCTCGACACCTTGGGATCGTCCGCCGTGCCCTAGACGTGTCCTGAAAATAAACTGTAACGAGGGAAAGGATGAAGGGAGTGCTGTGCCTTGACGTTAGGAAAGTGAGAGGAACGGGGACATTCAGCATGGAGGGAATAGCGCGTGGAAAAATTACTCGGGAGCGTTGGCACATTAAAAGGGAATTGCAAAAGAGAGGAGGCTGGAGCTCACAGGGATAGTGCAGGACTTGAGGAAACCCTCAGTATTCACCCTGACTTTGACACGCAAAAGCGTTAAATTCCAGTACTTATTTTTTTCCACAGTTGGACAAAATCGATTTCTGAATTAAGCAACAAGATTTAGTCTCTCCAGCAGGGTGAAATTTCCATCTCTTTCTTTCTGAGCAACAGCACTGTGAAAGAACTGCCAAGGAAATATAACCAGAATTGCTTTAAAACTTTGTGTTGCGACTACACTAAAATTGGAGTCAATATGTTGTTGAGAAGACTAAATTGTTTCCCAATCCATTGTCCTTTTGTGTTATTTTTATGTAGCTGTGCTTGCAGTGCAGAGATTAGCCACGGGATGGAATGAGAAAAGGCTGCTCTTTGTTGCCTAGAAAACATTAAGGACTGATTTATAGCATATTTATTTGTTCATTTTTTGCATTGCTGCCTCTAAAGACAACACAGTTTTTACTATACCAATGTCTATTAGTTAATTCCAGTAGATCTATACATTTTCAAATACACCTCTACATTTTTCTGCATTTTCTGAACAAACTTGTGCTTCCTCTGAAATATGCTCTTACTGGTAGGCATATATGATTTTTTTTTTTTAAATATATATATATATGCAAAAGAAACTATTAATAAAAATTGATCACTTAACTATTTCAGGCAGGAATATGTCTAAAATTTCTAGAAGTTAGAATGTCTAAAAATATTTTTAATTTTTGAAGTTCCCTTGAGCTTCAATTTGTGAGTCAACCATTTTTTTATGTTCCATAGGAAGACACTATAAAGACTGATGCACATGGAATAATAAAACTCAAAGGCAGAAGATCTCAGATTTGGGCAATTCCATCAGTGCTGCTGGATTTGGGGTACACATTAGAATGAGTAATGCATTTTAAGGTTACTTTCTACAGCAGGTTTCCTAAGCTGAAGCTTTGGTGCCATCATAATCGCAATTCAGGATCCAAATCAGGTGTTTTGTGCTCGTCTTCCCTGTGGTTTAAAAAAAGAAATGGAAATCAACAAGAGACATTTTAGGATATTCAGAAATGGTCCCTTTAAAATTTTCAGATCAATGTCAGTAACTAGGACAAGCCAGATTTAGGTCAAGGTATTTGGAGAGAAATCTGTTGTGATGCCACTGCAATTTTGACACTTAAGTGAAGAGCTCAGCGGCTGGGATAAATAAGGTAGCAATCAAAAAGAATCAGTTGCTCCCTAGAAGTTATCTAAACGTTATGCACTTGACCTCTAAGTAGGTGCGCCTGCTGCTCACAGACGGCTCTGGGCGTTGCACATCAGGTGCTCACGGCACGTGGTCGTCGTCATCCCAGGACCTTGGCTGGAGTTACCTGTTCTTGTGCTTAGCGTGCAGATACCCGTGTGCTTAAGGACGTTGAGCTCCTCGGTCTCACCGGAGGTGGCCGCTATACTTTCCAATGTGCAAGTCAAGTGGGCACCTAAAAGCTTTTGAAAATTGTGTCTTTTTGGGAAATAAAATACTTTTGTTTTTTATTCGCTCTTTCCCCACTGCCTCTATGTTTTAAACCTTTGCATGAGGACTTGCTGGTTGACATTTAAATTCCACTCCACAGCGCTTCAGTTACAGAACAATTTAATTTAAATTGCAAGGGATTTGCATAATATTTGGTGTATAAATCCAAATTTCTATTCCTTACGTCTCAAAGCACCTAGCAGTTGTGCCCTTCAGTGTATGGCATCTCATCCCTTTCTGTTCTTCCTTTGCCTTATACATTGCATAAGTTCATTTTGTGGTTATTCCTTGCTTGCTTCAGTATTAATGCAAAAACCAAAGATTTCATATAGAACCAAGCATGGATTTTGCAGTCTGTGAAGGCTTTTGCTTTTGTTTGTTTGCATGTTTTTATTTCACAGCAAGTAGAAAAGGCAGGATACCAAGTCTGCAAAGTTGCTGTTGCTGCAAATGAGACTGTTGTTTTCCAGTAGAAAAGCTTATTTTCTCTGTGTTTCGTGTCCCTCCTCAACAGTGTCTGCGTTCAGTTTGGTGGCACGTTTGTTTCAGTAATGCTTCGGATAAGTTGCTCCGTGTTTTTATGCTGAAGATACTCAGCGTGTTCCCGACATGTCAGCGCGCAGCAGCACTGATTCACCTAGCGCACTGCACGGCCGGCTTCTCGGCGGAGCAGCCGATTTTGTTGATGACTTTAGGTGTTGGAAGGAAGGGGAGGGCACGTTTGGGTTCCCTTTGGCCAGGCTACAAGGAAAGGAGGGTTTTGAGCTCGTTTTAATGCAGAATTTGAACACGTCGCGGTGGAGCAAATGCTTGGAACGGACAAGCTGCAGCATCGTAGGGCTACTGCAGGCACCCACAGACTCGGAGCAGTGCAGGAGGCAAAAACATTGCTCAGCTGGTCTTGATTTTTCGCTTGCAAGGCTATTGCCCCAGGCCCTGCACTGTGTGTAGTCTACGTGGAGTCGCTTTAAAGGCCAGAAAGCCTTCCCGTGCCCCATGAGTCATCAGATTGCACAGAAATACATTTTTACTTCTCAACTATTTACAAATAAAAGCGAACGTAATGAAAGGTTTGTGTTCTTGTTCACTGTGACAAACTGCTCTGAGGATGTTGCTGTTCATGTTTCCAAGATGGTTGTTCGCTAACCAGACCAAACGGCTGCTTTATAACAGAGTTTTTTTGCATTTATAATCTCACTGGTGATGACGAGCTGTCATTCTCTGTGGTTCTCATGTAAAGTTTGCTGCTTTGAAGTAGTAATAGAAAGATTCATTATGAATCAACAAAGTTGTTTATATAAGCAAACCTTTTCTTTAAAGAAATCCACAAAATTTGTCTTTTACTTGGTTGTTTTTGAGTTCTTACTGAGCTGATGTTCTTTAACACAGTATCTTTGTGGCTAGTGTCTGCATTATAACTGTGGATATGTATTCCAATATTCTCATGCGAAGGGCATAGAATTTCTCCTTGTGAATACATCTGATCAAGTCTGACCTTCTCGTGGGCAAGTGAGATGCCTTGGCCAAAGCAGCGATACTAGAGGCTTGTCCCTTATTTGTTTTTAATAAGTATTGTGCTTCCCATCCAAATCTGTCATAGCTGTTCACCTCTGTTTGCTTAGGGCTTAGTGCACGATGGCTGATTATACCTGTTATAGTGAATTCATGGGTTATTTCCCCTTTTCAAGGCTGGGAAACCAAAGCACAGACTTGAAAGGTCACCAAGCGAGTCCTAGGCACTGTGGGGTTTATAGTGCAATTCTGGTGCAACCCCACAGATTTATATTAAGTAGTCTACCAAATCCCTTCATATGCAATAAATTTTTGCTTTGATGACAGAGAACAAAGATACAGATATTTTAGTATTTTTTTAATATTCATGTAAGTCTTTGAACCTCAACTTCTGTACAAACATATGCTATCTGAAAATCCTTTAATTATTATTGAAAGCTTTTAGGGCATATTCTTTTTATATTTGATAGTAGGCAGACTGCTAGAACCATCCTGATGTTGCTCAAATAGCATACAAGTAGGGAATTGGAACAGGGATTATCTTGGCTGCTCTTTCCAGTCTATCCGGACCCCCAAGGAGTTTCATTCATTCAGACCTTAAACCTGCAAATTACTTGGTTAATGCGCATCGCTTGCAATATCTCAGGCAGATAGGATGCTCGTACCCACTGCCGAGTTGACAGGACTCACTCAACATCATTTAAAAGCATTTAGAGACATTAAGAGAAGAATAACTTTGTAAAAAAAAATGATGGAATTACAGTCATATTAAACAACAAACCCAAATTACCAAGACTAGGTGGAATATAAGTAGATAAGAACTGGTAGGAGCAAATAGTGTCTGCTATGCAAACAAATTTTGAGGAGTTGTGTTTTACACAGCATGGTAGGCGTTAGAGCTCCAGCAGACGTTAATCTGACATGGAGGAGCATCTCTTTCTATAGACAAACTGCTACAGCTGGAGTGGGTATTTTTTTGCTAGTTCATCGAATCTCTTCTTTGTTTATAGGCAATTTAAATTTACTTGAAGTTTATTTTGGTCAATTAATTTAAGGTAAGCATTTTTGTGTTTGTGACCACGTTGTGCCGTGATTCTATGACTGGGAGCTCTTTTTTCCTTTAATCTGAATTTCAAGACCTGCAGAAGGCAAATGCATTCTTCTGGCAATTAAACTGTAGTTTGATGATTTGCAGTTAGCAATCTTTTCACTTGGGGTGGGTCATTCCTCGCATCGCAGAAGTCCGGAGTCGGCTGAGTGATAGGTATTGCTACCCGCCAATGCAAAGCCGAAAACTCTGCGTGTGCGATGGCCGGTTCTGCAGGTGCTGCCGGGTGTGCGCTGCCCAGGCCGGGCCTTCAGCCGCCGTCATCGCTTCTTACCCTCGGGTGCAGGCGGGGCCGAGCAGTGCGTGGGCACGAGCTCCTTGCCCTTGCTGCAGCCCATAGTGCTGCTCAAGTCAGCGAGTGCTTGGGTAAGGTTGATTTAACCGGCATCAGCGTTGCTGATGTAAAGGATGTGTTTTTGTGGGCCAGGTCAGGCATGTGTGCAAGCCAAAGGCAAATGGTCCAGCAGTCGTAGCGCAGCAAGCGATGCAAAAGCGAGGCTCGCGGGTAAGCGTGGTGAGGCGGCTGGGCGATCCCTGCGAGAGCTGTCCCTGTAGCGAGGCACGTCCCATAGGCGGTAGCAGCCCGGCGCGCTCGCTCCCTCCTGGCGCTGCTCCCTGAAGACGAACTTCGAGGAAAAAGCTCTTTATTGTGAGGTACAGAGTCCACATGGTCGAAAAATCAAATTAGAGCTGTTCACTTTCAGGTTTCTTTTTCTGGAAACAGTCCTGTTTGTGTTCCTCATAAAGACAGCATGTTGCATATCTGAATAACGTATATTGGCTTACGTTTCTTGTCCTCATTTAAAGTTCTCTTATGGAGCGCTTATCTCCTTGCCGGGCTTATCTCTAAAGAACAAAATAATTGTCTACGTGTTTCATTTTAAGACATAAATGTTTTACTATATTTTCTTCTAGACTTCTGTGGTGAATTCCGTCTTATATATATAAGCTAACTTTTCTGTGATTTTAACAACATGGCATAGGGCCTCAAAAAAATATATTTGTATGGATAATGTGATTCACAGTTAATGCACTGCGTAACTAAGACTAACACGTCTTTAAGAAAGGATTATCTCTATACGCTCTAAGATTTGATTTTTCTACATAAAAAGAAATACACGAGCAATATGTTTTTTATTGTTGCTGGCGCAGATGCATTTTCTGGAAAGTGCTTGTATGTGGGAGGAGGAAATAGAGATTATCTGCACTTGATGGCAACGCACTCTGTCAATATAGTGGTGTAATCTGTGCAAAATCATCGGGACATACAGGACTGGGGCTTCTATTGTATGGATCACGTTTGGTTTCAAATTGTTGCCCTGCCCAATGGTGCTTACCTAATGAAAAAGAACATTGGACTGTATTATTAATATTCATAGAGAGATCTATATCTCAACACATATTTTAGAAGTCCCTGCATAAAGGCCTTTAAGAGAGGTATGTGCAGTTTTAAAAATAGAAGGGCTCAGCCTGCTATCTCCCAGCTATTGTAAATACTTATCAAGTGCTTCATTGAGAAGTCACACAAAGATCTATTGTCTTCCCTGTACTTGCATAATTCCACCGTATTCCTCATTTTTAAAAGGGGTATATTTTTAGGTTTGAACAGAGACTCATGTTTTTATCAAGTGTCAGCATGGAAATTGTTTCATTGGAGTCCGAAGCATTCAATGGCTTCAGGGAGCAGCGCGTGGCGGCCGAGTGCTGTCCTTGGGATGCCGGCCCCGCAGGGAGGTGTCCCAGGATGGCGGAGCAGGGGGCACCCCAGGGATTGGGCTGGTGCTGCTTGGCAAGCTGCGGTCCATGAGGGCTGGGGGGGAGCTGCAGGAGCTGCCCTCGGACCTCCTGTCCTCCCGCCGCGAGTGGCCTCTCGCGTCGCCTCTTGTACTGGCCTGCACAGGGACCTGCCCACGAACGCCTGAACTTGATTTTGTCAGGCTTTGACACTCATAAATCATTAAGGAGTAAATATAAGTCATATTCTTTAAAATAGATTAAAATATCAAGTATAGTTCACCTCATGCTATCTTGTGTCAGTATGTACCAGTTACGCGAGATGCTATTCTGAAGAGTTTTCAGAAATGGAAATTTTTTCAGATGCGTTTGAGAGAGCAAAACAGATGTGCACAATTCACCTTTTTTTTTTTCCTCCAAAGAGAAGTTATTGTTTGAAAAACTGCCATCTCTTGCACCTGAAAGCCATTGGACAAATTCATCCTAAGTGTAATTTAATTGATTGCAGTACATTGCGGTTCAATCAACTGCAATAAGGTTAATTGAGCCTCTCCTAAGAAATGTGACTTAAGGCAAATGATCCAAAATAGTAACAGTTACTGATTAATGGAGACAATTATTTTTAATAGGGATGGGTCCAGGTAATTGAGTGGTCCTTCGATGTTCTGTATAGCATGGTCTCATGAGGACAGTCAGCAGCTTTCAGTTTAAGTATAGATAAGCAAAATGCAAAATTTTAGATCAAAATGCTAGTTTTATGTGAGCTCTTTCTGCAGTTTAGTTTCACCTGCCATTCTCTGGCATAAGTAATAGAGAAACAGCGATGTTCAACTCTCCTCTTCCTCTTATACTCTATTCTTTCAGTTCTGACCCCTACCAGAATATAACAAGTGGGTGCTGTGCAACAACAACACTCTTGTTTTGTATCATTGGTCATTGCTTTTAAAGAGATAAAGTAATAGTCTATTGAAAAAGTATGCTAATATGTTACTCCAATTTTTTTCTAGTATGGATGGATTATTAATGAGTGCTCTCATTTTAAGTAAGCTGGGGAATAAGAGAAGCTCCTTTAATATATTAGTTGTGGGGGTTTTATGCTTTTTTTATATGCTCGTACGTGTTCATCTGAGCAAAATTCACAACTCTTAAGGAAAAAAAAAGTACAGTATTTTAACAATCTTTAAGCAAGGTTAAATCTAATGTTAAGCGTTTGTTGTCATTGTTGTGAGTTTTATTTTGCTGCTGAAATTAAAAGTTCCCTTGCTAATGTTTAAGTAGCTCTCTGATGTACTCAGGAACGTCAATGGCTGTGGCAAGCAGGGTGATGTAAGAGGTGACAAGAAAAAACCTGTACAGTATTTGTACAGTTCTTTTCAGGGAGGTCAGGTGCTGACACGAGTGCAGTGCAAGTCAGCTGGATTACAAGTGAACAAAAGTGGATCTGGGTAAACTTGCTTACTGAAGGTAGGCACATAAAAATAGCTGTCTGGCTTGGGAGTGCTGGGCAGATGCTGTACTCCATCCAGGTTGTTAGGCTCCTTGTTATAATAATGGTTAAAAACCCTTGCTGAGCCCAGCAAAAGGAGCGCTCAGGTAGGATGTTACTGGCACTCAGCTACATATGTAGCACATGGGTGGTAGAGAGCAAGGAGTTATTTAGGCTTTTGGTCATTTCGCACAGGAAAAAAATGATGGGCATAAACCGGGCACAAGTAGGCCCAGCATGGAAATTAGCAAAAAGGTCCTTGCAAGAGGTTCTGGGCCTAATAGGAATAATGGGGAAAAGAAATTCAAGTAATTACAAGATGTAGCTTGGCTATATGTTAAGGAACAAATTATGTGATGCAGTTGCCATGACAGCAAAGGAGCCTGGAGTTTGTGATGTGACATGTCTCTTCATTTCCATGCTTCTAGCAGAACTAGATGTTCCTGAGCTCGGGCGCGGATTTGCGGTGCTGGCACTACGCTGCGGCTGAGCCTTTCTCGCGAGCCTGGTGAGCCAGAGCAGCTCAGCTCTCTCCAGCAGGCACCAGATTGCTGCCGTGGCTCGGAGAGCAGTGGTTTTAGCCCTGCTGTTCCGGGGACAGTCTGGCGCCTGGCCGAGCATCCCGGGGTCGCAGCAGGCCGCTCTCCTGGAGCCTGTGCCCCGCTGCGAGCACGCGCGGCCAGCAGCACAACTTCCCCAGCCGCGGGAGCTGCTGGGGCAGACGCTCGCGGTTCTCCCGTTGTGTCCTCAGGCTGCAGGAGGGTGAAATCCTGTATAACACCCCCCAACACCGTATTGCCGTGGGGTGTTTTTCTTTAGATATCCAGTAGCTCTTATGCAGACAGGTTCTGAATATCTCTCAGGATGGAGACTCCACAACCTCCCTGGGTTACATTAAATGGGGTATGTTTAAAAACTAGTAACACTTGAGCGTGTTTATGCTGGAGATCAGCACGTCAATAAACTTGCCTACTGGGATTAGGTACTCTCCAGGAGTTTCAGAGGATTTTCTGGACTGTTTCAGAACTTGGTCCAATAACTTAACAGTTGAGGCCAATGGGCTGAAGCCCTCTGCTCTCTTTGTGCAGGCTTCTATGGTATGGTGTGAATAACAGGGTTTCCACGTAAAAATTCAGGAATTGATTTCCCTTATGGTACTGATTTATATACTATATTTTTACTTTCTATTTTAACCTAAGACAGATTAAACTCACGTGCCAACTTGTTGAGGTAATGAATCTTGAAATTGTTTGAGGTTTAATGAATATTAGAGGTACTTAAAATACCATATAAATCCTCAACGCTGGATTTGGACCTTTTGGCTTTCCTTGTCATTTGGATCCCCAGGCTGTTATCAGCAAATGTTGTTGTACTGTGCTTTCCTGTAATACTCCAGAAAAAATATGCTGCCTGCAGAATTTGTTAATATTTGCTTGGTGCAGAAATTCCCCTGCGTTAGGCTGTGCACTTCAGTGCTGTATCTATGCCTGTTGATGATGCTGGTTACAATAATGAGGACAGAAGACAAGAAAACCTCACCTGTAAAAGCCTTCAGCATTCCGGGAGCCATTCAGGGTTTTCAAACGCAAGGCAAATAATCAGATTTCAGACAGTAAATATACCTGCAGAAAGAAGATTCTGAGCATGGCCTAGGGTTGTGCTAAGTATTGCTTCAGCCCATCGTTAACAGCTTAAGAGCAGCCCAAGACCAGGTGCTGGTTTTCAGGAGATAAAACAGTTGTGGTAGGTGAATCTAACATTGGCCCTGAAGATCCAAGAAGTGAATGAATAGCTTGCCAAAGATGCGCTGGGTACCTCACTGGCTCTTTGTCTTGCTTTAAGTCTGCAAAATTAAAAATACTTCAGAGATTTGAGAGAGCTCTGTGAGGTGCTCAGGCAGCGTCATGTGCACAATTATGTAGTTGCTTGAAATGCAGAAGTATTTCCTGAGTCTACAAAATGATTTGTGTATTTATTTTGCCGCTACAAATTCTAATTGTGTTAGCGTGTGTTAAGTGTTTACAAAAATGGTGGATTTTTTAAAAGCGTGTAGGCAGAGGTTTGTAAGCATGTGTAACAGGTTTGGGGGGTTTTCAGTTAGTCTGAAGGATGGGAAGAGCTTCTGAGAAGCTTATTCTGAGGAAATGTGTATTCACAGCTGCAAGGTGAATGTATTCACCGCTGCACTGATGCAGTGGCCATCATGAGCAAAGCAACTGAGTTTTGTCTGTTTAATTACTGTTCAAAATGATTGACTCTGTTTTTCACTGAGAGAACGTTTAGATAATGGAAGGGATTAGGCTGCTGAGTGATGCATTGAAGAAATTAAGATTCTTTCCTATTTATTAATAGAACAAAATCTGCAAAGGTCTCTTTCCCTGGTAGTGTTTTTTCTTTTGCACCTTCCTACGGGAAGGCTGCTATGGTGAATATGTTCCAGCTCATGCATCTGCTATCCTACAATGTGCAGGTTATCTTTATTTTACAACCCATTGCGTGGTTATATATTCCAGAACCAAGCCCTTCTGTGTAGCCCAGCCTGATATCCATAAAATCCATGTCTGCATCTCTAGCAGACCCTTTAAAGCCTTGTTTTCCAGAAAATCCACGTTTTAAAATAATTGCATTTGTTCTTTCTTGTGCTAATTACGCTATATGTGTAAACGCAACATATGTGAAGAGTCTGTTTACAAGGAGATGTTACATAGGGTTGGGATGGGGCAAAAAATGGAGATCCAGCTGTAGCTTATCTGTGGAGTGATGGTCTATGAGGAATAATGCCCCGCTGTGGCTTCTTAAAGCTGTGGAAATACACGGTTCTTTTGCCTGGGCACGTGTAAGCCCAGTCTTCAGGAAAGGCCTGAACAAATGTCAAGGTAATTTTATCTGTAATATATATTGCTTCTAAACTACTATACTGCCCTGCAGGCTGTGTAGTGGTCATTTAGTGGTGTGTGTGAATACAATGATTAAAAATGAAGTAACCAATTTATGATTTTCTATACCTCTCATTAACACCTCTCTATCTCCACTAGTGTGGATCTAACTGTGGTCCTCTCTCTTGCTGCATCCTACTTAAGCCCTTTCTTGCTTACGGGGTTGCTTGGGCTGTCTCTGTTGTAAAGATAACTGCTTCCCCACCTCTACGCTCTTACCAGTCATCTTGCTTTAGCTACTGCTCCTGCGTTCCAGCTTTGCGTCTGTCTGAATCCCCTCCTTTCCTAAACTACTTCCCTTTCCTAGGCTGTTTTCGTTCAACCGGCTGTTGTCAGTCCTGTGCACTTGTCTGCCATGTTAGCGCAACTGGAGTTAGGGATGTCATGGGTGGTCATGTACCATGGTTTGTATATAGGACTCTGGCATGTGGGAGAAGTTTCATGCAGAAGAAGATTAATTACTTGCTTGATATTTTCTTCTTAGAAACCACTCTGTTTTCACATATTCTTCTGTACTTGAATTCTCATGGTCTCTTAGATATTGTTGTGTATTAGTTCTCAATAACCTAAAGTCAACATGATGGAGTTGGATATTGAAGATATTGCAGTTTATGGTAGTCAGTTGTCTTCGACCCCACTTTGCTCCACAGTTTTGCATTCTGTCTTGAGGAAGTGCCCATGCTGAGGAGAGAACTCTTTATCGCTGCTGCTCACAGCTTTTTGTGCAGGAGGCACGTTCTCCCGCACAGTGTCCCTTCTGGAGTTTTAAGAAGCCACGAGCCCAGCCTGTGAGGGATGTCGGATGCAAGCTGCACAGCGCTGAACTGTTTGCAATGCTCAAAAGGCTGCTGGAGAGAGAGAGCAGAGGTCATCTGCTGTGATCGCGGGGCTCCGGGGCTACGAGGGGATCCCTGTGTACACTGAGTACGCAGGGTGGAGAAAAACAGAGACGTAGAGGTGACAAATCCTAATATAAATAAAAATGTTCTTACCCTTGAACATTTTGTGCATGCCCCCCAAAATAAGTTCTGCTTGAAACAGCTCTGATTCCATTTGAAATTATTTTTAACAACATAAGGACATTTATATTATCTATTTCTAAATTCTTGCCTATTTTTGCAAGGCGGGGGAAAGCTTCTATGAAGGCAAGTTTTGGGCAAGTGTGGAAGGAAAAGAGGGACTTAAAGTTTTGCAGGGGTGTGTCATGGCAAGCAGGCAGAAATTGAGTTATTGAAGCAGAGGAAGAGAGAGGGAGAGAAATTAGTGCTTTAAGACTGGCTTTGCTAGTTTAACTTTTTATGGAAGGTCTTTCTAAACACTTGACAAATAAAACCAAAAAATTTTATGGTATTTCAAAGAATGTGATCACATTCAATACCATACACATGCTAATGTTAAAGGACTTGATACAGGCGAAATAGATGTCTCAAATATTTTGCTGGTTATAAAAATTTACCTTCCTGAGCTTGCTTACAGAGCCTAAATGAGGTGTGGTAGTCAGCTCTCCACTGCCAAGGCTCAAAGGGGAAGCACAGACCCAGTATCATCACATGATTCACACCGAAGAAGTGTTGCATAATAATGTCAGACTAAAACTACCAGGCAAAGCTGCCAGAGCTCCAGTATGGTACCATTTAACACCCAGTTCTGCAGTCATTTGGTGTAGGTATAAAAGATTGAAGAAGGCTAAGAGACCTACAGAATCTGTCCCTGAAATCCTGTTTCCTTGAAAGCTGGTGACCCTTCTGTTATTATCATTTTTCTACAATCATGCTGCCATTTTACCCACTGAGGTTCTAAGGATAAAGATGAGGTACCGCTTTGCTGATTTCATGATCTTTTTGCTAACAAATATTTCCATAAACTCCTTCAATCAAATACTCTTCAGATCTCTTATCACTATTTTTTGTTTTTGTAATAGAAATCTTTTTGATACCAGCTTTGTAACGGTGCCTTTTAAACAAAACTGCTATAAACAGTCAATTAGAGATTCTCTTTCTGAGAGGTTTTAAAAAATGTGTCATATATATTTGCTCTTGCTCTAAATGTTAAATATCATCACTGCACATAACTATGAGAACAGATGGTATGCTGCATAAGCTGTTTATCATTTTGTACATTTATCACTTTAGTAAAGTGTACGTGTGTTTGATTAATATTAGCTGTTGATTATTTGGAAGTCTCCCCATTTATTTTTTGGAAAGGGCATGTTTTCTAATCCATCTTCAAACCTTGAATTTTAACTTCAGTAAAAATATAGTAGATCAAGTCAGTAGTTTTTATTTGAATACTTTTTCTCTGTGGAAAAGTGTTACCTTGCTGAGGCTTTAACACTGGCACAAATTTAGGAGTTAAAATAGTGATTCTGTTTGCTAAAATGTTTTAGGCCTATCAAACGTACATTGGCCCAGCTAAATAAATATCATGTGTTGCAATTAAATACAAGACGCTAAGAAGATACAAAATAAAGCAGCAAGAGTCCTATTCAAATCAACAATTCCTTATATCTTCCACCTCCAGAATGGAAGAGCTTCATATCTGCCTGTTCAACAGGTCTGAGTGTTCAGCATGTGTTAATGTGTTACACCTACATAATTTGATGTGAAACTAAAAAAGCATCTTAAGAAGCAAGTCAGACTTGCAGACATCGCACATGGATGGTGCTTTGAAGCATTTTACAGCTGTGGTGTATTGAAAACATGGCTTACCGAGAAGTAATTTCACCATTACGCATCTTGTCTCATCTAAAGCCTGAAAAAAGTCAAGATTTTCCTGCGATACAGTGGAGGAAAACACGATTTCCAGTTGGAATGAGTCTCCTTGTGCTGCTTGTTTTGCTAAATAGCAGTAATATTTAATGAGCGATTTTGCTCTAAACTGTAAATTCTTTCGAGTGTGAGATGCTGTGCCTGTCAGAATAAATAGAGAAGGGTAAAAACACTTGCTTTGGAAATGACTGTTCATTTTGGAAGGCACAGAGTGATCTCCATGCAAGATAACTGAATCAGAACTTGAATTTTTGGATAAAGATCAAATTCCCAACGTGTCATCTGGCAGTCTCTTCTTCACTGATTCCAATTCCTTAATATCTTCTATATTCAAATAATGCATATGGCAGGTCAGTTTTTCGTATAGCTATTGATTAGATTTCAAATAACTTTCCATTATCTCCTTACTTAGTGAATAAATAAATTACTGTTATCTACATTGTTAGTTATTTTATTAATATCTCTTTAATGTATGCCTATGAATTAATATTATGGAAAGAGGCATATGCAGAAATGATGATGCAACACAGGGAATCACCGAGGAGGGTATACATTTTAAAGTTTAGTGCTACACACTTAAACATTGATATAATCATAACAGCTGGTCATGGTTTCACGTGTTAACCCATCTTTTTCCACAAAGATTTTCCTGGACTACATGCAGACTGGAAATGCTGGGAAACAAGGGGAGAAATGCATAGAATAAAAGACTGCCTCTGGGGTGAAAGTGCTGGCTCCTGGATGATTTGGAGGGGAAGGGAAAAAAAAAAAAAAGCTGCTACATATCGATTATATTAAAGAAAAGGAGGCATTTTAACATTTGTGAATAGTGCAGTGGTGAATAATGACCATAATTTAAGAAAGCAGTTTTACTTCGTGAATTATAGAATAGTAGTGTGCTAACTGTAGGAAATAAAGGAAAAGACTTGGTTGAACTCATTTAGTGTCTTCTTTTAAACTAGCCGTTATAAAGAAATAAGATATGTATATCACGAAGAGCTAGCTTTTCTTTTCCTATTAACATGTCAGCTATCTGCTGTTTCTTAAGAAGACATTTTTATTAAAAAGCAGTAATCAGAAATTCTGTAGCCTCCTGTTCTTTCTGACTCCTGCTTTTAAAACTGAAAGACTGGAATTTTTCAGAATTTTGAGCTGAAAGAATCTTTTCTTTCTTTGCAGGTTAATAATGAGAATGTGGTGAAAGTCGGACACAGGCAGGTGGTGAACATGATCCGGCAAGGGGGCAATCACCTAGTTCTTAAGGTTGTTACAGTAACCAGGAATCTTGATCCAGATGACACAGCCAGAAAGAAAGGTATTTTTTTCTCTTTTCCTAATTCTGTTCCATTTCAGTGTTGCTCCACAGAAAGCAGGGTGTAGATAACAAGTTTCGGGCTTATAACTTACGATTTATACATTTCCCTTTTCAAATTTGCGATACTCTTTTGTTTTTTAGTTTAGAGTACCTTACCTCTGTTGACTTAGACATGTGATGAGAAGTGTAGTGTTCTCCTGTCATGTTTATTATCAAATTTCATCTTTGTGGATCTTTAGGCAGAGATTCTTTTATTAATGAAAATTATATGCAGAAGGATGGGATTTCCGCCCCAGAAAGGTGGTGTTAGTTTGACTCTTCTTGAACTCAGTGAGAACTTAAAAAAATGCAAGACAAATGTATTAGAAAGGACAGCTGTAAAAGTAAGAAAAATATCCAATATATGTAACATTCTAGTAGAAAAACAATGCATTTCAGTGGGCAAACCACTGTACCTTGGAACAAACCCTCTCTTTTCAGTCCAATGAGGGAAATTCCCCTCCTCCTGCTATCAGCAGAAAAGAGATAGAGCTTTTTCCTGCTATGTGGCCTCTAGTAAGAAAGGCACTACTCCGAGGAAGCTTCGCATCCCATCACGTCCAGCAAAGACTTGGAGAAGGAATTGTCTGGATGCAAGGCATTATTTTTAGCTAGACAGCATTATAAGAATTTGCACAGTCCAAACCTTTCACCTCTGCCATTTGGTACGTGTTGTGCTGGCCTTACGAATCGGAGCGATTCTGTTGCCGCCAGCCTCCTTGCCGGTGACGGCCAGGGTCGCGTGGCCGTGCCCGCTTGCCGGTTCGTACGGTAACTCCCTTCACAAATGCGGTGTCACATCCCTCCTTGGGCAAGGACAGAGCTCAAACTAGAGTTAATAAATACTGGACCCATGCAGCTCTGCACCTGGCGCTGAGCCCGAGTGACATTTTTGCCTTCTCCTGACATGCATTCAAGCCTCTGTAAGCAGGTGATGGAGCCCAACAGAGAAAATGATGCTGACTGAGCGGGTAGAGTTGCTAAGAGAAAATGGTGTCTCTTTCTTTCCTTTCTTGTCCTGAAATTGGTTTGCCAAAGTGTTTTCCAGATGGTGTAATCTGATATATATTATTGACTAAAATGCTTCAGAATCCTTAATTTTTTCTTGGTGTCCCAGCAACTTCTGCTTCACAGAAACCTTGTTTTCCTACCAGCGTTGGCTTAATGACAGGCAGTTTCTTTTCTGGTATTACTTGCATTTCTGCCTATAGAAATGTTACCTCCAGTAAGGTTTTGCCTGGCTTGGCCATCTGCAAAGCTAGCAGGGAACACTATACGTCAAGATAGCCAAGAGACATACACTGAACATTTTAGGTTCAGTGCCAGATGACTGCCTTGATGTTTTAAGATCAACTTTAAGTGCTCTATATTCTGCGTATTACCTGTTTTCCCAAGTCTCACTGTGACTATTAAGATCCCTTGGAATCTTCTTCCTTATATTTTGCAGATTTAACAGCAGGCAAAGTTTCTTAAAGATGAAATTAATCTGGCAGAGACTTAGCTGGCCTCCAAGAGATTTTTAGCTATGTACACGTCTTAGAAGGAGGGGCATAAAGATCTTTCTCCTAGTGAAAAATTGAAGTGCAGAATTATTTAGCTTTAAATGTTTCTATGTATCCTGTTACATAAAAGCTTACTGATGTGTCAAACAGCCTACGCTAAAAGTAGAATGGTGCAGAAATATATGAGAAGCATCTGAGGGTTTTTTCCTCTGTATGTATGTGTTTTATATTACCTTATTTAGTGCGACATGTTCTTTTGAGCAAATCTGCAATTGTCTATGCAAATAAATAGCATTTGAGATGCATGTTTACTTATATTTTATATCCTTCTGTTTAATGCAAAGCCCCACCGCCTCCTAAGCGAGCTCCAACCACTGCACTGACCTTGCGGTCTAAGTCAATGACCTCAGAGCTTGAAGAGCTTGGTAAGAAAGTGTTTTTTGACAAGCATGCTGGGAAAATGGAAGTATAAAAATATCAATATATGTTAACTTGATTAAAAGGAACTGCTCTGTGTACACCAAATGTAACAGAGAAGGTTTTAAGAATGCTGCATCTTTGAAGAGTTCAAATGTGCATGACTCGCATGAGTAATTTTTATTTTTTTTAAACTTGTGCCTTTACTGCTATGCAAGAGAATGTGTATACTTTTTTTGTGCGTCATCAAAGTTTGGCACATCTTTTAAGAAGTAATGCCTTACCATATTTTGTTAGCTTTGCTTTCTAATTTTTCAGTTCATCTAATGTTGTTTTATTTTAAATTTCTGTGGCCTCTCATTAGTGGATAAAGGTAAGCCGCCTGAAGCTGTTGTTAAAAAGCTGACAGTGTTAAAGCAGCTTCAACTTCAACTTGTTTTCATTAGACTCTCTGATTTTCATTAGACTGATCTGAAAAAGTGCATATTCTGATTCTGCATATTCTTTGACTTTTGTGCATGATATAAACATAATTCTTCTATCTATTGGTAGTAAGATAGTATTGAGCATTCAGTCTTTTTTTTTTTTTTTTTTTTTTTTTTGCTAATTTTAAGAAATGTGATTATAGATTCTTTGTGTGATCATCTGCATTCTAGGTAATTATAATTCCTCAGGAGTTTTGATTTGCTTTGTAGAAGTAAAGGAAGTAATAGTTCTTTTGTTTGTTAATCTGTTAGGTAATTAAAAAAACAGTTTTTCTTCAGGTAGGCTAACAAATTTGTTATGAATGGGACCCTATATGAAAAGACAAAAAGTCAATGCATACTTACATATGGCTATTCAACTAGTGTGTTTAGTGAGTGATATTGGGTATAAAAACAAACTGCATCCCTCATTGCAGAACAATAAAACCTATCAGACAGCAAAGCTCTTTTTCCCACCACTGTAATCCTACATTGATTTAAATTCTATGTAATCATTTTTATTTTTGACCTAGACTCATATGAAGGCTAACTGCAAGGAATCAAAGCTTCATGGAGAAATGGTCACATTTTCCCCCTAGACATCAATGTTTTCTGGGGCAGAGGGACCCCATCCATCCTTTAGTGAGTCAAAATTCCCATAGCTGCAGTGGGAGTTCTGACTGAGAAATGAATGCTGAACTGGTCATTGTCTTCTGTGTAGTCTAACAACCATAGGAAGACCAAATGAGGCATTCTATCTATTTAGATCTAACAGGTCTCACAAAATTTGATTATTTTGTGCCATGATATTTTGGAGCCTGACTAATGGTTTCTACAGTTTATGAATGCTCCCTATTTTTCTTCCAGGATTAAAATGTAGATTTTTCTCCCATGCCCCATATTTTGGTGTGGGGTGTTTTGACTTGTTTTCCTTTCAGGGAGTGTTAAGAGTCTTGGTGGTTTATCAACAAGCAACTAAGGGAGCCAGGGCACCATTTTTCCCACTTCATTATTCCCTTCTGCAAGTCCCTGAGGATATTCTTGTGTTTCTCTTACTTTTTATTCTTACATAGTAGATACCATTCGTAAAACAGAGGAACAACTCATTTTTCCAGGGAAAAGCCGCCTCTGCAATGAAGAGCATCGTAGTTTGTCTTACTCTCCCCCTTGTTCATTGAATAGTACCTGGTCCTGTTCTCATCAGCTCTCAGGATCCGTTGCAGCTCTTGTGACTAGCACCCTTGGGATGTCCTTGAATCCTTGAGCCTGTTCCTCCTTATCTTTGTTCAGCCTGGGCAAATGTTATGATGGCAGGACTTTACTGAGCTGAAGAAGTATTTGTTCTCTAATAAAGCTATAGTAATACATGACATAACAGAGATTATTCTTCTTGCTAAACTGGCCTGTAAACACCAAGATATTCTGAACATTTGCCACCCTAGCAAACGATATGACTACTGCTATAAATACAATCTGTAGTCTACTTATTTCAATATTCTTCATATAAAGGGAATAGTAAGAGAAAACAATTGAACGAGCCCCCAAAGAGAAGATTTTCTAACTCTCATAAGTTAAAAACTGTCTTTTGACATAAAACAGAGATTGTGTGTGTGTGCGCATATATATACATACAATTTATATACTTATATATGTTTATGTGTATATATTGGACATCTGTATAAACTATGAGAACACCCACATTTTTATATCTGTTAAACGAATTTAATGGAAATGCATTTTTTCATGACATATATGTATAAAATAAACAGGAGGTGTGTATAGATGAACACTGTGGATGTTCTCATTGATATATGTGTAATCTTTTCTGAATTGAAGAAGTTCATAGTCTCAATAATGTCTCGTGGCAAAGAATACCACAGGCTAATCATGTGCTGTGTACAAATGTATTTCCTTTTTATTGGTTCTAAGTGTGATGCTTCTTAATTTTATTGAATGTCCCTTGTTACTTAGTATAAGAAAAAGATAAATAGAAATTCCCTGTTTTCTTTTAGAGTATATTTTATCATTTCTCCTAGCTAAACTAATTTTTTTTTTCTTTTTTTTTTTTAACTTCTACATCTTGCAGTCTTTCCAGCCACCTCTTTTGCCTGGCTTTAAAATGTATTCGAGGTTTTACTGACAGACTTTTAGCTACTCCATTCTCAGTAATATTGAGGGCTATATCAGACCATCTTAGCTGTTCTCTTTCAAATAAGTTAACACAAAATATGGCAGATAATGTGGTAACAATTCCTTTCTACTCTGGTCCACAAAGACGTGAAATTGCCCTACCATTGTAATCCTTAGCATCAATAAGTTGCCCAAATTACTACCTTTTAAAAAGGAATTAGAAATAAATTGATTGTATGCCTCATATCTGCAGTGGAGCAATTTCCTGTAGTCGAGGTATAAACCCTGGTAAACCGGGCTTATGCCAAGCTGTTTATCTACAGTGATAGCTACTTGCCTAGGACAGGGTAGCAGGGAGAGACTGACTTCTTAGAGATGGAAAGCAATGTTTATGTTCAAAGTAACAGACAAGGATTTAGCATTAAAAGATTACCTTCAGAATTGATTCACAGTTCATTCCCTTTCTATTTCCAAGCTTCAGTACGGAAGAAGAAGGGTAAGGGGAAGCATTTTGTCTCTTGTTTAACCTGTTTCTCACCTTTCCATAGTGAAGGATAATAACATAATTGTAAATGTTAACATATGGTCCAGTTTATTTTATGGTGTCAAATGTACATTAGTTCTTGTATATGTTTTTTTAGTTATTTAGTTAAAAATTGCAAACACACTACGAACAAAAGCGGAAGACTACATTTAAAAATACTCCCCCGCCCCCCCATTTCTTCCTTTTGTCTCCTTTCCTTCATCTTGCCTTTTTTTCCTTCTTTGTATCCAACTCTTTTAAAAACCCTTCCATATCATCTCCCCGCAGTTACTGTGCTAACTGGTGGCCACAGAGACTATGTGGCAAGTGACATAGCCTCAGTGTAGTCCTGCATTAGTGATTCCCTTGTCTTTTTATTGGCCAGATGTTACTCACATCACCACACTGTGTCTGTCTCAGGAAATAGGGATCTTGCACACCACACCTTGAATTTTGACCCTGGAGAAATGCTGCTCTGCACAATTTTAAGTTTTCAATATAACATCTTCCACACTGTCCCGTATGCATGGAAAGCCCTCCCTGAACTGATTCATAAGGCCACTACTTTCCCCTTGAAATCTCTCCTTAAGACCCACATCCCCTGTGATCCCTATTAAGTTATCATCTAAGTAATGATGGCTAGGTGGAGGGACAGGTGGAAATAGTGACGCTGTTCTAGTAGTTTTTTTGAGTGTAACTGTATATATGTATGCAGATTTTGTTTGTGTTTAGCTGTATTTTCTCCATACTCTTGTATGTCCTTTCGCTCTCTCAGACTGTAAGCTCTCTTGAGCAGGGCCTGTGTCTCTGCACCCGTTCTCATGGTGTCCAGCCCCAGGAGGAGCCTCGCGCCGCACCGGGCCCTGGGCGAGATCCCGCGGGCTGGTGTGCGGCCTGGAGCAGAAGCTGAGGGTCACTGAGAGGGAAGCCAGGCTGTAGGCAGTGGCTTCGCTCAGCAGTGAAGTTTTGGGTTGCATTTTTTTTAGTATAAATCAGGACGGATGAGTTATTTTCTCCTCTTTATTTATGTATTCTTTCCCGACCTCATTTCAGGTCACTGGCTAGTGATATTTTCTCTCTGTTTAGGGACTATGATAGAGTGAACGCCACTGATTGCTGCATTCTTCTGAAAAATATGTTTTGGCAGTGTATTAGAAGTGTTTACATTGTTACTGTAGAGTTTTCTGTTAACCAGAAAGAGAGTTTTCGGGGTTATAGGTGAGAGACTTTATGTGGCAAACAGGGGGTTTGCGGTTTTGTGTGACTGGTTTTGGCGGTTGTCTTTGGGGAGCAGGTTCTGCTTGGGTGGGAGGGCGGGAGAGAGCAGGAGGTGGCAGGGGAGAAGGCTAGCATTTTTCTGTTCAGGTTACAAGGTATATTTGTGTCTAAATAGTACAAATAGGCAGTAAAATCTTTAGGTCACAAAGATTCACAGCATTATGACCTGGGCAGCATTATGATTTTACTGTAGTTTCATAGCACAAATTGCTAAAAAGTAGACTCTGCTTCATGTATACCACTGACTTTTTCTGGTTGCTGCAGTTGCCTGTATCAGAGGGAGAGCGTCCAACTTCAGAATGCATGTTTGGAGGGGATGTGTTTTTAATCATAAATCTACTTTCCGGCATTTGTGGGTGTTGGGGTTGGGGGAAGAGCCCTTCTCCTTTGCTTTGTTTTGTGACTTGCAGGTTTGCCAGAATGAGTGAGTTGCAGCAGCAGATAAACACTAAGCATTAGTTGTTACAGCATTTTTTTCTGAGGCAGTACCTACAGAATAATTCTAGGTAATGTGTAGTTACCCCATTCACACTGAAGAATAATCAAATTATTTGTGCAGCAAATGAAAACGAAGATATGAAAATACTCTTAAAAATAAGACATTAAAATGCATGAAACTCCTGATGCATTTGTTTTAGTCATGATTCTTCTCATCACTATAGAAAATAGCTTTCATTAGAGTTTCAAAATTAATATTTTGAAGTAATAGTTTTAATTCTGGTTATTTGATATTTATTTGGCTTGTGAAAATCCTATGTTTAAAGGGTTTTTCCTTCAGTTTTTATTTTATCTTGTTTATGGATAATTTCATGTGGATGGATAACTTTGCAATTATGTGATTCTTAAGGAAGAGATCCATAAACTAAGATCTGTAAATGTTTAGATAAAAGGTTCAAAAGGTTCATGCTCCCAAGCTTTTACTGTCACGCAGCGGGCTTGGTTTATTGAGCAATTTGGGATTTCCAGTAAATCTGGAGAAGTCAGTGCGGGGTTAATATTGTGGACAAGTATGAAAAGCTTAAGCAGACAATGTGCTTAACTTAAAAAAGCTAAGGTAAATATTTATTCAGGCCTTTTAAGAAGTTAAGAGAAATACCAATTCTGGGCTGTGGGTGGCTTTGGCGGGGGAGGTTGGGGTTTTTTGTTTGGTTGGTTTGGTTTGTTTTTTTGTTCCTTTTTAAGTTTGGTTTGATATTCAAAGTAAAATGATCCTTGTATTTCTGTTGATACTTACCTTCGTTTTTTGATGTGGGCAAAAGTATCAAATACAGATGTAAGATTTTCCCTTCCTTTGAATAGTCGGGATGTTAATGCCACCTCTCTGACGCAGAATATCTGTGAAATCATCAACATAGAATATTGTTACCTGACATCAAGTTTTTGCAGCAGTTAAAAAAGTTTAAAATATCAGTTGATGGCATTCAAAAGAAATATTATTAGCTCTGTCTCCAGTAAGCATTCACACTTCATTCCATTTCTGTTGTCCATTGTTTCAAAGGTGACATTTTCTAATGGCATCTGAAACAATGAAATTGCGGAGCAAATACATATAAATGAATGCCAAACAGCACTTTAGCTTAAAGTGTTACATTGTGCTTGAAGAAACCACTCGCTGAGACATCTGGGTTCAAAAAGCGTTTTTGTATTTCAATATGGTGGAGTTGATGATGGAGATTTGTCTGCAGGAAACAATGGAAGTACCATCAGAGCGGCTCTTGCAGCATGCACAACTGCGACTCCTTTGATAGTTCCCAGTACCAGCAGTGCTTGTATGTAGGAAGAAGGTTTTCTGATCTGCACCAGACACTGTATTTTAGAAGATGAGAGCAAAAGGCATCAGGCTGGAAGAAGAATTCTTGAAGGGTGTCCTTGTAAGTAATTGATTTGCATTACATATTTGAAATCCTAATAAGATAGCAATGTAGTACTAAGATAAAGGTTGTCATCAAGTTGTCATTTTCACAACATGAAGTGGTGACTCTGGGAGGAGTTTTGATTACGTGTGTGACAAAATACGGGCCCCATATTTGTGCAGATGTAGCGCGTTACGGGTTTTATAACTTGCAGTCTAACTGTGGGGAACTCTGACCAATGTTAGGGGGTGTAGGATTTGAGCCAGGACTATGGCATATGTGCTTTTAAAACACATTCAAACTGAGAAGTATTGAAAATGTGCATGTTTTGAGGAGAAAAATGTTAACCCTGTGTTTCCACTGGGAGGGAAAAAAGACACCTAGCTGGAGAGGGACTGATTTGGGCATAGCTTCTTAAATTAACAGGTGACTCTCAGTATTGAACGCTTCTTCAGACCAGAGTTTATATTGCTCAAGGAGGGCAGCTTTAACTGACGCTCAGTTAAAGCTGGGAATCCTGAGCAGAAGTTAGCTGAGGCTCTATGTGGGTATTCTCCTCACCTACCCTAGCGTTATCCTAAATTTAGCAGATTATTCTCCAGTACAAAGCGCCCTTTCATGACACTTGTTTTTCTTTACTGCAGGGCAGTAATTAAAAAGGTTTTCAAAGGCCTTTCTCTACCAGCCAGACAAGACAATGGTATGAAAGAAGTTGGAAAAGGAATTGTAAGTGTTAAGGGAAACGTGGTTTTGTAGCATTTGGAGCCAGATGAATGAAATACGTTGGCATATGTGAGTGTCGCTGGTTATACTCAGATAGTCAAAATCATGAGTGCTTTAGGAACGATAAAAATTGCATGTTTTCCCCAACATGGTACAATTAGGTCAATGGAAGACTTTTCACCACTTTTAATATGTTCTCTCTCTTTTTCAGGAGCCAGGGAGATGAAGGTCTTATCTCCCTCATCTCAAAACTCCCTTTGCTACTATTTCCTCTTTTTTTCCTTCAGATGTTCATATACCCATGTTAATTAACTTCTTACATAATGAAAAATAAATGTTTTTAGATAATTCATCATAGTTTGCTTGTTTTTTCCCCTCGGTGTGAAGAGTGAGAGTAAGTGTCAGAACACAGAAGGTTGCAAGTGTCCTTCCCTCCTCCTTTCTGTTTTGTTTTGGTTGACTGTGTTTCCTTTGTGACTAGCCCCAATTTTCAAATGCTGTCTCTTAAACAGAACAACAAACTGCCACTTAAATTCCACCTGGCTTGCAGGATAGGAGTGGGTATTGACTATATTCTCTGCTTTGTTTTTGTTCTTAAACAGAAACCAGTGTTAAACAATGACCATTCCTCTTTCAAGGTAGGCTGAATTGTAAGGCTTCAGGATTGCAGGTGCATTTTAAATACCTGTATAATTATTTCATGATTGAACGTACTGTTAAAGAGCTGGTACTTGAAAATTGAATCTGTAGCAAGAATTTGAGCATGACAGTTTTCTGCCTTCCTTAAAATTATCTTTTGATGGTGTGATTCTAATATGTAAATGTGACTTTTATGTACTGATGTGAAGATATTTTCAACCCTAAAAACACAAGTAAGACTTTCTTATGAGAAAGTTTTGATTCATCCTTATTGTGATTACATGCAAGTCATTCTTATAAATCATGTAATGATATTTATAGATATTAGATGTTAAATGCTTAATTTGTCACTAAAGCTTTTATGTTTTACTGATTTATTTTATATAGTTTTCCCTTTTTGGATTTTAGTGCACTTTGTGTAGTTTACAGTGTCCCAGACAATACACACGTATTTTTACTATTTTTTCATAAAAGGAGGGTGTTTCAAATGGTTTATGTTCCTGACTGTATTGGAAAGCAGTTTTGTTATTTCGTCCTTATTATAACTGTTAAAGTAATAATCTCTGCCTGTTGTTTGCAGGATGGTAAATACATGATCTTGGCATGTGACTTAAGCCCAGTCCTGCAAACTGCTCATTTGGGGTTGGGCTGCAACAAGTTAATTCCAGATTAAGATGTGGTCGTGGTGGCAGATTTATGAGGATTAGCCTAATTTTGTAAATGAAAGCTCAAAATCATTCTATTTCTGTGTATTTTTAACTATAAACATTTACATGATATTATTGTAGGCTTGGCTTATTGTTTCTTATTTCTAAGTATGATCATAAACAATATACATGAATTTAAATCTTAACCTTTATAATTCTTACTCTGAAGCAATAATTTAGCTAAGTTTATTTTTATAATTAGTAGCAGTATTAGACCTGGTTATACCTTACCTACTGTTGATCTTTGATTAATTTTTACATGTCTATTCATGTTTGACTAGCTCACAAAAGCAGTAGTTTTCAGTAGGCATAACTAATATAACAAAGACCTTCTGTAACCGTCTACAAATAGGCGTCACCTGTTTTTTTACTAGAAAGCTGTTCATCGCATAGAGTTGCTTCTGTTGCAAGCATATGAATTTTGGTAGCCTGATCAAACTGTCTTTTGAAATCTATTAGTTTTCTTCCTTCTACTCCCCGCTCCCAGCACTAATGGAAAGTGTTCTTGAACTTCGAAAACTTCATCTAGTTTGCCCAAATTGCCTTTGATAAAGTTTCCTCCCAGCCATTCTTGCAAAAAATAAGCAGGGCAAGGTCTTTTCCCTCCGTACGGGAAGTGACAAAAACCCAAAAGGAATACAATGAAAATAAGTCTGCCTGCTTTTGTTAAGTGCTTTAATTTACTCGTGCAAATTTTTAAAGATCAATGTCTATTATACTGAAGTTAGTTTCTGATCTTTATGCTAAAAACAATCCACCTATACATAAATTTTTTAAAAATATTCTTAAGACAGAAGCAGCATGAAAACCGTATTTTTATGTAGTTTTAATACATCTGTATGCATAATCACACATAAATACTGTCCCTGTAATTTCAGTATTGCTTATATAACTGTTTTTTGCAGATTATTGACAGACACAAATTACATCAGCATATGAGATAACTTAAACTAAACTTGCAAATGCATACTAGGGCAGGTGATGCAGCACCCAACATTGAGAGCTAAGTTCCTAGACCTTTTGGCAGCAAGGAAGAATGAATGCACTGTGTGCCCATCTCTTTCCAAAAGGAAAAATACATGTGCCAAATATTTGACTGTGATTGACCGCAGATGCTAGACAAGGTGGGTGATACTACAGCATATAGGTGCAATTGGCTTTGTATTAAGTTTTGCATAACTGATTGTGCCTGGTACAGTTTCTGTCTGTATCTATCTTAGGTATTTACAAGGCATCTATCACCTTGGTACCTAAGCAGTTTGAAAAATGCACCCAGCACTGGAGGCATGATGCAGATACAGGCAGAGGCCCAGGTCCAGAGCAGCAGAGGCAGGTTCCAGGAAGCTCCCCAACTGTGGTACTGCTGTTGTTGAGCTCCTGGCCCATTTGTTGTGGCCAAGCAACATCTCCACCTACCCGTCAGCAGGAAGACGGTACCCCGCCCCTCAAGTCCAGCTCCACTGGTGGGCAATCTGAAAAGGAAAAATAATGAATGGAAAAGGCAACGATCCAGTAGCAGAGGTGAAACAGAAATGGTGGGATTTCAAAAGGAGGGATTCTTAAAGAGCAGCACATCTCAGGGGAGGGATCAACTGCCAGTCCATGTGGCAGGTAAGACACAACACAGGCATAAGTCTCAAATGTTCTTCAGTGAACAAAAGTTAAAAGAAATGCCTCTGATGTCTCTAAAGTTTGTCTCTACCCAAAACCCGCTGTAGCCTGTGCTCTGTTCTTGGCCTCTGTCTTGGTCCTCTATCCCTATGCCTGAATTGACTGTTCAGTTACCTGGGTAAAGTTCTCTCAAAGATTTCTAGTCTCCTAAAGATGGCCAGTGACAAGCCTGCAGGACAGTCACCAAGGAGCTGTGATAATGAATGTAATGGTGTGAGCAGACAGCACAGCGTAGCTGTGCTCCCAAAATGATCTACATATCCCAAAATGATCTACATATTCATGCACCTGGAGGGCTGACGTAATCCTGGCTTCTAGTCATGGTGTTCAGGACAGCAATGGGCCAACCACAACCCTCCCTCACAGGCACAGAAGGCACAACAGTTCTGCTGTGGCTGCCAGAAGTTCCACCACTGATCTGCCACATCAGGCAAAGCTCTGTGTCGGCCCAGCACAAACACCCCTACAGGCAGCCAGCTACAGCCTCTGCTGCAGAAAGAGAGGACTTGCCTGACAACAGGAAAGAAAGGAGGATAGCTATCACATGGATCACTTTTATAGCAGATCCCACTTTTTTTTTTTTTTTTTTTTTTTTTAACATATTAGGAAGAGTAAGGTAAATGAGAAAGCAGTCTTTAGAGACCTGAGAGTCCCATGGGACTTTTGGAAATAGCTGCAGAGTGAAGTGGGTCACTGACTTGCAGATGTTTGTGTTCCCTTTAGCCCATATGCATGCTCCTTTGTGGTTCACTTATTTGCTCATTTCAAGAGCAAAATGGGAATCATGCCCTGTCAGAGCAAGGGACATGAGGTCAAGAACATGAAGTGATGACTTTGGAGACTGCCAGAGTGTGTTGGCTGATATCATTAGGTATAAAATATAAAGGTATATATAAAAAGACACAAGTGACCTATTTTGCATGCAAGTTGTGTGTATCACTGTGAGCAAGCTGCTGCATGGAGGAATGGTGAATAAGGTGGAAACAGCTAGAAAGAGGAGAGAATCCAACCTCTTCCTTTTGCTTCACACAGAAGGAAGCTAGCTGGGCTTCTTTGTACCCACTGAATTTAAAACTTGGTTTAAAAAGAGAGAGATGTTTTTTAAAGCCAACTAACAACCAACTAAAATCAACTGTGTTGATACTTAGCTTGGTCTACAGCCAGTTTTGGCTTGGCACAGTGTACTTCGTGGCTTTTTTTTTTTTCTCTCTCTCTTTTTAAGAAGTCACCCCTTTGCCACAGTAATGAGGTAAAAGCAGCTTGTTCAGGTAACTGTTTCAGCTATCTTGTAGTGACCTTCCAAATCAGCCCGCCTGTTCTCTGGCTGATCACAATTCCTTGCCAAACCAAGTTTTCCAGTGCCCTTACTGTAACTGGCACACCTTTTCCACAGCGCCAGCCTAGCAACTGGTGCCATCATCTTAACAAGATCCGGTCTGAGTTTAGGGCGACCTTTGGTCATCAAGGAATGGATTTATTGGGCAGAGACTGACACATCACTGCTGAGGTGTCAGCCATTGACCTTGAGGCAGAGTCAGCACGATGGCTGTGCAGCGAACAAAGGCTTGTGTAAGGCCATGCCTCTAATGCACCTCGCTTCTCCCATGCCCACGTCAGTGCTTCAGAAAGCTTCCATAAGCTGGAGTTCCTAAAACTGTTGAACATTTCACTCTGAATAATACCAGTTAATGAATATACCTCCTTTTCATTAGTAGACAAGTTAACACACCTATCCCAACACCTGTGACTGTATTCATTATTCATAAGTATTCGCCAGTAATTTCCACAATTAACTTTCCAGACATTGGTTTTCATAGACTGTTGGCTTAGACTATTTGTCATTTGTGTCATTGGGTCACATATGCCAGATGCTCTTCTTTCAGCTCTTTGACTGGGAGGCTGAGAATATTGACTAGGAGCTTGGCAAATGGTAAATTTGCTTAGAGAATGAGGAACTTTTGCAAAAATTTCTTATTTCTTCTCCTAGAGCAGCTTATTTCCACAAGTCTCTGGCAAGTGTGTAAACAAGCACAAATAACAAAAGGTGGTCCCCCTGAACCTGAACAAACTAAACTCGGTGATACTATTTACAGAAGTATTCATAAATTAATGTGGGGTTTGGAGTTTTTCATTTTGTTTTGTTTCAGTTTTTGACTTTTAATTTAGTTGGGTTCTATTACTTACCATTGTTAGATGGGCTTTGCATAGAACATTGGTCAGGAAGATGGAGTTTTCAAATATGGAGAATTTTCTGATGACATGTCAAAAGAATTACAAAAACCTTCTGTATCACCAGTGGCTCTACCAGAATGAATATATCTAATCCCTTATCCTTCTCCGATTCCATAGAATTTAACTGAAATGTGTGTTGCTATGTGTGGTAAAAATAGGTCCCCTGTTTATTTTTGGATTTTTTTTCATGTGTACTCAGATAGGGAAGTGTTGAAACTTAATTTCCTGATCCTGCACTATAGTTGCTAAGAGAGATTTGTTAATAAAGGATTGCAGCTATGGCTGTATTAGGCAAAGGGGGAATAGAATTGCAAGGAAGAGGCAGTTATTGCAATTAGGTTGATATACAGTCCCTTTCAAATCTCCGTGGAGTGGAAGAGCCAATGATTGCATGACAGTTTGTCCCTAAAATTCATTTTCATAAGGAACTCATGCCTTTTTACAAATACGATCTCATCCTCACTTTCCATAAAACATGCAACTGGACAGTCCAGCCAGACACAGACAAAATGTGAATACTTTGAATGTGAATACTTTGAAGTAGCGAACATGCTAAACGCACAAATAGTACCATGACTTTAGCATTAAAAACACTGCAATTAAACCAGAGACAATCCCTTTTAGAGCAGTATAATATTGGAGGCACTTAGATATAGAAATAATGAGTGTCATATTAGACTTAGGGAAAATAAGGACTGATGCATAGGAAGAGGGATCTTTGGGTCTGTCAGAAGGAGCTTTAAAACAATATATAAAATTTAAAAAAAAAAATTGATAAACAGAACTAGAAAAAGTGTTGTTTTAATTTTAACCTGACCTCAGCAGTATGCTCCAGATATGAGCTTACGCTCATAACTTCAAGTTAAGTTCTGAAGAGCAGCATATAAGTATTTTCAAAGAGCAGAAGTTAATTCTTAAGAATAACATTTTTTAAGACCAGGATGCCAGACGGTAGCTATGCCACTGTGCTGGCATGGAGAACACCACAGTGCGAACAACACAGACAGCCAGGCAGTGACAGTCAACTGCTGTTGTTCACATAACGGTCTTACTGTCAACAGCACCTCTCTCACGTATCCCTTGCCTGAGAGTGAGTAATGCAGGCTACACTATTGCATGTTTTAGCTGGGTTGCCCCAGGTTAATTTCTGATGACCAAATTGTCCCCCCAAAAGACAAGGCGGACTCATTTTTTTAATTCAAGTCTGGAAAGGGTGAGCGTTACGGCCACCGATTCATGTAATCGAGAATGGTGCTGGGCGGATCATGCTCCAAAATGAGCCGATGATTGCTGTGGGTGCAAAAAGCTTAGCCGTTTCTAGCCTTTGGGAGTGCATTTTATATGGGGGAGGATGTAGAGTAAGCACATAATATCCTCCCCTTTACTAGCAATGCCTCTCTGCACGCTAAGCTGTCACGGGGAAGCACTTGCACCCACATTTCCACCACATGCCCTCAGGCAAGGGAAGAGGTAGCCAGGGCAGGGCCAAGCTAAGGGTATTTTCAGAAGCCAATGACATCCTGGTGAGCAATGCCCTCGGAAAGCATTGCTGTCGCTTGGAGAGAACAATAAGAAAAATCGCGCCAGTGTTGGGGAGGGCATTGCTCACAGGATGAGTGCTGTGGACAGCCACCATTGCTCTGCAGCAGTGATCCGGGAGAGAAGGCACTGGGGGTGGGGGTGACGTGGGCCGCCGGACAAAAGAGAAGATAGCCAGCAGAGCTGCAGAACAACAAAGGGCTGCCGCTCGGGCCAGTGGTGGAGCACATCTGGCACCACAGGAAGCTCCACTGGACACTTGGCCCTGAGCTCGTCCCAGGGATGTCTGACTGACACCACTGCAGTGCATAGGTGAGCTTCTCGATAGGTTCACTGACATTTCCTGTCACAGTCACGATGAGGTGAATTGGTAGTTCCTGCCTTGGGATACAGCATGGCTGTGTGTGTTATGGGTACAGGATAGTGTGCATTTATATAAAAAAAGAGCAGTTACTAACTTCGACTGCCATATGCCCAATTCAGTCACTAAACTTTAGTCCACCCTTCTGTTTGCCCAAACACATACACTCTGCCTTCCCAACTGGCTTCTTTCTATGTGTTGTCCAATGCATGTAGATACCTCCATCTGCGTGGCCTCAGATACAGTGGTTGTTGCTCCTCTATTTGATTGCCAGATGTCACTGGGGAACAAGATGGGGAGGTTCCTGGATCCTCGGGGCAAGCCGGCCGTCACCGAGGGAGCTCGCCGTCCACGCCGGCAGAAGAACAGGAATCCTCGGTGCCTGCCTCTGATGAAGACTCGCCGGCCAGGACCACAGAGAGCTGGCAGTGGCCGTTGTCCTCATCTGAAACGCACAGCAACGTTGGGGAAGATTTTGAGGGATTTCAAACACCAGCGCGGACTCCGGAGTGTACCATGGACATACAGTCTCCTGGGGATCAGTCACTCAGTAGGACTCCTCAGTTTGAAAGTGACTCTCCTGAGGAGGAGGAGGGAAATGATGCAATGAATGAAGAGCACCGTGGTGTTGAGCCTGTCCCTAGGGATCGGGGTTGGAGAGGGCAGCCCCAGCTAACAGAGGGAGAGAAGCTGTTGATGGAAACCAACAGTAGGATTGTGCAGCTGCTGGAAAATATCAAGAGGGAGCATGCGCAGTCCATGGGCCTCATGTCGCAGTCCATGGGCCGTATGGAGCTGCAGCTAGGCATTGTGGCTACCTCCACAAGAGCCATCCATAACTACCTGTCCGAGATTTTAGCTTTCCTCAAGCAGCCAAGGACACAGGTCCTTGAGACACGAATCTCCCAAAGAGCCACCCCCCATGTCGAGTTAACCTGTGCCTCGACATGGACTGGTGAGGACGCAGTGGCAACCTCCACTGTGTGCTTACCGGGGGCCGAAGGGACTAGTGACTCTCGAGAACCACCACAGGCCACTCTGCCTTGTCGCAGTGGCCGGCTGCAGAGAGCCATAACCGAGAGGGCCTCGTTGCCCATGCCTACACGCCAGGCAAAAGGGGGAGGGAAGAAAAAATAACCATAGCATAGGATTTTTAGCTTTTTTTCTTTCTTTCTTTCTTT
>VZSV01000001.1:4222795-4235654 GCA_013398735.1 Nothocercus julius | reverse complement strand
GAAAAAAAAAAAAAAAAGAAAAAGAAAAAAACTTACCTAGCAGCCAGACTTCTGGAGAATGTAAAAGTCATGGCATGCTGTTGGGTACCGTGCTACTCTGTCTGTGATTAAGAGCTTTTCATCAGAGATGACCTACATGTTGATAAAATGCAACTACTTTCTGTGCCTTTAGGCCATCTCATTTCCTGAGGGCTGGCACCCTGAGCACAACTTGGGTGCAACTGAGAACCCACAGGGCAGATGGAAGTGCACTTTGCAATAAATTATTTTATATCCGTTGGTGCTGCCTCTCTCGGGGGAATTTAATATAGTGGCACTCAAATTGCTATATGCATGCAGAGGCATCAGACTGGCTTATACATGTGGTATCCCTGACAGTTCTCTGAAAGGACGCTGTTACCAGGAGCCCCTCGAGCAGTGGTAACTTTAGCACAGGTGTAGCATGGCTCCAGTGTTTGACTCTCGACATCCCTTTGTAACTTTTCGTAAAGGTTCAGAAGAGTTTGTACGGCAAAACAGTAGTGAATTCCTCCGCTGGCGAATAACTGTAGGCCTAAAAATCCTCTTCCATGACTGCAGCTGAGCTGCACGCTCTCTCGCGCGCTCTCTCTCCAGCGAGCCGTAGCCTTTTCTTCCCTGTCTTTCTCTGAGCCTGGAGTTGATCAAAATGAAGCTATTCTGCCAGTCAGCCACAAATTGCTCCCTTATAAGCGTGTGTGCGCGTGTGCTTGGGGCCGGACTTTGCTAAATGACCACTTTAAGGTGAAATGTAGCTGGTACAGCCAGCGTCCAGTGCAGGCTCTTTCCAGCACAGGGTATTTCTTCCCTGCCACCTACATCCAGCGGCGTCCTCCTTAAGAGTATCCAGGAGGTGTGCTGCTTTGGCCACCGTCAACACACCTCACAGGGGGTGCAAAGTGTCTGCACCTTTTCTCTCTCTTTTGTTAATGCTGTCTATAAAGGTTTCCTCAGAGAATTTCCAATACAAGCTTGCGAGACTCCCCTCTCACTGGTGCAAGAAACACACGCTGTAAAATAACTAAGATCACGACAAGTTGGGGGAGAAGTCCGTTAGTAAGGCTGACAAATTATTCCAGCGTTTGCCGCCTTTGAACATGTGTTTCTGCTGCATACGTGGTTTGCACGCTGGTACTGTGGATATGAACAGCCTAGTTAAAGGAAAAGGCAAGTGAAAGTTTGTCCCAATATGCTTATGTCTTTATTTCTTTGGGATGAGTTTGAATGAAGCCAAACACAAGTCAGCCAGTTAATTTTCTTGGCCTAATTAGCACATGTATGATAATACGACGAGAATGTTTTTATTTTATATAGTGCTTTCACTTCAAAAGCGTGGTGCAGTTGTGGCCAGATTTTGATGTATGCTGCAGGACCCGCCATGTAGCTGCTGCCATTTAGGATAAATCTTACTCCACAGACTGGCTGCTTTTGTAGCTTCCGATTTTTTGTTGCAATTTTAAAAAGCCGCCCTCCAGCCTACCTTTGCATTGCGATCAAAGGCAGCAGAGCACGGGAACGAGCTGTGCAGATGTAGTAGGGCTGCCGTTGGAAATGACATGCAAGGAGCCCCTAAAGCGTTGCTTGCGAAGCACCATAAGCTTTTGACCTGACCTCCTCTCCCATTTTGAAGTGCTTTACCTAGATTTGGAAAGGCACAGAGCACCCCTTGAATGGGAGCAGCTATAGGGTAAGAAGGACTGAGAACCTGTCTACAGACCAGGAACCTGCAATAAACTCGTGCTGAATAGAAGTTTTTCCAACTGGAGAGAGCAGATGGTATTAAGAATTGGTACCAACTGATATTTTGGTCAGATCCCAGATTTGGATCTGACTTCCTAGTATTGTTGATCAAAATCAGTGCAGTTGGAGGGTATGTGTGTTTCATCCCCCAAACAAATATTTTCATGCTTTTCAAGTGTCTGTCATAGCCTCATCACTCTTTCCCTGTAGCTTTTTGTTGTCTGAATGGGTGTACGGTTACATGTGTCTGTTAAAAATAAAGGGGATCAGTTCTTAAATGGTATATTTATATTTCTTATTTACAGATTTTGAGTACCTAGCACTTAAGTTTCCCAAGCTTCCTTCTCTCTGTGTCCCAGAAACCAGTTGTTTGGTCTTCTGGGATGATAAAAAGGGTTGGAGAGACTTAATGTGAAATCTCTGCACCCTTGAAGCTCTTGGTGATCGATCCCCCTGAATATGATTCTAAAAGTCTAGCCATATTTTTGCTGTATAGTTCAAATGTTTATGGTTATACCATTGCTCTCTGATGCCTTTTGCTGAGCAGAAGTGCAGATATTTTTCTTTCAGAAATTCAAAGTTTGTATTACAAAGTCTTATGAAATGTTATTTGAAGTGTGTTTTATTTTTGAATACATGTGATGGTTTTAAGACTTTTTTCTTTTCCTTTTCTCCTTCCAATGGATGATTTAAAACACACAGAAATAAAGTAGACCAATGAAAACACTGAATGCTAACTTCCATTGAAAAGAAACAGCAACACTGCTCTTGTGAGACCGCTTTCGACAGTGTGCAGCTTACAGATTCTGCTCCCCTTTCCCTCCCCTGACTGCTCCTCCGCCCTCGGTGACCCTTAAATATCTGTGGCTAGGACAACCTTCTTCCTAACCACAAGGCTAAAAGTTCTTCCCTCTCCACCTGCTCCCATTTAAAATGAATAAATAAATAAATCACTCTTCCATCAGCCAGATCTACTGCTTAGAGAGATCCAAAGCTTTTCTTTCTCCTGCCTTATTCCCATCCATGTCATATCCAGGTCCCCCAGTGTGCTGCTTTCCTGTGGAGAGGTAAAGCGGAAATCCCCAAATCCCATGCTTTGCATAGTAACACATCTTTAGACATCACCAGAGACCTGTTTTCTGAAGTCTGTAGTAACCTAATGAAGTAGTTACACTTTTCTGCTGAAGCAAATAAGCATTTGGGAAAGATGTAATTTGCTGAGCAGTACAGTGGCTCCGAGTCGGGTTGTGGAAGGAAGGAGCCAGGCTCAGGAGTCACTCTGCGGGGTGGGTGCTCTCGTAGGTACCTAGAGGCTCTGCAAAGAGTCCTTACTTTGATGAAACTTCAAGAGAAAAAGTCGCTAAATTAACATGATTGCCACCTGCAGAATAGTTGCTATGGTGCCAGTCTGTAGTCTGTGCTTCCTTGGGAAAGCAAACGCGGTGAAAGGGGTAGCAGGGAACCCTGTTGGGCGCAAGACAAGTTGGATTCTAGTGCAGGTTCAGAAACTGAGTTACTTTCTTGGCTTAGGCTACTCATTTAACTTCTCCGTGCCTTAGTTTCTTGCTAATAGGAGAGCGGCAATAAAGGAGCTGTCAGGCTATAACGACTTGTTTGCTGAGGGCACTTTGGGGCCCTCCGTTTGAGGGAGTAATGTGCGGTATTAAATACTGATTAATCTTGTTTGCGATCAAAATTGGTGATGGGGCTAAAACAAACACTCTAAACCTTGGAAGATCTGATTAAAATTTTCCCTGTATTTTACCATCATGTTATGTGCTAGATCCGAATCCCAAATCCAAGTGTTGACATTCTTGTTCGCATTTGGACTTTGCCTGTTCTGTCTGTTTATGACCACAATTAATTATATTTAGGTTTATCCCAGACTGTGCCCTTCTTAAAATATAAGGTACTGATAAAAGTTTCATTTAATAAATGATGCAGTTACCAATAGCACTAATTTAGTAATCTGAGAACATGAGGAGATTAGAATGCAGTTACTTGAGAAGAATAGGCATAAAAGAGCACTTCTGGAGTACTTGTTATTGTCCAAAATATCATTGAAATTCTGATGACTAAGTACAGTCTGCTTATCTCTATTTGAATCAGTGCTGTACGGATTCATTATTTCTAAAGGTCTTCTTTCCATTTCTATATAGATATTCTCCCTTCACATTTTGAAGGTTTGAAGAAGAGGATTGTTTTTCGAGTCACACTAAGTAAACATTAAATGCATGCAGGCTTAAAACTAAAGCATGCATGTTATGTAGCAGCAATAAAAAGTGCTCGGCTTGCACGACTTATGATGCTCAAGCGTTGCCTTGTTAAAATGCCAAAAAAACTTTTTCTTTGCATTTTTTTGAAAAGTAAATCTCTTCCTTTGACCTTGCAATACTTAGATTTTCAGTTTCTGGACAAATGATATTTATTTTACTGAATGTTTTTATATTACAGATAAGGTGGATGAAATAGTACCAGTTTCCAAGCCATCAAGAATTGCCGACAATGCAACCGTGGACTCAAGAGTGGCAACTATTAAACAGCGGCCTTCTAGTAGATGTTTTCCCTCAGCTACAGATATGAATGTGAGTGGGAGCTATGAAATACCGCTTTCGCTTTGGAAACTTGATTTGATTGCACTTTGGCAATATGCTGGGCATACAAGAGAAATTAATTTAAAAACATTGGCTTATGTGCTTATTCTGCTTTTCCTTCTGTGTGAATTTAAGGTGTGGTCTATCAGTACTTTTAAGAGAAGATATATGTACCTGGTGAGACCCTGAAGGTACCCCTCTGTACCTTTTCTCATTATTTCCTTATATTTATCCTGAGATCCTGTCACATCTGCAGCGTTACTGCCTCAGAGTTATTGAAACAGATGTGAACTTGTTTTGCCTGTAGTCCAAGCACCAGTAAGATCTGTACGAGGAGGTGTCGGTATAACTCTATACCCCAGTGAAAATCCTTTCCCGAAAACCAAGGTGTGCTAGTTCAGTTCACGCAGCCACATGGTTTCCACTAACGTGAAGGATTCTCCTGCTGCAGCTTTTTTATTACTCCTAATGGCATATAAAATAGGTTGATTAAATAATACATGATGATTTGTAAGGGAAAAATGACATTAATTCTACAGCAGGTATTAAAAATGTAAAAGTCAAAACTCTGAAAATTGGTTTCCTCAATTGCAGAATTTGCTTCTGCCGAACTTAACGGAAAAATAATTGTTTTTCCTGCAGCCTAGGTTTTGCTTTTCCATCGCCTGCTTGTCTCAGATAGCCCCAGGCCTGATACAAGCTTGGTATGGAAGGGGGTTTCGGGTGTGACTTGGGCCAGTTCTAGATGGGAGAAATTCTTTTGATTGCCTAGAAGACAGAAGGATGGCCTAGAGCAGCGCGATTCAGGGGACTCTGCTCCATTCCTAGCTGCGGTGCTGCCCTCCTCCGTGTGTAACCTTGCGCCAGACTCCTTGGCTCTGTGCAAGAGAGCGCGAGCGCGTCCGTCCTTCCGAGCAAAGAGAGCAGCCGCCTTGGCGAACTTTTAATACCTGCGCCGCGTGGCGCGAGGTTTTGGGAAGTGAATGAAACCCCATGTAATTGCTCATGTTCGCTTTTTCTCACAGCGCATGAAACCTGCTAGAAATTTAACATACTGCCTGGTAAATAATTCCAGCTAACTCCACTTGCTGCTCTTGTCATTTTATTAATATATAAATAAAGCCCAGCCTTCCATTTTTCCTCACCTCCTCCCCAAAAAGAAACCAGATTTGTCATTTTCCGTAAGAATTCTAACTAAGGAAGAGGGATAGTAAATCTAATGGAAGAGTTACTTGTGTGTGAGAGAGAGACTTGCATGCTCTAATGCTTGTGGGGTTTTTTGTTTGTTTTTTTGTAGTCCATGTATGAGAGACAGGGTATTGCTGTGATGACGCCCACTGTACCAGGGAGTCCTCAAGGTCCTTTTCTGGGTATACCTCGGGGTACAATGAGAAGACAAAAATCTATAGGTAAAATGCTTCTCATGCCTAGTCTACTTGTGCATTAACTATGTAATTACAGTACCTCTGCTTCTTTCTTAAAGCTTGTGTCTCCAACATCTTTACCTCAGTGAGTGATTTCCTCATTTTTCTATATAGTCCACAGAAAAAACATGTGTTTAAGATACTGTGCTTCCACATTTTGATTTGATGACAAATATTGGTCAAATATTATGGAATTATAATTTAATTCATTTCTTAAGAAAGTTTCCTTTAACATGGAAAGCCAGTGAGAAGAGGGAGAAAAGATCAGCTCAAGTCGATTATAATGCATTACCTAGGGCAAAATGTTGTTCTCTTTTTTTGGTTTTTTTTTTCCCTTATTATTGAGGCAAAAGCTTTGTAATGCTATGCGTTTTGCAAAGAAATCCTTCCTGCTGAAAAAGGATTTAAAATCAGCTTTTTGTTCCATTCCAAGTGGAAAAAGATGATTTTACAAAAGATGATTTTACACAGGAGGGGAAGAAAAAAAAGAACAGAATCAAGCTTGGAGCTTGTTTTCCTCTTGGTAGTAATCTTTTTTAGCAGTGATATTTATCAAATTAGGAACACATTATGCTTATGTAAAATTGGTCATCTAAAATACCCAGTTATTTTTATTTATGTTAAAAGGAATACTTGCAATAACACAATACTAATTTCTTAAATAAAACAATATGATTTTTCCCCAATGGAATTTTCCAAGTCCCTTCGCTAAGCTTCAAGCACATCCTGAAAATTCGTTTTGTTTCTATGTTGCATTATTTTATGCATTTAGAGAGTGCTAGAACCAGTCATGAGCTATTTTTCTGCACAGAATGTCTTCCCTGCTTGATAATTTTCAAAGCAAATGCCCTTCTCTACAGCTACCTTGATGAAACATAAAGCCAAAACATTTGCCTACACGTTAGCAATCAATTTAATTAAAATTCTGGAGCATTCTTTGAAATTCTGGCAACTAGGTCTCTGAAGTTCAATGAGAAAAGATGTTTATGATAAGAATCAGCCAAAAGAGCTCTTTCATAATTTTACATACGCTTCACGCCATCTGAAACGTATTGTAGCAATTTAGGTTATATACAGAAATAATACAATATGAGGGAACACAGGGGAAGACGGTATTTTAAATGTGCTTTCTGATTTTTAGGAATAACGGAGGAAGAGCGGCAGTTTTTGGCTCCTCCTATGTTGAAATTTACCAGAAGTCTTTCGATGCCTGACACCTCTGAAGACATCCCACCACCACCGCAGTCCTTACCCCCGTCACCACCACCTCCTTCTCCGTCTCTTTACAACTCTCCCAAGTCCCCAACATCAAGGAGCTATGGGACAATCAAACCTGCATTTAATCAGAATTCAGCTTCAAAAATTTCTTTGGTTAGGCCTGAAAACGTGGGAACGATGATGCGGGACAAAGGGATCTATTACCGACGAGAACTGGACCGTTACTCGCTGGATTCGGAGGACTTGTACAGCCGGAGTGCCACATCTCAGGCAAATTTCAGGAACAAGAGAGGTCAGATGCCAGAAAACCCCTACTCGGAAGTCGGGAAGATCGCGAGCAAAGCGGTTTATGTGCCCGCCAAGCCGGCACGGCGGAAGGGGATGCTGGTGAAGCAGTCTAACGTCGAAGACAGCCCGGAGAAGACCTGCTCTATTCCAATTCCCACCATCATCGTCAAAGAACCGTCCACCAGTAGCAGTGGGAAGAGCAGCCAAGGGAGCAGCATGGAAATCGACCCTCAGTCTTCGGAGCAACCTGGGCAGCTCAGACCCGATGATAATTTAGGCGTCAGCAGCCCCTTTGCAGCAGCCATTGCTGGAGCAGTGAGGGACCGGGAGAAGCGGTTGGAAGCGAGGCGCAATTCCCCAGCCTTCCTCTCAACGGACTTAGGAGACGAGGATGTTGGGCTAACACCCCCGACGCCGCGTATGAGGCAATCTAAGTTTACCGATGAAGGAATGTTTAGTAGTGAAGATGGTTTCCGACAGCTGATGTCACCATCTCCGGTGCCCGCACCCAGAGAGTCTGAAAGTCTTTTTAATAGTAGTGAACCCAGCAGTCAAAGTGATTCAAGGACATTAAACGCTTCATCCAAACCAAAAGGCACTGAAAACAGTACGGTGGCAGCTAAGCCCGCAAATGCCTCCAGCCCAGATAACTATGTCCACCCGGTCACAGGAAAGCTCTTAGACCCAAACTCACCGCTAGCCCTCGCTCTCTCTGCCAGGGACCGAGCCATGAAAGAACAAACACAGCAAATTCCAGGCAAGGGAGAAGCTGGCAAAGCAGACCTTAACAAACCACTTTACATCGATACGAAGCTGCGACCCAACATTGAAACGACGTTCCCCGTTACTGCTACTGTCACTAGGCAGAACACGCGTGGTCCCTTGAGAAGGCAGGAGACGGAGAACAAGTACGAAACGGAGACGGGGAAAGAAAAGAAGGCTGAGGAGAAGAAGAACATGTTGATCAACATAGTGGACACTTCACAGCAGAAGTCGGCTGGTTTGTTAATGGTCCATACTGTGGACACGGCAAAGTCGGACGACACACCTGAAGATGAAGAGGAGAAGAGGGTGGAAATGGAACCGAGCCCTGAAAATTCGCCGCCAGAGAGACCGGAAGGGAGCGCGGGTGCGGAGGGCGAGCTGAGCGCGCCCTCTGCGCCAGAGCCACCAGCATCCCCCTGCAAAACCATCGTCGCGGCGAGCTCCGTCGACGACCCCGTCATCCTGCCCTTCCGCATCCCTCCCCCGCCCTTAGCGTCAGTCGATATTGATGAGGATTTCATGTTCACCGAGCCACTGCCGCCCCCCTTGGAGTTCGCCAACAGCTTTGACATCCCCGACGACCGCTTGGCTGCCAGTTCTGCTCTGACAGACCTGATGAAGCAAAGGAAGAACGGAACGCCCTCACCCGCGCCATTCACCCCCAGCCAGGCACCCAACTCCTTGGACAGTAAAAAGCAAGCGGGTCTTTCAAACTGTTTGCCTGCCTCCTTCCTGCCACCCCCCGAAAGCTTTGATAACGTCACTGACTCTGGGATCGAGGAGGTGGACAGTCGGAGTAGTAGTGACCATCACTTAGAGACAACCAGCACTATCTCAACGGTGTCCAGCATCTCTACCTTGTCCTCGGAAGGTGGCGAGAACTTGGATACTTGCACAGTCTATGCAGATGGGCAAACATTTCTGGTGGACAAACCCCCAGTACCTCCTAAGCCAAAAATGAAGCCCATAATCAACAAAAGCAATGCACTTTACAAGGATGCGCTAATTGAGGAAACTGTAGACAGCTTTGTTATTCCTCCTCCCGCTCCGCCCCCTCCTCCGATCAGCGCACAGCCCAGTATGGCTAAGGTTGTTCCCCAAAGGACATCGAAGCTATGGGGTGATGTGACGGAGGTGAAAAGCCCAATTCTCTCAGGCCCAAAGGCTAATGTTATTAGTGAGTTGAACTCGATACTGCAGCAGATGAACAGAGAGAAATCCTCAAAGCCAGGGGAAGCACTGGAGTCACCTACTGGAACAAAGACTGCAAGTCTCAGTACAAGGTAACGGCGATTAGCAGCATCGTTTACCGATAAAAAAGTTGATTTAGCCCCCTCATTTCCCCTGTAAATATTTCATAGGTGAAAGAAGAACATACCTTTTATTGTACATGTTTGCTTAATGAATGCTCTGTGACAAACAGTTGCACAGAGGGGAAGAATTTCCTACATCAGCAGTGTGTCTGTAGTCTGCAGCACCCTTTTTTCCTCTCTTTTCTTTTCTTTTTGATGGAATTGAGTCAAGAATGGTTGCCCTTCTGTGGGCAGCGGCTCTCAGTCTTTTCCAACTTTGAGGACAATTTCCACAAACTATTCAGTTGTTTTGATGTGAATTTCTTAGATTCATGTTCAAGTAGGAGTTTTTCTTTTCCCTAGTATATTTTCTTTTAAAATGTAGTGGACATTTAAATTTTCTTCAGTTCCATAACTTATTTTGGCTACAAACAGGTTAAAAAAAAAAAAAAAAATGTATTGAGTCTTGCTTCACATTTAGTGCATGATAGTATTTAATTCATGGAGCTATCTCAGAGGTGACTTATGAATTTTAAAGCTACTCATCTGTGATTGCCAGATAATCATTTACAGAAATCACATTGCACTGTTCGTATTATTACAGAAATGTTAGTGCATCATCTCTACCCCTTAGTATTACGGGTTTTCAGGTTTTGTTTTGTGTTGTACATGTTTAGTTAGTGAATAGACTAATAGATTGAAGGCTGTGATTAATTTCTCCCAACAGTCCCATGGCTGGTAATTTGGTGCAACACATCCTTGTAGTTTCCATACTACATCCTTGGTTTCCAAAAAGTTTTTGCAGAAAGTGAGAGGATTGCAGAGAGCTGCCACATCCAGCTGCAGAGGAGCAGCCATGCGGTCCTGTGTGAAAAACAGGGGCTCTTACTCGAAAAGGAAAAGCTACACTTGGAAAAACCAAAGTAACTAGCAGTGGTGAAATGTTCAGACCCCACGAGGTAAATGTACGTGTTATTAGGTAGCCATATCGATGTGCATATGGACATAATATCTTGAAATATGCACTTGTTTTAAAAAAAAAAAAAGTGTTAACTATGAATTTTATGAGACGTTTCTAAGGAATTTCTTTTTGCAGCATAGAATGATTTAGCCTTATATATAGCAGAAAGTTAGGGTCTTTCACTGCAGTATTACAAATTGTTTGCTGTAGCTGGCTCCATAGAAATGCACTTTTTGCCAAAACATGGCACTGTTTTTTTTTTACTTTTTAAAATATAACAATATAAAAGAAAAAATTTATATATTTTCTCAGAATCATTCTGCCAAAGGGTTAAATAACCTTTTGGAAAGCACACGTGAAGTAGAAAGTTTGGTTTTATGGAGACAGTGGCTCTGTTAATCACAAATGATGTAGCTCCCTGAGGTTGATGACACAGTGGGTGATCTGAAGCTGCGGAGTTAGGCAGAGAGAGAATTTATTTACCTTGGGCAATGGTAAAATCATCGGTTCTCATGCACTAAGCTTTGCTCTGTGTATGACTTGTCTTGCAGATGAATCTGACAGTTTTATTCCATACTATTTCTTATGTCTTTAAGAATGTTAGTTTTACTTAATCTTGATCTTCTTAGTCAGCCATATGGATGTTACCGCTGACGTTTCATGTACAGTATTGCCTATTATTTATATGTTAGACTTATTTCTAGGTTACAGTAGAGATCCTTCTCATCCCTATTTTATTAGGAAATCACTGTGAGGCAAGTAACCACAAGGTTATGTCAAATTACTGCATTTATGAGAGGAAAAGCAAACGGAAATGCATTTATTTTTGTGAAAAGAAACTTCAAACAGGTATAAAGGCTGGGAAAAAAAAATGGAAGAACTGTTAAATCCCTTTCTTTTGGAGAAAAGCAATCTATCATGGAAACAAGAGTAATCCCATATATATTAGAGAAAGTTTCTAGCACTAAAACCCAGGACAACGGAGCGAGGAACGTGTGGCCCCCTCTTCCTTGAGGCTCCAGTTGTGAGAGGCCTGGGGGCTGGGCTTGCAGGATGCAGGTCTCTGCCGAATTAGAGAACAACTTGTTGGCGCTGCCAAAGGGAAGAGAATAAGAAATGAGTAGGCCTGTTCACATCGTTCAGCCAAAGCGAGGTAATGGAAAGTGTTATAAATAGCAGTGCTGCTCACAGGCTCGCTTGGGCTATGTTCGCAGCATTCAGCGCTAACAGCCTGATAAAATTAAAAATATATATTTGTTCATTGTGAAAGGTAGAGCCCAGATAGCATTTCTGAATATCTCTAGAAGGTATTTTTGCACAGCTAGTAGTCATACAATTGTAGTTCAACCACAGCAGCTGCACTGTTGAGGTAGCCTGGAGGTGAATTAAACTGTAGATAGTTGCATAATGGCTCACTACAGAAAACCAAGAAATATCTCTTTTGTACGTTTTTGATAAGTGAGGGCTATGAAGAGCTTGTTCTGTAGTACCGAGCAGCAATTCTCTCTCACTTACTGGATTAGAAAAGACCTAGATCTGCTTTTTTTTTCCTCCATATGTTGTTTTAGAAAGAACTCTATGCAATATATTTTTCATTTTCCATTGTTCTTATGGAAACACTGAATTTAAGGATTTTTCAAACAGGGCATGGAAACATTTGGCCAGAAACCATCTGCTTCGCAGCAGCAGTGACCAGCTGGGGGAATGGAGAGCGGAGGATGGAAGGGGAAGGGAGGAGAGGAAAAAGGGAAGGGAGGTGCTTGCATAATTTACACAGAAAAAGCAAGATTAAAGGATTTGATCAGGAAGTACCAGACCGCAGCCTTTTAATCGCTATAGGTTATTTGCGCTCCTAATACTGGCCATCTTTTAGTTAAGAAATGTTGGGGGTCCACGCTGACTGCAGAAGCTAGTTTGTAGCTAGTTTCCCCCTGTAACCCGGGTGTTACATCAGAGGCCACAGTAGGTAAGTGGCACGCACTCCGTCCCTTCCTCCTTTCTGCCCAGCCTTCCCTGCAGGAGAGGTACCGGGTGCTTCAGTGTATGGACCCAAGGGCTGCGGTTCTGCCCATGAATTCTGGTCATGATCTCAATTTCTGAATTTGGGTATATTGCTCAAAGCGGGGGTGAGGGAGGAACACACAGAAAAAACAAAACCCAGAAGACCCCTTGTTTAGAGGGCGACTCCCTGTTGTCAGCGAGCGGGGCGGACGGCACGGGAAGTGTAATGACAGTATCGACCAGTACGGTGCAAATATAGCAGTGCTAAAAATCCGCTTCCAGAGCCCCTGGCTTTCCCATGGCACTGCGGAAGGAAACAGGAGGAGGCTCTGGGATGCTCTGCCGCGGAGTTGCTTGGCGACAACGTGGCGAGCGCGAGGGTGGCATGAGCGCGGGGATCGCGCGGGGCCTGGGCGATGAGCAGCGGGGTGAGCGCGGGGATCGCGCGGGGCCTGGGCGATGAGCAGCGGGGTGAGCATGGGGAGCACACGACAGCCGGCAGCGAGCAGCAGGGTGAGCGTGAGGAGCACGCGGGGCCCTGGGCGACAAGCAGCGGGG
>VZSV01000001.1:4177869-4214471 GCA_013398735.1 Nothocercus julius | reverse complement strand
TTAACAAGTCTCTCTCTGCATGTTCGACCTCCCCTTGTAATTAGCACCTCTTATATCCGTGAGTTTTGTCGGTCGTTATGAACACGCTCTTCAACGCGTTGCAGGTGGGCGAGTGGTGCGGGATGGCCGGGCTGCCTGCCTGCCTACCATACCTTCAGGTTCCCTTACACTTTGCAAGGTACCTGAACTTTCTTTCCTTGCTATGGTCCTTGATATGGTCCAGCCTATCTCTAATTTTTTTATTGTGATTATTTTTGCTCACAAACAAGTGTCTAATTAGGTCTGCAACAGCCCTAGTCTGAGTACATAAAGTTTAGCATTTTAAATATCTTTCTTTACTGCAAGTTTAAATAGTTGTACAGATAGTTTATAAGCACAATATTTTAAGAAAATAAGTGGCTGGTCTACTGGGCAGCCTTTGTGCCACTTCAGTGCTAGAAAGTTAAAAACAACAAAAACTTTTGTGGTTTAATACTATTTCTGTGGAATAATTATAAAGTCTTGACCTTTTTAAAAATCAACCTCATTTGGATGCATCTGAACCAGCAGAGCTGTGTTATATTTTCTATCTTTGCTAGAACTTCTACAAAGGAGGATGAATATTTCTTCAAAAGTGGTTATAGTCACCAACGCATTGGATACTCATAAAAAGCAATGTATTTAGCCTCCTGCCCCCTTTATGGAACAACAAATCTTTTGACTTACCATCTGTTACTACGCTCTATTTGTACTTGAAAGTTCCAAGGAACCTTGTAATAATACCCAAGTACTAAGGCATTCTACTTTCAAGGGTACTGAGTTTTTCCACAGGTGTTGTAGAAAATGGCAGTCTCATTCAGATAGTCAATACAGGCGACTTGAGGCCATCAGATACTTTAAGAAGAGTAAAAATGGTATTTTAGCCATCGTTGTCTTCCATTTGGTGATACAACAGAATTCAGTAAATAAATCACTAATGCCATGCTCTTTTTTTTCTTTTCTTTTTTCTTTTTTCCTTTTTTTTTTTGGTTGGTTGGTTTGTTTCTTTGGGTATGGTTGATATTACCTCTATAATATGTGCCAGAAAATACTTTAGAAAATATGGTAGTAAGGAGAATGTAGAAGTTGACTTTTAAGCTGCTTTTTAATCACAACCTTGTTATTGAATTTAAGTTTAATGAGTGCTGACATACACAGTAAATTGCGATCGATGGAAATCCCTTTCTTGAACAGGTGTGTTTCTTGCTCATGTATCTTTTCAGGTACTGAAGAATAGGTACTACACAATTAGTAGAAAAGAGATTTAAAACATTAAAGAGCTAATGAAATAGTTTATTTTTACATTATGTCTTAAAAAGTAAATATAATGAGACCTGAAAGGACCTACTTTTACCAATAAAATACACCTCTGCCAAGATGAATTGGTCTCTAGCTCCATTTGCTGATTTTGCTACAGAAAGCAATAGTAACAGATACAACCTTGCCTCCGAGGATTTTCACCAGTCTGGAAATGTTGGGAGGGGGAGGAGAGAAGACCTTATTATTTCATGCTAGTACGATAGTGAAAAACAAGTTGTTAGAGATCTATGAAATATGTTAATGATATTCTGGGTTTTAGGATCAACTTTTGTTTATATACTGTAATTTAAATAAATTGCATTTACATGCCTAGTTTCTGTAATATTTGTGTATACAATACCAAAATCTTACAAGATGTAAATTGTGTATAACTGCACAGACTCCTTTCCCTGGGTGTCTGAGAACATTTTAAGTTTGATTCATATATTAAAAAATGACTAGATGTGACTGTTGATTTACAGAATTTACATATCACAAAAGTTAATTATTTGTGGTACTTAAGTTAATAAAAATAGTGATTTTTCTTCTTAGTTCTTAAAAAGCATTACCCAGTTGATCTGGCGATGATTATGTGTATGAGCCACAAATACTGATAATTTTTCCATTACATTTTTTCTTTTTTTTTTCTAGATATTAATATGTTTCTCGCTATAGTTTGTGTAACAACTTGTGTTCACGTTATCTATGTTGCTGTAATTTCTGTGCTTTAATTCCTCTTATTTCAACTGATTAAAAAACCAAGCTCCTGTAACTTGCACTTTTCCCCAATCCTTAATACTCTTGTATGGCAACCAAAATTACTGTAAGAAATAAATATAATATTGCACTAAGGTTGTGGTTCTGATTGCAAACAAAGAAGACTGTCTGAATTTTTATTTAAAAAAAAGAAAAGTTGCCAAACTTGCAATCTAATATATGAAAGAGCATAAAATGTTTTAACAAAACATAGAACTAAGGCAAAACAGTTAATTTATTATCATGAAAAATACTTGCTTTTAATGTATTCTTTTTTGGTTAAAGCATCTTTTATGCTGAACATTAGTTCATTTACTAAATTTCGGATTAGTGTGTAAAATTTGAAAAGAAAAACAAAATAAGCCAACATGTAGAAAATGTGTTTCTCTTTGTCATGAGGTGAATTTCAAGTAATCATCATAGTTTTTTTTGGCTGAGTGTTGGGGGGGGGGGCTGCATGCTCTCAGCTTACTACTACTGATGATATAAAGCACCCAATTATAGATTTATTCTGCAATTTAATGAGGCACCAAGAAGTTGGTGGGAAGCAAAGGGTTGGGGGTTTTGTAGGAAAGATCAGCTTTACAGAGAGAAGAACCAGCACTCCTCCTCAGAACCTGTGCATTTTGTGATGAAAACTGTACTGGCAAGGTGTATTTGTACTGTGAATAAAAGAGGCTTTAAATGGAGAGAAAAAAAGAGAAAAAGGAAACATTTCACATCTTCTTTGGCTTAATCTAAAAATTTGTTTTTCTATCTTACAATGGTAATGAAATGAATAAGTTTTTTAATTATTTTTATTTTTTAAGATACTGGAATAAATGCCTGGAACTGTTGCCATTTGGTTTCATATGTTCCTTAACTATTATTCTCTTCCTCAGATGTTTTAGCTCATGTTTTTTGTAGTTACCTTTTGTTTGTCTCTCATTTTTTTCCAGTAGCAATTACTTGGCAGCTTTGTTTTAATAGGTCAGATATCAGAAAAGTCAGCCTTCGTTTTTGTTCAGGTGTTTTGGTAGCCCAGTGATTAATACCTGCCTATGTAAGTCAGTCAGGTATTTACAGTGCAAAACAAAGGATGCTTTGCCATTGCCAATGCTCTTCTTCAGGCAAATCGGAAGATTTGATCATTGCTGTTGTAGTGTACGTTGTATTAATGAGTTGTGTTGTGTCTTGTTCGTGTTTCTCTGTGCTTTTCTTGCATCTCATGGTCTTTTATTGTTTATGTACAAAACCATGAAAGTAGAGGAGCTGTCTTGGGACATCCACAAGAGCACGACTGTAACAATACTGCAGAACAGGTGGCTAAAAGAAAATGTGCCTTAAAATTTTCAATCTGGATACAACTATACTGTATTTAACACAAAAAGCTTTATCTTCAAGGTATTGCTACAGTACCTGACAAAGTGTTTGTAGTGCTGTTTTTTGAAAGTGAGTATTCTGTCTCATTTTGCATTAGCAAAAATGGCTGCAAACACTGAAATGATTTACATATTATTTAGAAACACTTTCTGCTTCGTGAGACCAATTGGAAATGATTTATTCAAATCAAGTTATTTAAGGGAAAAAATAGATGAGACTGTTATTTTTTGTTAATTTACCAACATAAGTATGTGCTCAGTTATTGATTTAGTTGACGCAGACTGTATTTCAAAGAGAAGATGACAGTGATAAACCAAGATGTTGTACTCATATAATGAACTTGTTTTCTATTGCTGACATCTAGTGGAAGTTGATGGACTTAGTCACAGAGCAATACAAGATCTTTGAAAATACGTGTTTATTTTTAATGTTAGGCATTCTTTCTACAAGAGGTCATTTTAGCAAACTTTTTACTATTGCAAGTTGGCCTGAGTATTTAAGCCAGAAAGCAAGGCTGACTGTGTAATTATACAAATCAGACAATGAATGAGAGATCTTTAAAGAACTGTAATGTGTTTTCTAGTTTGTATGTGATTATGTTTTATTGATTTTATGTTTTAAATGTTACCATCCCCACAAGCTTTCATCTGCATCAGGCATGCTTGTATGAGAACACAGAGTTTCTCTCTACTGCTGCAAATCTTGCACTGTTTGAAATGACTGCAATCTAACAGTACAGTCTGATTTACAGCAGCTATTACAGACCGCGACTGCAGATGAGTGCAAGGTATTTAGATTAGGAATTAGTTCAGTATAGCTGTAGATTATTTCTCAGATTTACATGCAGAACTGAAGCTTGATTTTTGAAGTAAAAGCTAAGTTTTCCTCAGGACTAATGCTAGAAGAAATACGTGCACGTGTGTGTGAGCTCTTGTATACTTTTAATGTAAAGGTTCCTGGACAGCCTTAGAAATTAATGTACAAATGCGAGACCAGTGTTGCATGTGCTTAAAAATGTATTGGAATAAATGTTGCTGTGTACCCTTTGCTTTGAAAGTCTGAAGAGAATACAATATACAGAGATCTCAAAATATAATTCATGCTTTAATGGGTTATTTTCCACTCCTATTTTTGCACTATCTCAGTGTCTCTACTCTCCTGGCTTTCTTGTTTACTTAAAAGTAATTTAAAACAATTCCTTATAATTTGAGAAAGAAAATGGTGAGATGGCTGAAGCTGCATTTGGGGGGAGGTAACGTCCTGGCTCCATGGACGTCAGAAACCTGAGATTCATCCTCTTAAGGATGTTCTTCTTCAAGAACATTCCTGAGGAAAGCACAGCCTCACTATGACGATGCAAAGAGTTACTTCCCAGCTCCTTAAGTAAGTGGGCTGATGTTTGTCCATAATGAATTCTAAAAACTGTCAAGGTGGTCCTCCATACCGAATTTCATTTAACCTGCCCCCTGCAACACGTTTCATGAGGTACTACTGTGATCACATCATTAATCTTTGGTTTTGGTTGACCTTGTTGGTGCCTCTTGGGATTTACTTTCAAGCTAATAGCATGCTTTTTAAGATGCTTCATGATCACATCAAGGTGATAGCTCTGAATATGCCATTAGAGGAGAAAAGAGGGACAGGTGGATAAAACAGTTTAGTTACTAGTCTAAATTCAGTGTGAACAAAAAGAAATCAACAAAAATAACATCTTAGGAAGCTGAGTATAATAGTAAAATTTGAGCTGTGACCAATTCATAAAATAAGAATGTGATTAGAGCGTTTCTTTCTCTGTTGTGCCTCGCCTTCTCCTTTCACTCCATGCCAGCAGTCTCTTCCTGTTCAACACGAAGGCTGGTATGTTTAGCCCTGTCCCCTGTGAGACTATGGAGAAGCAGTGCTGGTTTACAAGCCGTACCAGCCACCTGGGCATGCTTGAAATCACCAGTAATGCTAATTTTCTGCCTTACAGAGGACACCTTAAACAAGGACAGGTGCAGTGAGTCTTCAGGAGGAAAGGCAGGGTGTTGTGGAATAGTCTCCCCTTGGTCAGGGTGGAGATGTTGGTGATCATGGACACGGTCAGGAGAGGCCCCAGGCCAGACTTGCTACACGGGCACTGGGTGGCCGGGCACGCACCTAGGGCACATGTAGGACTAGCCCCACAAGCCTGGCATGCAGAGGGAAGATCCTGTCTAGTCAGCTACAGTAACAAATCCTATGAAGAATATTTTTCCAAGATTTGAAAGGCAAAATAAAATAAAATAAAATAAAATAAAATAAAATAAAATAAAATAAAATAAAATAAAATAAAATAAAATAAAATAAAATAAAATATAAAATAAATCAGGAAATAAGTAGAAACCAAGAACAGATTGTGGGTGATTTGCTTATCCCAAAAGGAGGAGAGTGTTACCTACTAACACAGATATCAGTGTTGCCACACAGTTGGATTGCACTACAGTGCAAAAAAACTGTGCTTTCAGTACCTCGGTTATTCTAGACCCTTGGGTTTACTCTGAGCAGAACTTGTATCCCTGACCTGTGGCTGGCAGCTTGGACTCTGGATGCAGGATACAGATGGGAAGTTTCGGGAGGGTGTAGCAGAGCGGGGGTTGGGAGCCAAGCGTGCGGAGCTAGAAGGGATGTGCGGAAATGTGCAACTTTGGCGCATGGAAGAGTTGAAGCCTGGCCTAAAAGAACAAATTGTGTGGCCGTTACTGGTACCTAACACCTACTCTGGATAGCCTGCAACTGAGAGGAGAAAAACTTCCGCTTGTTGGACAACATTTCCCTATAGTGCAGTAAGGATGGCAGTGCAGCAGGACTACCTAAAGACCTGAGTAGCAATTGCAGAAGCACTCCAGTGAATTTATCCGGATTTCCAGAGGCATTCAGGCAAGTAAAGAGGCAGACAGGCGGCTGACAGCTGTTTGAGCTCGCTTGCTTGCCAGACCTAATGAAGAGAGAAGCGCAGCAGCCCTGCAACGGGAAAGCCAGTGTGACACTGGTGGGTCAGCGAGCGCTATTCCCGTCCTGCGGCCAGTTGCTCTTACCCTCCTAAGACCATATTCTTCCTTCCTACATGGACTTTCTTAAGAAACTGGATGAAAGATGAAGAATTAGATGAACGAGGAGCTGATGAAAGTGGACTGCATGAGAAACTCTCCAGAAAATGTCATGTATGCCTAAATATTAAAATCAGAGACACGTATTAGAACAACAGTAGCTATGCGTAGGGATAATAAAGGGCAAGATTTCATCAAACCTTCCCAATATGTTAACTCCTTCAATACAAATAGCACTTTCTTTATAATACGGATTCTTGCAACTTCACTGTAAGAACATCTACATTTGCATGTTTCCGGGTTTCATCTATAAAAGCCAAGGCCGAAACTAAGATCCAGGGTTTACATAAGGAAAAGGTTTTCAAGTGCAAATGCAATTTAAGAAGCAGTAGAAGCAGCTCTTTGGAGAATCTTTATACAGGATTTGAAATGACAATAACCCAAATCTGTAGTAGAGAAATCCTACTATAAATTCAGAGTGCTGCCAAACTGTATTTGAGTTCTTATATTGGTACCTTAAGCAAGATTTTGATTTTGACCCCGTTAAGGTTTCTAACAGTGCAGGCATAAGAGAACCAACCCTCCCTCCCCGCCCCCAAAATGCTTAGTTAATTAGGATTTTTTTTTTCTTCCTGGAACAAATAGATGAATTCAGGATGTTAGTGACAATGGTTTACAGTTAACTAGAAAGAGTAATAGAACTCTATGTTCTTGGAAAAGCAATGGATTTTGTAATAGAGCATAACGCTACCAACGCATATTAGGTTGCAGTGTGAGTAGGCTAATGTCCGGGGCTGTTTGACACAGATGAACACAAGTTTGACTAATACCACATTAATAGTGATGCTAGAGTAGACGTGGTAGTACAAGGGTGAATGAGCACATATTTATTCAGTAATACGTGGGTTAAAGAAACATTTATCATTGCAGAAAATGAGTAAGTAGGTGAACTAGGACATGGCACAGTAGGCATAAAGAGGAGGTGGCCAACAGGCAGATGAAAAATACCCCACAGGGGAAAGAAACGCTTTCTTGTCACTTCCAGCACGGCAGCAAAAGAACATTGGCAAGTCTTGAGGGGGGCATGCGGACCTTTGTTTCAGTGAGAGACAGTAACTTGGCTCCTCTGGGTTTCTACTGCGAAATACAAGAGATCCCCATACCCATGAAACAAACACGGGGTCCTTGACTCTAGCCCTGTTCTGTACCTCGGAGTTAATAGCTCCCTTTCCTTTACCTAAGTTTCAGCAAATATTAATTCCTATCCAAGTTTCCCCCCACCCCTCAACAAAATAGCATGATTTTTCTACGTCAGCCATCAACTCCTGAATAAAGGTCTCCAGTCTGTGTGCAGAAATGCTTTACTTCAATTGAAAAGAAGGCTGGAAGTACTTAGCTGGAGTCTTAGCATAAGTGAACCTATCCTATTTCTTGATATAAGTCATCCATATTCCCCTCTCACATTGCTAAGAATGTATTTCCACTGACCTACCTGAATTTTAGTTTATCATCTCCTTTGCTTTCCAAAAATAAAGGAGGGATATTACTTACTCAGACTGTCACACTTCAGCCCAGAGAAGCCAGTCCTTTAATTTTAAGGGCCTTTTATGTAAATGCTTGACTCTGGGCATTCCTTACGTCATCAGCATAACAGCATTTACAATTTCAGCAAATACTTGTCATATATCACTGTAGAGAGAGCTAAATGGGATCCAAACTATTTTCTTAGATACCAGCTGCAAGGCTTGCCAATAGTGCTTAGAAAAATTAAAATCAATGTAAATAGCGGCACGTAGACTTGGCAAACTCAACTTGCCTCTCACAGCAATATTATCTAGCAGTGGTGTAGCCACCCTCGAACAGAGAAATCCCTGGCGGTTCAGTGCTACCCAAGGATTTTGTAGCCGCCCACTGCTCACTGCCAGCACTGCTGGCATATGTGCACCACGAGCCTCTCTTTCCAAGGAAGGCCACTGCAATCTGGCTCAGAAGTCACAGAAATGCTGGCAATGGGTCAACACATTATTAAGCTGGGGGACCCAAGGTGAAAACATTTTGACGGTCACTTTCTTTTACTGTATTAAAAGCAAGCTATGTGGTCCAGCAGTGCAAAACACAGAACAAATTAAACAAGTCAGCAAGCGCCGTGCTCTGCCTGCAGCGTCTCGCGATGCCAGTGACATGGCGGGGGTGGGTCGCAGAGGTGACAGCCTGATGAGAGCTCTGGGCAAGCACACGTGCCAGGCAAGGGGCTCTCGCACCCACCTCGGCCACCAAGCTCAGCGTGGGGCCAGGACCGACACGTGGCAGGGTGGCGTCACGCACACTGCCATGGACAAGGCCATCACAGGTCCTCCCCCACGCTTCCTAGCACGCAGCTCTGATGCCTCTGAATCAGGAGCAGCCTTTTACAGTGCTAGTTTGCTCATGTAATAACTCATGCTGAACTCGAAGAACACTAATAAATTACTTCAGAGGAGTATAAAATTACTAAGAGTTCCTTTTAGACCAGCATCTGCCTGTGAGCTGCAGACTTTTGGCATCAAAGAATGCTACTTTTCAAATTAACATTTTATAGGCCATTCAGGAAGTACTAGCTTGATAAAATAACATGCTGCTTTAAGAGAAGTAACACACATACAAACTTAAGAAAGGCGCAAAAAAACTGTCACCAATTATCAGCAGGTTTCAGGCAAATGCCTGGAAAGAAAGGGCATCTTTTAGGAGGTCTGGAACTGCTCCCCTCCCCACAGGAATATATTCTGGCACCAGGCAAGGTTATTCTACGGTTTATGAAGACTACAGAGGCGGCTCTACCTAGCATCAGGAAAAGAAACGGTCTTGTTCAGGATACAAAGGAAATGCTGACCTCTGACCCCCGAGGAAGCTCCGTTCCCATTTTGAGGCTGCCCTGAGTGCTACAGCCCAGGTTGGCTATCCACGTGGGGGACTGACAGCAGGTCCTTGGAGAAGCCACGTAGCTGTGGCCTGCCACCGCGCGCGTCCTCGTTTGGCACCGCAATGGCAAACCAAGCCTGATGATGTGGAGAGCATGTGGCTGAAACCTTCGAACTAAATCCTCAGTTTCTAAACACAGAGGAAGCCACGTGAAACAGCTTCTCAAAGATGAGCACATACAAAAGACATGTTGGCCCTATTTTTAGAAATGGCAGCCCCAGGATTAGAGGTGAAGCAGAAAAAAAAAAAACACGAATGCCTGGCATCATCCTTGGTCTCAAGCGTCCAGGATAAGCAGGGCTATTTGCTGCTTGCTCATTCATCACTGCTGTTATTGAAGCAAAATATTTATTTATCCGATTAGAAAGTTTGAATAGCTACTCCATGACAACCTTCCTGGTCATCAAACAGTGAGGAAAACCGCTATTAACAGAAGCTATAACACTTTTTTCCTTGACCTTTTTTTTTTTTTTTTCCAAGTAGGGTGGGCAAAAGAACTAGTAGTGAGCTGCTTTGATGGAGTTGCCAAGATGAGCCATGGCACCTGCGTGTAAACACACACACTTACACCCCCACAGTCTTGCACACACTTGTCATTTTTCAGTGGCTACAGCCAACAGAAACAGCTGAACCTACTAGATTTTCTGGTTACTTTAAATAAGAGTAACCGCTGCATAATTTTGCCTGACTCCACATGACCTTTGGAGCTTGGCCATTAGAATTTGATTTTTGTGGAACACTTTAATAGTCTGCTATGCAATGCCTTCTTTTAAGGGTTGTCTCCTTTCAGGCAAGGCAATTTCCAGGCAGTGGAAGATGCATTGCCTTTTCTGTCAGCACCTTCCAGGCACAGGGACAAATGTGGCAAGGAAAGCTATTTTAATCAATTCAGATTCGTTAGCTGGATGACATCCAAGACACTACTCTGGACACTTGGCATTACACAGTGGAGATCGATTTTTGCTCTTTTCACCCTTACACAAACTAATATATTCATTTCCTTTCTGCCAACTAACTTCATAGCATGGTCTGTAAATCACACTAAAAGTAGCGTGCTCGACAAGAATCTGAGGAAGCTTCTGGAGAGTTAGTAAAATTAAGTAGCATGTCTTCAGCCTGCCATTGCTATTTAGAAATACATAAGCCTGCAGTAGCATGTGTAGGTAATTACAGATTGAATTGTGAAGCTCCATACCCCAGAATAAGTTATGAAGTCTTCAACAAGGTAAACGCGACCTGCATGAAAAAACAGTTCTTGAACTTTGTGTCACAAGCGACCTTCAGAAACTGAAATATGCTGTAATTACTACAGTCAATTCTCTAGAATCACAAAAAAAACAAAGACGACACATAGACTACATGCAATGTAAAATTTTACTGATATGCATAGTCACACCTCTGTTATACACCTTATTATTTATGCTATAACTTCTCTGCAGTGCAGCTTATGCACATCAGATCTTAATTTTGCCTGCTTCCTCCTCTCCTGCCTTGGTTAAAAGTCAAAAACCCGTTTAGGCTCATTCTCCCTATTGAAAAGCCAGCCCAGCTTAACCAATCGGAAATGGCCCATTGCACAATAAAGCCCCAGGAAAATATTTCACAGCTTCAAGGCTTTATGCAAAATAAATTGGATACCAGGGTGTTCTTCACCATCCTATTACTCCTGCCATCTGCATGGACTAAAAATAAAGCAGCAGCTTGAGGAAAGGTTTGATAAAATGCAGCCGAGAAATGCACTGGCAAAGCTCTAACAGGCCCTGAAAACACTGCTGCTGGCCACACTTGCATCAGCCTCGATGCAGACAGTCTCCATAGGATCTCCTTGTTGCGCAGGGTAATGCCATCCTGAACGAGATACCCTGGCTAGAGACTTTGTGTTACGGAGGAGCTCCCTCTCTCCCCGTCATAGTGAAGTTGGTTCCAAACTGGCATGAAAAGGCAATCTAATTCAGACAACTTATTCCATGAGTAGAAAGGAGGCAGTTAGTGCCCTACAGGTCACATGAGGAGCTCCTCAGGGACTGAGGTGGTACGGAGTGGGAGTCACGGGGCTGGGGGATCATCATGTTGTAGGACAGGAAATGTCTCTTCACAAACGCCAGTGGCCGGCACTTCAAAATAGCCCAGGCTGGGGAAGGATACGCACAACGCGGATGGTTATCCCAGTTTCTGCTGGACCAGCATACCAGTGCTGGAAAATGAAGGCAATGCGTGTCTGTGAGACTACTCCTCTGCCTCCCACACTGCCTCTTTGCAAACTATCATTCAAAACTTTTCAGACTCATTATTGTCATTAGCAATATGACAGCAACGTGCAAAAATGTATATAGGCGGGTTCTTGCTATGTGCTTAATTATAATCAGCTGAGAAGCTGAACAGCGGGACGCTTAAGCGCGCGGCTGACCGCATGATGACTAAGAGCAGCGCCAGCGCTAGGGCAAAGCACTGTCACGGCTGCTGCCACCGCGGCACGGCCGCCGCCGCCGGGCCTGCCCGAGCGGCCCCAGCGAGCGAGCCGAGCGCCGCGTGCGGCCGCAGCGGGTGAAGGCAAGGGGCCACGGAACTAAATGGCTCACCCCAAACTACATCACAGCTTGGTAAGACAACCAGCTACAGAAATTAATGGTTTTTGCTTTCCGTGCTCATTAGCGACCCTCAAGGCGGCCTGAGCCAACCAGTGTGGTGATAAATTCAGCTACTTTGGGTGTTTTGTTTTGCTAGGAGCATGGGTTTCTGGTAACTTTAGCAATTACTGCTGATGAATAAGAGTGATCTCCAAACTCCAGGGCCTGCGTACACCTAGTCTCACAGTAGCAACAGCACAGGCGTAACACTGCTGCCAAAGTATGCCTGACAAAAATACCAAATCATCAAATGTAGAACATCTTGCCACGTGGAAATGCTGAAGATATTAGGAGTTTAAAATCACAGCGGTAACTTTCTCGATTACATGAAGCAATACACGACCAAGAGCCCAAGGCTTAACATACCCATAACAGTGCTGATTGGTAGTGCCGCCTGATTCATCCTGTCAGTAACGTGTAAGCCCTCGCCATTTTACTGCCCAACACAGCAGTATTGCAGTATTTTTTTCCCGCACAGTACTGCATACTGAGCTTACACACAGCAGACACCACTGAGTTCGCACGGTGCAATTTCTTCCTTCCCTCTGCCGTTCCCCACCGCGGCGCCAACCGCTCACGTCCCACCAAGCCGCAATATGGCTGCCAGCGCGCTGCTTACGGAGCAGCACGGGAGGTTGGACAGGCCGGCTGCAGGCGAACATGGGCTGGAAGAAAAACCCTGCCTTTGAGCCTGAACCTCCCTGCTAATGTTTGCAACACAAAAATCACCCGAAGAGCAGGTGTTAGCCCGCAGCCTCTCTGTGGGAGCTGCCGCACCCCACTCACGCAAAATGGCTGACGGGAGGAAGCCAGTCCCGAAACCCTGCACTGCCAGGTCTGGCGATGGGGGCGTCATGAGAGCCGTGAGCTCGCTGCCTCAAGATAAACCTGAGTTTTAGCACCAGCCTCGGTCTACCCCGCAGTCTAAGACCACAGCTTGCAGCCACTGCCTGCGCACGCATTGGTTTGCCCTGGTGGCGGCAGCCTGCAGCCCGTGGGCACTTGTTCCTCCAGCACCATAGCAGCCCCAGGAGCAAAACCTGCCGCCGTGTGCCATGCAACCACCCGCTCGTCCTCCCCAAAAATGGCATCGGAAAGACCCCAAGCAACGGCCATGGCCACCTGGCCCTGTCCCCCGGGCGCCATCCTACCTGCTGGCGTTCCCTGCTCAGCCACACGTGCCCACGGGGTCCCGATGCTGTCCCAAGGGCTGTGCCCGCTGGGGGCTTCCGAAGTACTTAGGAGCAATGAAGAAGTCTTCCCCTCCCTCCCCGTTTGCAGCAGCAGCCCGGGCGTGGGCGCTGCAGCCCCAGACAGGCGGCAGCAGCGCCTTGAGGCTCCTCAGCAGCCACGAGCAGCACCCGGGCCAGGGCCACGGCGCCCAGCCGAGCCCGTGGGCCGGCAGCTGCCTCTGCTCTGCTGGACCGCGGCAGGCAACGCGGCGCCCAGCAGCAACGCGTGACACAGGGAAAGCCGCCGTTTCTCACTGTGCAACAGTGATAGTTTCAGAAATAGATCAAACGCCTTGAAAAAACGCGGGAGCGTTATTTCTTTGGATCTGACCTCGGCGGGCACACGTGCAGCGACAGGTCTTTTCTTCCGCGGTTCAGGGAGATCTGGGATCTTCCATCCCCTTCCAGAAACAAAGGCAACTGGGTGGCACTTTGCAAAGCCTAATAACCTCGTTCAACTTCCACCCAGGCGCTGTTCAGCAAAGCAGTACCTAGTGATGGACACTGGGGAACCCGCGGTGCTTTAGTGTTTTTCAGCCCTGGAAATGAAGATTGCGAAAGCCAAGTGTCACAGCTACGGCTTTGCGAGGGACCGTGTTACACGCAGCAGGCAGGGGAGCTTCCACGTACCCCGTGATCTTATTTGACCATAGCGGATGGCTGTGCCTAATTTTCACTTAGGTATTTCCACGCAGGAACAGGAGCAAGAGGGAAGTACTCGTAAGGCAGTGGCAACCTAGACCCCACTGTTCCTCGGGTGCCCTTCGTGATGGCACCACGCATCGTGCGGCTGTCCTCTGTAAGCAGCTGTATTTGTGGGGTGTAAGTCAGTCCCATACGCAGCTTTAGGCAGAAGCGATTAGATGAACAATCTGTGGGAGTCTGACCATGGAATTTAAAAATGCAAAAATATTCCATGCAAATGGTTCAAAAAGTTTATTGAATATTTAATTTACAAAAATCATATCCCCTATGAGGTGTCTACGCAAAACTGGATAAAATAAACTGCATATAAAACCCAACCCTAGTAATGCAAATATAACACAGAAATGAGACCATGGGAAAGAAAAAAATATATATATAATTAAGACATACATATGACATTCATTAAGGATTGTCCCAACCATCCAAGAATTGATTTCAACACGATGCCTTCTTCCTAGATACGTTATACATTTCACCGTTTTATACAAGTTCTTCTATATTCCATTGGTCCAAATTGACAATTAATAAAAGCTTTTGCACTCTTTCTTAGCTACTATGCCAATTCTGTCATTCCTATTTTGATCAGGAGGTGGAAACAGACAGTACATACATTTAACATGCACTATTAGGTGCAACTTAGGTGCAACTTACTATCTTTGGTAGGGACCCCAAATCTGCAGTGAAGTCAGCTTTTTAGAATTCCAAGAATTTCAGTTTTAATTTTGGCAAAGAACAGAACTAATTCCGTTGTTTAGCAGAACGTTACTGACACTTTCTCCTGAATGTACAAAAAAAAAAAAAAACAGTACAGTGTCTCTGTGTAGCTTAGAAACGGAGGTTATCTATAACGGTTTCAAATTATTTGCATAATATTCCTTGCATAATATTTGCATAATTTGCATAATTTGCATAATTTGCATAATTTGCATAATATTCCTTGACTTAAATATGGTTATATCAAATGTTATTACTGCAGGCCTGCCTGTTTCATTGTATGAATAAAGGATGTATGGTACACAGAATGCAACTGCAATTCCATGCTGCCTTTTTTTTTCTCATTTTAAAGCACTGACACTATTCCAGTAGGTAGCTGCACAGATTTGGGTGTCAGTTTCCTTTTGAACAAGCAGAAACCTCTCTGGGTGACTCAACACTTGTATACAACACTTGTCAACTTTTTAAGGTTTCCCTGGGATAGAGGAGAGTAAAACAAACAGGCAGTGAGGAGATTAGAGACAATCAGCTCTAGAGTGTTTGCAGCCCTCCCCCCTGGGATAACAGGAAAAGGAGGGCAAAAACCAGGAAAATCCATGCAAAAGCCAAGAAATCTCACTTTAAAAGAGAAGGAAAAAGTAACCAGACTGTTTCCTTCATAACATTATTATTTACTAAATATTGGCCAGTATTTGATTAATTGCCATTAGCTGCAACTTCCAAGCATTTTCTTCTCCTTTTCACACACTATCTGGAAAAGAAAAGAAAAATTATGCCCCTCCCCAGTCCCTCTTGGTGAAAATGCAATTTACTTGCATAGCCATGATTTTCTTAGCTGATAACATTTAGTGGAAGACTAACTAGACTTAAACACTAGGTAAATCTGCTCACCTATGAGTAAAACATGCAATATTAAGACAGACAGCTCATTGCCCTTGAAAAGGGTTTTTATGACAATTACTAATTTGGCAGAGAAGAAATGTTTCAAAATGCTTGAAAATCATTTTAAGAGCCTCAGTGAAGAACATAATTGTTACAATATATTAGCAACTTCTGTGGCATAAACATTTTAAAAAGCATCAGCAAGGTATTAAATATAAAAGCAATATGTATATACCCCTCCATCCTCAGAAAAGCATCATGATTTGTAGTGTACTAAGTCAGATTTATTGACTGGGGAATTAAGGCATATCCAGTAGACAATCATCTCTATTGTCTCAGCTCCACATAATTCGCTGGGAACAACCCGTATCGGCCTTTGCAGACACCCCTCCACCAGCCGTCATCAATCATCTCTATGTTTGTGATGATGTCATCTGGATCAAAGGAAATCTCGTCATCACCGGCTGCAGGAAGAGAGGAAGAGGTGTCAGCTCGGAATTCGCACAGCACCAATCTCATCTATCAGTCGACCACTGCTAAAAATTGCATATACAGCTATCACATCGCCCTCACCCATCAGGGCTTTTGGAAACGAGATGACAATCTGGAATGAGGGCGACCTCCTCATCCTCAGGGAGACGAGGCAGTTGGTTTTTATCTCTTGCCTGTTGGCTGCACTTCTAACTTGCAACAGCAATTGCTGTCTAACGTGTAGAAATGTTAGAGACTTTCTTTGATTCTCCTCGATTTATCTTCATTTGATTCTTTTCAGAATTAATCAGTCAAGACATTAATTGGCTGTTTACACTAAGTGTTTACAACAGGGTTAACACTTGGCTAGCAGAGGTCTTTGAAACCTCCACCCTCTCTAGAAATAGTGGACAGTGGTTTTCAAAAGTGCCTCTATGCTACTTATTGCTAATCACTAACCAAGCACTTGCTAAGCACTGCTAATTCTTTATATCTTCATTTCATGTATACTACGAGAGGTTAGAAGATGAAAGGAAACAGAAAACCCAGGCTATTACTTTTTCAGAAAAAAAAAAAAAAAAAGTTTTCAAAATACAAGTTTAAGAACAAGAGCTTTGCTTACCAGCTTGATAATCATAAAGGGCTATGGCTGTAATTCCAAGTTCATTTTCATATTCATCATAAGCATTTTCTTCTAAAGAGTTGAACAAGAAACAAATTAAAAAGGTAATGCATGCTACCTATGCAGCTACAGTTTTTATACTGTAGTATCCCTGCTTTAATTCTACAGCTAACCCACAAACGAAGCAGGAAATCACTATGCAAATTTTTAGCAGTGCTGACTTACCTTCTGTTAGAAATTCTTTTTTAATCACACATGTAACAAAATCCTGAAAGGAAACCTTCATAAGTAGGTATTAATACAGCAGAAAACAGTCTTATTCCAGGAAAGCTTTTGTAAAATGTCATAGAACAGTAACTGAGCCCAAGGTCAGAGTGTAAAACACTAATACGGTTTGTTAAGTGTGCATGTGTGTGTGAGGAAAAAATGGTGTGTTTAATTTCCAGGGTTTTGCACCAGAACAAACAGATTCATTCTTCACACCTCATTTAGTAAGCAGAAAAGGTGAGAAAAAGAAATTTAGGAGAACTCTATTCTTTCAATGACACTATTAGTTTCAGAGTTTCTTACTGCAGTCACTCATGAAGAAGCACTAAACACGTCAAATTAATTTCAAAACCAAAGAACTGTTGTTACAACTTTTTAGCTGGTAGGTTAGCATTGGCTAGATACTCATTTAAAATCCATCCCTAAGTGTTTTTGGGTTTTTTTGTTTGTTTTTTTCAACTGCATTCCACAGGGTAGGAATTCCTGTTCCTGAATTTCTGTATGAATTAATACACTAAAGACCATCGTCATTATTCCAACATTGTCCCACAGAAGTTAAAAAATTTCAACCTTCCTCTAGCAATGTCTTTGCTTTCCAATTACCATTTGTTGGCATGGAATCTAAAAATTCTAATCAGACCAAGACCTTAGAAAACCAGGTCAGAGAGATATCAGCACGAGTAGGCTTTAAATCACGGCACAAGGAAGCAAAGCTTTATTATATTGAAGGGTTTCGCAGGAGAAAAGAAACACTCTACCTGCTTGATATTGGTCTCCTGCCCCTGCCACTTCATAGACGGTCTCCGGCTCGTATTGCGGCTCTCGCTGGCTCACTGCCTCTTGGTAGTCCGACTCTGCAGCTTTGTAGCCAGGGTCTGGCTCGCGCGCAGCAGAATACGCTGCGCTAGAATTCTTGTGGGCAGACTCTGCTTCACAGGAAGCTGCATCCTGCAAAGATATAGATGAAGTTTGCCAGGATTTTATTAAAAAGTTCCTATACTTAGGATCAAAAATTTGTTACTCTAAACGTTTTTAACAAACCTCATAGACCGGGCTTGAGGGTGCCTTCTGTTCAGCTGGCAGTGTGGTAGGAGATGGTGGTGGAGTTTGTTTTTTGGCTTTAGCTTGTTCCTTAGTCAAACAGAAAGAAAAGCTTCAATTAGCCTAACCTGGAAACAAAGAAAAATAGGACTGGACTCACTGGATCATTATGCCTGCCTGAAGGTTCGGACTGGCTGTAACAGTAAAACTTCAGTGATACAGCAAAGCAGAGAAAAACAAAGAAATAAAAACCACACAGAACGTATGGATGCATCTGTTTAAAAACGGAGTACCCAGTGTTCTTTGGTACATTTCCACAGGAGCTGCAGGGTTTCTGTGTTCAGTATATTCTGTTCACTAGCTGACTGGGCCTCATGCTCCTGTTTAGTGTAAGTTTAGAGAACCTAATGCTTCCATGATCCAATTACAGCACTGATGCATCATCCTGTAAGCTTTTGTGGGTCTGCAGAGCACCTGACAAGGTAGAAGCTAGAAGAAAATTAAATCCTCTATATACTGACAGTGAGGGGTTCAAGTGTCTAAAAGAACTGCAAATGGTAGAAATAAGAGCAGCTATATTCTGTTATACAAAGAACATGAATCTGTTAAGCCTTCTGGCATTCAAGAACTTCACACCATGCCATTCCATCCCTGAATCAGAGGGCAAACTTACTACTACCATGGCATAACTTCATAACTACTACCATGGAAGCTGGAGACTGTAGCCCAAGAAACTTGACATTCCTTGCATGACTTAAAAATAGTTTGCAACTTGGTACTGTCAGCTACTTACTTAATTTTGCCTCTCTCACAGAGGAAAAAAATAAAAGGTAATGGTGAGGAGTGGGAGACTGTGCACTGCAGTTGTTCAAGTGCATCAAGCCTCAACTCCTCAAAGGATCTTCAGGAGAAATTATAGTCCAGAGATGAAGCAATCTCTCACAAGGAATTCTTCCTTTCCATTATTTGTCAAGCTCAGAATCAAATACATCAAGCAATGAAAGGAAAATGCGTCTTGAGAACACAGCCGTCTTTGAAGACCAATTCAAAGCTTGATATTGAGCTTTCTGGAAAAATATGTTCTCGTGAGACCAGCCCTTCCCCACTTTTAACTGTTATGCTATGCATGAAAAAGCACTGGCAAAGCATTTATTAGAACTCAAATTTGGATTTGGGGACAAATTAATTAGTATCAATCTCTTAACAATTTCTAACACTGAAAGAGTTTTCACGTTCTTTGTCCTGTGAAATGGTCTCTGTAATCCACCCTGCATTTAAAACCGCCACGGTTAGATTGCCATAAAACCTTCAAAATGCAGCATGGTCCTCCTCAGGCAACCTGAGAGCTGGGTTTCTTCTACATTAAAATGCTCCATGTGAAACTGCATCTTGAATTGTTCTCTAAGGTAGCAGAGGCTCTCTAAAAATCACGAGGCACTGGCTGATTCGAAACAGCAGTTAAAGAGCTGCTCCCTGAGCACTATTTGACTATGCGACATATGTGAAAGGCAAAAAAGAAAAAGGATTACCAGCAAACAGGATGCTGGAAGGAATGCAGTCCATATGTACGTTCCCACTGTGGGAGTACATATGCCCACGTACTTTCTTAAAGTGACAGAACTTTCTGTCAGTGCAAAGAAGTTTTCTTAAAGAAATAAAGTCCTCTTAAGACCAAAGTTCCCCCACCACATCCCTTACGGTATCTGTGGATGGAGCAGTTGCATCCCTTGTCCTTTCATGACCAATTTCTGAGCAAGTGGCACATCCAGAACCACTTAGTTTCCCCTTAACCTTATCCTCCCTCCCTCAGTGTCTGCAGAATCACACAACTAACCTTGGAGATGTTCAGTCTGGAAAAAACATTCATCAGCTGGTTATGGTGAAATTTAAATAAATACCAGCTTTGGAAAAAAAAACAACCAACCAACCGAACACCACAAACCTTCAAATGTGTCCAGGCAACAGAATTTTGATGCAAGCAAAAGAAAAATGAAGCACAAGGGCTTGAACTTATCCCACACTTACAGCAAAAATATCAGTAAAGACTGTAGAGAGAGAAAGGAAAAAATATAACAGTTCAGTGACTCACAAAAGTCTGTGTTACTACATTTCAAACCCTTTTGGAGAACTGTTTCCCCAGCAGAAGGAAACCTCAGTGGAAAAGCTGAAAGGGCTAACAAACCCAAACTCACCACTACATACAGCTCTTATTTATAAGCATAGGACGACCCCAAATGAACAGCAAGGGATTTAAGGGGGAAGCTGAATTTTTCCCTCACTCAGCTGAGATGTTGAAATGGAAGGGGAAGAAAGACCAATGGGAATCCTAAGCAGAAACCTAGACTCATCTGCCAACATCCTCCTTCCTGATTATAAAAATGACTCCAGCTGGCAAAGGGTGAGTACTCTAACAGAGAGCCATTCGGCATCATAGCACAACCTATATTATTTCAAGACTGGGATGAGTTAGGCAAACAATTACAGAGTTCAGACAGAGAGAACTGAAGAAGTCACTGGGAGACAAAAGCAGCCTGATATGAAAGACCTTAGGCTCCACAGGGACGTTGAGAGCCAGCAGGATGTTGTCTTGCCTTACCCTAACCAAAACTTGGCAACAAACGCACGCACCCATCCCTTTGACCAGGACTGTACCCAAGACCAAGCCTGGACACAAACCTACTCCCAAGGAAAAATATGCTCCCACCAATACTCCTGTCAGCTGTGCAACAAGTGAAAAATCCTCGCATGAGCACGAGGGTAGATTTCCCACTTCTGATGTGCGTGAACTTCAGAGAGTTCTGTTCTCTCTATACCTACCCTTTATGGCCAGCGTCACCTCAAGGGAACTGGGAACCTCTCCTAAACCATTATTATTCTTCAATCACCATATCAGCAAAGCAGGCAAGCTGAGTCCTCCAAACAGCCTCAGTCTCCACAGTGCTGGAACAAAGCTGCTGAGCCTCATGAAACAGAAGGATGGTGCAGTGAAACTGTGTATTATCTCCTAAACCTTAAAGGAAAACACCAGTATCACTACTTGTAAGGACCGAGGGAACACGGAAGACATTTCCCTGCAAACACGGCTGCCACCACATGATGGGGTCTGAAGGTCTCGTTGTACCTTGAGGAATGGCAATCTGATTACAGGGAGTACTGAGCAAGGAATGTATATAAAGATCAGTAAAGAAGAGTATGAGATAACATGACGTTGACACATGACCCAAAAGACACACACCTTCATGAGGTAGTTGCCAAGAAGTCAAGAACTGAGTTAAGTATAAAATATTTTAGGATCAGCAGTAAGAGAAGTCTCATCATCTGGCACTCAAAAAACTACTATGATAGTAAGGTAGATTTCTGGCCTCAGAACATCTGCTTTAAGGCCCAGGCGTTCAAGAAAGGACTGCACTGTTTACAGACACAGCTTTCATAAATTCTCTCAAAAACAATAAATTCAAAGTAAGGAAACAAGTGTCCCTAAACATGGGTGTTCTTTTGCACCTCGAAGTTGACCTGAAAAGCTTCGGACAAGCTAACTAGAAAGACTTGGAGCCACCAGCCATCTTGTCTGAGAACAAAAGCTGTGATAATGAAATGTAGTTATTGTCATGAGAAAACATGCACCTCAGAAAGCAAAAAGACAGAGGAGGATCCAGTTCCTCCTAGGGACTGATAATTTCTCTCCAATTCCCTCAACAGGAACTAGAAGCAGGGCTTTCCAAAGTGATCTCATGGTTGCAGAAGGGCCTTATTAACAAAGCAACACCAGTACACCCATAAAGGCGCATTACAGTTCTTTGTCATGTGAAGAACTGTGAAAGCACCCACTGAAATAAATCCTCCTATTATATGGATAATAGTTTACTATGGATAGTAAGTCATAAGTCAGAATACTATCCAGACCTATTGTCTGGATACAGGAAGAGAAATGCCAGGAAAAGGGAGATCTCCCCTTGGAATAGTGGAGCTGCTCTTTTAAAAGCAGAACTGCCCCCAGAGCTGAGGGACTACATCACTCCCAAAGTTGCAGTGCTGGTGGCAAGGACAAGGGCTGGGAAGGGTGAGCAGTGAAGAATCACATTGTAAGGAACAGAGTCCAGTGCTAGACCTAGATACTGGTGATGCATAAGCTTAAAGGCACTGAGACATGCTGGAAATGATGGATAGTAATTCAAGAGTGAAGACAGCTGCTGCTGGCTAGAGGAGCTGGGGGCTTCCAGCTGAACGGCTGCTCCAGAAGGTGGTGCTGGATGATACACAGGGCCTTTAGCACACCACGTGTCTCTACCCTTATGAACTCCTCCCTGCCTAAGAGAATTTGATATTACCAAAAGAACAAAGTACAACAAGGCTAAAGTAGGACAAGGTCAGACAGTCTAGATTAGTGCTCAGGATTAACATACTTATTTTAGAACAGGAAAAATACAAATATCATGTACTATTAGGTGTTATGTCCATCACCACGATCTGCTGTCCAATATACACATGCTGCATGCTGATAGATGGTTGACTTTGCAAGCAGATAAAGCACAGGTACCAAAACACATACATACGCCCCCCCTCCCTTAGGCCTAGCTGGAAATAGGGGAAAGTATCCCTTAAGAAGATACTCTCTTCTCCCAACATTACACTGAAACACAACAGACAGACTGCACAAGCGGGATTTTAATTTTACTGACCTCTAGTTTCCTTCGAGCCTCCTCCTGTTCCTGTTTCTCCCTAGCCATTCTCTGCGCTCTTTCCGCTTCTGCCTTCCTTCGGTCTTCCTGCTCTTTTTCCTTGGCTAGGTTTTCAAAGTTAGCTCGGATGCTGCTTGTTTTATTAGCGACTGTAACATTAAAAAAATCAGGTGATTTTTGTTTACGGTTGTGCATAATGGTAGCCTGGAATTAGTTCATGGTATAAATTCCCACTAGGATGGAACACGTTTCTGTAATTTCTGCTGTCTCAGCTCACAGCACATTCAGCAAATTCTTTCTATCCCTCTTTCTGCCTCACCCCTACTGTTCTGACCCCAAACTTCTTGCAAGTCACATTCCTCTCTGACTTAAAATCTGCCTCAGCATTCCTCACTCCTTTCTTTCTGCCACGGTTTAGGCTCTACCCCTCCATTCCTTCACTCAATCTATTCTCCACTCTTTCTTGCTCTTTACTCTTCCCTCCTTGATTCCTGTTCCTCATGGTAGAGGAACAAAACTAAACAAGCAAAAAACCTCTAAGGGGAGCAGGGAAAGAGAAGCAGAGGTTGTTACAGAGACCTGCAAATACAGAGGTTCCCTTTAGATGATCCTTACTACTCACTGCTACGTCAATAGTCGGACCCTGGGCTTCTCTGGGACTTCAGAGAAATGATTTTGGGAAATGGCTTACCAGCTTCTATTGGCTTGGTCTTCTGGTAACTTGATGTTGGTTTCTCAATATCTTCAAAAGTTGCTGCATTCTATCAGAGAGAAAAAAAAAAAAAAGAAAACAAGAGTAAAAAACAAGCTCTTTTACCACAAAAATCACAAAAACATCCAGACAGCATGAATCTGTGACTTATTTGATTGTGATTCTACTCCCATGTTTTTTTTTTCACAATACCAGAAGAAAAAAAAAAAAACCAAGAAGAATCAAAACTTAAGGAGTAATTAGTTCAACAAGTCAAACTGTTTAATCTTCATGCACACATTAAACTCCTATTACTCAAAAAAAAAAAGTTTATGAACAGATGATTCATAAGGCAACTCTTAAACATTTACCGTGCAGCTGCTTATTTCTAATCCACGTGGTGTAGGATTTTACCAAGGTAAAAGCATCCAGTTCTCTTAAACAAACAGATTGTCTGAAGAGAGGAAGTATTTTGAGGGCAGTATTCAGTTAGGAGCTTCTGGGTATTTGACTCCTGCAGCCACCATAAGAAGGACTGCTACAGACTTTCAACCTCTTCCAATTTCTTACTTTTAAATGACTTACATACAGCTGAGAGGGATAATTCAGTAAATAAGCTTCCACGTGGACCTTCTCATCTTTTAGTTTTTTTAAATTAAAGAATGAAGAAATAGAAAGAGGGTATCAGCTGTCCTGTCTTTTACTGTTGTAGGATAGTACAACAAATTCTCTTAAGGGGAAGGTTACTTCTAACTGAAGTGGGCAAAGATGAAAGACAATGGGCAGTTATTTTAAGCAGCCCACTCCAACCATATCCTCAATGTACATGATAAGGCACTAGCTGGTTGTTAAAAGATATGACTGACAAAATGGAATTTTCTTATTCTTTTGTGCAATTTTTGCTGTCCTTTCAGTTTGATGCTTCAGCTTTCCATACCATGCAAACATGTGTGTATAAATTGGTATCATACAGCCTTGCTTTTGTAAAAAGATTTAAAGAAACATAGAAAAACTTCACTGTTAGACTAGAGAAATATCCAGTAACAGAGATATAAATACTATAAATCTAACCACGATATTTTGTATCCCTGCTGACTATTGAAGTCATGGCTCTTTTAAGCTGCTTACCTTATCCATTCGATCTTTCTGCACACCATACTTCCCACCAAATCCTTTTGAGTAATCTAAAAGCAGGACAAATGGTCAGAACAGGGAATTTGTTGTCCATCTTTCTGCCAGATGCAAACAGCCATTTCAAATGCAAATAGCCACTTCAGCTGCATGCAAAGACACAGGGACAGCCGCCAAAGAAAATGCAACTTGGTTTTTGGATGCAGAAAGGATACATAACTGCAAGAGCCTTCAGGTACACCAGCAGATGAGAGGGATCATAGGCCACATGCATTCTTTGAGTAAACATTAAGCTGAGGACTGACGAGGTTTCAAGCAAAGAGTAAGGGATAAGCCCTTCTAATGCATCACTTCTGTAACACAGCCTTTCACAGCACCAAATCTTAGCCTTCTGTAATAGTCATGTAACCTAAACCACTTCGCTTTGCTCAAAGCTGTGATATCCAGTCTTCAGTGATCACGGAGGTGTTTTTTTCTCAACTTGATACATTCTACAAATGGCAGGAAATGTAACAAATTTCCTGTTCCAGGAGTTCTAATCATGATACCCAACTGATGAACATTTGAGTTATTAGCAACTCCTGCTTGGAAAAATGAAAGGGCCAATTCCCCAAGACAGCATGATCTTGCAACAACTCACCACCACGGAAATGGATGGCCCTGCTGCTTGATATCATCTCTGCTGCACACTCTTACTCTCACCTAATGCTGGCTCTAGCACTTGTTATGCTCCAGAACCGGTTTAATTAACTAGCGGAATAAAAAAAAATAATATAATAATATCAATTTTCTGCTGTTTCTAGTGAGCTGGAAATCTCCTTGAGAGAAACGTCTACAAGCACCAGAGCCAGCGCAATGGAGAAAGCAGGAGTGTGTGGCTGGGCAAACACCTCTTTCTGGTGGCAGTAAGCTGTTGAGCTGTCTGTAGAAACACAAGCTTAGACTTTGCAGATGGAAAGGCTTTCATATATATCCCTGGAAAACAGTTTCAGTTACTCCTTCTTCTCTCAGTCCCCAAATCACTTGGGTCAACTAGACAGCTATCTTAGTGTTTGGACTTGGGTTTTGCTAAGGCACATCTGACACTCTGGAAGCTTGGATTTGTTTCACTATTGCACAAAAAAGTATTGACTGTAAGAATGAGCAACCTCATTTTCTTCAGCTTTGTATGTATTTTCAGCCAGAATAAATATACTACACTTACATTTTCCTGATCCAGACTTCTCACTTTAAGATAACGGAAAACCAGGAATTCATGGTTTGTACCCCAACTATTTCACAATGAATAAAGAGAGCATTATAACAATATTTGCTCACCCAAGAACGACAAACATTCCCTATTTCTTGTTTTAAAGACTACAATTGCTTTAAAATGATCCTGCCGTAATCCACTGCTTGCTAGTGGAAACACGTATGGTCCTTATCTGAATATTTTTTTTCCACCAGTTTATCCGGGCAAAGTTTCACGTTAAGACTTCAAAACTGGCAAACACAATGTCATTAACATGATACTAGCAATTATGTTTTTATGATCACATTGTATGTATATCTATTAACTACATGCATAATGTTGTAGAGCTGTTAACTAAACATTGGATATCTGTTTCCTGAATACAGGCTTCCTTTATGTAACTCATTTTAAAAGTAAAATGGAAGAACACTGCTAGGTAACATAGAAATAGAAGCGCAAGGAAGTGTCTGCACATTACTAGCATCAATCTACTTAGACAACTATTTAAGACTGTGCGAGAAGTGGCTGCACTGATAAGAAAGAAACAAGTGAAAACGGTGCCTTGTTGAGATTCATGCTTGGCTAGTTTCTCCTTGTATTCAAACCCCACAGCAGATGGGTCCTGCCTTTCTCTCTGTACACCAAATTTCCCTCCGAAACCACTCTTATAGTCTGAAAAAGCCACATGTAATAAAATAAAATGAAGGGAGGAAAATAAAGAAGTTTAGTCACAGACACTCAAAGTAATTTTTACAACATTTCTGAATTACCAATAATTTTGGATGGTGAAAGAAATTTCAGTACATTTTTGAACGTGTAAACTCAGAAGAAGTTTCCAAATAGGATTAAAAAGTGGTCAACATGAGGTATCAGACAGGAAAACCATTCTGAAGTCTCAGAAAAACAGTACTTCTCAGCATTTTTCATACATGCGGCATAGTACACTTGCTTATCCACATTATGAACACAAACCTATACATAAAATATTTACCAAAACAAAACAAGAAACAAGAGGACTCCCACCTACAAGTGCAATGAGCTTCCTTCATCAGCATGTTTAATATTGGTCATGTACAGTACAGTCTGAATTCTTAAAAAGGTGTTTAGGTAAGGTCCATACATAATAGTCTTCAGGTATTTCTATACAGCATAGTTTAAAAAAGAAGGAATATCCCTGCTGCTATTCTGCTGCAGAAAAAAAAGCTCTTAGCTAAGAGTTATGACCATTCACTACTGCTGCTTTAGAACAGCCTTTTTAACCTACAGTATAAAATGAGAGCAGCAAAAACAGGGCTTGAGGTAATCTCTCACAGTAAAACCTGTTGGAATATCCAACAGAAAAATATTCTGGGAGACAATTTTAATTGCTTTAGTTTAATTAAAGGAAAACTATTTAATTTAATTCCTTTAAGTTAAAAGAGGAGATAGGTGGGGGCAGGGGAGAAATGGTTGCTTTGGACCTTATTTTCTGCTTGCTACTCTTTCATGGGAATAATTGTCATACAGTCGGAGAGAAAAGACAGCATTCAACATTAAACATTAGATTTCCCCTGCACGGGAGAAACCCTGTAGGTTGAAATGAAAAGGAAAAAAAAAAAATCCTTGTGGAATGTTTTACAAAGATTTTGGCAATTTGTGATTTGTACAGACCAGTTGAAAAGGGAAAAAATAATCCAGGCCAGCTGCAGACCCATAAGGTTGCTCTGGTTATCATTAAGTCAGAACTTCCAGGGGTTCAATATTAGATTTGTTCTAAGCTCCTTTGAAGACACCAGTACGACCAAACACAGCGACAGTTCAAACAGAGGAAAACGAAATACATGTTAGCCACTGTAAGAGTGTAGCCAAAGATACAAGGGGGATGAGGGTTCACACAGGGAAAATGAGCCTAAACAACTGAAGCTAAAAAGAATGGCCAAGAATCGTGAGCAAAAATACCTTTCTGGGATTCGTGGAGCTGCACTTTCTCCTGGTGATCCCAGCCAAGCGCACATTTGTCTTGCCTGTCTGTCTGCACACCAAACTTGCCTCCAAACCCATTCACATAATCTGCGTGCATGAAATTCCAGAAAACATTACCATCGTTTATGATTGTAAAGAGTATTTAGAAAGAAAGAGCAACATGGCAGGTTTGTTACTGGATATGCTGTCCTGTCATTAATAATAATATGCTCCAGCCTTTATGCCCCTGCTAAACTACCTCCACAAATGGAAGGACACCCATCCAGTAATTTTAGGATCACGGTGTAGGAAAATGCCTCCCAAATCCAACGTAGATTACAGTACACAGAGTCAGTAATACTCAGATACATGAAGAATCTGATGCATTTTCTATCTAAAGACAAATCTTACAATATGTGCATATCTACACATGCATACAATGCAGGTATATAAATAATAAAAGTATTAATACTGCCTCTGTAGACTGTAGACCTGTGCAGTTACACATTTATTTCAGTAATATCCATAAGGACCTAGCTCCTTTGGAAATCAAACAGAGAAAGTCAGGGACAGTTTACAATGTCTTGCTTTTCGTTTAAGGGAATCAAAAATCAACTTACATAAAGGGCAAACACACATTTAGCAAAACAAAGTATGTTTTTCCAGGTCTGAAAGGCTGATTGATTTGAATCAGTATTCTTAAAAAAAAAATAATAAAAACCTTTCTGTGATTCATGTTTTTCCGTTTTGCCTTGATAGTCAAAACCAACAGCACTTTTGTCCACTTTGTCCTTGTCAACACCATATTTCCCACCAAAACCTTTGGAATAATCTAGAGATAAGAGTAAAGATTTTTGCTTATAAATATTCAACAACAAAATATTATCCTGGAAAACCATGTTAACTGTATCTGCAAACATTAAATTACATATTAAAAGAAGCATCATCATCCTGTGTCAATCTTGGTTCCTGACACTGAAGTCATAAATTCTTTAGATTACGTTTTCTTAACATGGACAGTAAAATGGCATCATATGTAGCTCAACTACTCGCTGGTATCAGCACAGCAATTCTGCAACTTGATTCCTTGATAAAATTCTTCAGACACTAATAGTAAAGTGCACTTCAAAAACTGAGTCGGCAACAGCCTGTAAGCTTTTTAAACAAATAGTCCCCTCATCTCTAACATTCCTAGAGTATAAATATTTTTGAGATAAACAGGAAACAGATGGCAAAAATGTCAACATTTTCAATACAGCACTCATTTTTTTTGATCAGATATGCCTAGAAACCTGATTAGCAGCACAGTAATAACTAAACACTACTCACTCTGATAAATGCTTTATTCTACTGATAGTTGAATCTTTTAGAAACAGTTCTTTGCTGTGGTCTCACTATTTCAAGCTACAACTTCCTGCCTCCCCCCAAAAAATCACAAAAAACTCTGGACAAATTCACATCCCCCACTTCCAACAGTGGTAACAGCAGGTTGATCATTACTCAGAATTGGTTATAACCTCTGTTTTAGGTTTATTTTTCACAAGTGAAAGTTTGCAGTGACATAAGTTTTATTCAGTATTGGTTTTCACCAGTTAGTACTAGGTGACAGTCCTATAGTTCACAGTGCTTCCTCCTAAATGGATAGGGTGCAATGCAACCAAGAACAATTCCCCGTCCCTCTAAAATGCCTTGAACCTCACTTCTACAAAAAAAGAGTCTATCTCAATGACAGGCCATCTCCTTTTATTAAAATTCCTTCTTCCCTCTTTTCTCCCACCCACATACCTCAGCATTTGATTCACAGACAACACTGCATTGGGGCCATTGTAAGGGATCTGTGCTAGGTCTGCTACACAACCACTGTAAGAATAGAAACCCATTCTAAGATTGATAAAAACCACGCAGCTACAGATGTGATTACCTCACCTTTCTGAGAGGCATGCTTCTCAGTTTTCCCTTGATACTCAAACCCAACAGCTGACTGGAAGAGAAATAGCCACGTAAATATGACAAAGAGTTAGACATCAGCAGAAAAAGCTGCTAGCACTTTAGCGGACAAACAGCATGGCAGTAAAAGATCCTTTAGTACTGACCTGACCTTCTTGAGCTGGAGCACAAATGCCTAGCTAAGATCTACGGGCTGTATTCGTTTGCATGATAATCTCATTTTCTGTTATGTCTTGCCAAAGCATATCACCCTAGCAACATCCTTGGCAGTCTTGCCAGGTTGAGCAACCCAGTACAACAGAAATTCAGCATTTCCATGCCATAGTTCATGTTGCAATACAAGACAAACCATCCCGCAAATCGTCCTCTGGTAGCATTCATGCTTATTTTAATCTCAGTGAAGAATACTGCCTGGTTAAAGGACATATTTTAACATCTCTTTGGAAATCAGGATGCTTTTCCCTAGTTTCCCATGAAGTGTCTTTTTTTTTTGCTTTAATTTAAAAAGAAATTAGACTCCATAACAGTCAATGACAATTTACTGCTACACTTCAAAGACAGCATTACGAACAGACAGCAATAGCCTTTTTAGATATTGGGAATTTTCAGATGTATACACAAATTGATAAACACAACTACTATAGGTAACGGTACAAGAAGAAACTGCTTACCTGGTCAACCCTGTCTGTCTGTACTCCAAACTTGCCTCCAAATCCTTTCACTGAATCCACTTGGGAGCAATGTTTAGAAAGCTTGGATTGATACTCATGTCCAACAGCTGACTAAAAGAAATTGGAAAGAACAAAAACAGGTATCAGTTCTATAGCTTAGTTCTGTAATTAAGAGAAAACACAGCACCAAGCAGGTTGAGCACTAGCATCGTTAACAGACACGTATCACTCCCATTCTTTGCGCTGAAGCTAAGTATCATGTAAAGTGCTACTCATTTGAGAAGTCTTTGCAAGACTGTCACCATGTTATCAGCACAGTCCGATCAAGTGGAGTGCCAAGAAAGCACAGTGACTATGTTTTAGAGGCTGTTTTACACTCTGGATTTATACATCAGACAACACTGATGAAAACAAGAAAGATATAGATGGAATTTTGGTGTCATGCAAACAAAATTTAAAGTAAAGATTAGTTCCAGATAAAATACACAGCCTGGTACTTTGGCACATAGTTACAGATCTGTTTTAGCTGCTACTAGATTGTGGTCGAATACAACTCCAACTAGATGTTCCCATTAACATTGTTTTATGGAGGCTCCCTGATCCTCTTCGTAAATGGATATTTCATGTCTACTCTCTGTGCTTTCTCCTTGCTCATGAGACGGCACCACAACATGAAGCAGCCCATCTGTACCAAGAAAGAGCAGCCCCTGCCCCACAAGCTCCTGTCTGAGCTTCTTGCTGCAACGTGAACCCGGACACAGCAACCTGGGCTGTCGTTAGGACACATGTCACTGACAAGAGGATATGGAATTACACACCTGAAAGTACACCCTACCATACTCACAGATAATATTTTCCAGTAGTTTATTAATCTAGGGCTAACATTCCTTCCTAGAGATACTCTCTAGTTCCTAGAACTGGAATCAATACTAAAGCCTTGAGGGTTGCTACGTAACATAGCAAAAAGAAGAGTTTTCTTGTACAGAGCTAAAACTGAACACCAGCCAAAGAAACTTGCAATTTTCCACTTTAATCTATGATTTGAGGCTGTTGCCTAGATGCACATCATTCCCGTCAGAGGCGGAAAGAGAAGAATCTATGATCTGTTGTATGTAACCATGTCCAGGTTGAAAGGATTAGGTGGTTTTATGTGGTCCTCCTTTTGTTTTATTGAATTGAGAGAGGTAAGGGTAAGCAAGCTGCTTTGAGTGATACTTGCTTGCTTTAGAGCAAGCACCGAACCAGACCCATGCGATGCCATTGCACATCCTAGAACTTCCCTCATCACTCACAAATTCATAATTTGCCATCTGAAATACTAGTCCCTGACACTTCAGGTGCTTTATGCAGCTCTTCACATAGGAAAGTCTTGATTTAAAATATGGAACACGGCCTGAGATTGAGAGCTACATTTTTGTTGTGCTGATGAGTCCTCACTGCTCGAGGAAATCTGGCAACTGGAACATTTTAGCAAGTTGTATCTATACCTACTTGCTGCTTCTCTTTTCTACTTTCACATGTTTAAATATCTGTAATGACTTCCCTAGAGAGAGAGACTAACAATAGAGATAGACAAACACTAACAACTGTGCCACGTGCTCTAGATGTCCCTGCTGGAGCAGGAGGGTTGGACTAGATGATCTCTAGAGGTCCTTTCCAATCTCAGCCATTCTGTGTGATTCTGATATTCCCACAGACTTGGATGACAGTGGTTACAAGTGGTCTCACTGTGTCACTACTAGGGTGATGATTCTGTCCTCAGAATGAGCCATGGCTGCGTGAAGCTCACATCACGATCCCAGCTTCTACGCTCACCGTCCTGGCAAAGCTGGAACGACAACATTCTCCAGCTTCTGCAAGCTGGAGAAGCTCATGGGCACTCCTCCTGAGCACAGGCAAAGCAAGGCTTACACTGCCAGCCCAGGCAAACGGGCACACTTACTTTATCCATGCGATCTTGTTCCACGCCAAACTTTCCTCCATAGCCATGCGAGGCTTTTGGTCCTGTTTCAAGTTCCTTCTCTTTGAGGTTCTGGTGTTCTTGGAAGACATTCTCTCTCAGCTGATGAATACTTTAAAGACAGGCAATTAGGTTGCTATATAACAAGTTTTACTGAAGAAGTTTCAGAATATAACTTTAAAGGGATGCAAAACAGAAAGTAAGAAGATACTCTAGAAGTAGGACAACTTGTATTTTTCAAGTATGCAGAGCACTTCATCATATTCTGAGAATCAGAACTTATAACACTGTCAGATATTTTTCTGAAAAAAAAATAGAAAGGGCTGGTTTTAAGCCCATACCACAGAAGAATGTTTTGCTATTTCAATGACCTTACAATTAACTACTTAAGCCTCAAATTATTGTCATGCCCCACTTGAATGTCAGTTCTTCCCAATCCTTTTTATTTAGATTGCAAGTTTTCAGAATAGGGATCATTCTCCTATTGTACAGGAGCTCTGTTTCTAGCTGGATATTTTGGACATAAACATAACACAAAATAGGGATGCAGAGAAGACATTCACCTCCTCGTGTCAGACGCTCTCTTGCAATACGCAAGAACTGAGCTTATAGTAGTGCAGGCTACAAAGGAGAGGACAAACCAAGGCGGTCACCAGAGCCCTAAACCCTTCCCATCTGAGTTTAAAGCCTACACAGCCAGTAGATGTCACCACTGCATTCCAAATAAAAGAGTAAAATTGGTAGCTGACACAAGCCACGTGGTTCAGTCTCTCTGCCTTTGCAACCCTGATGAGACCATCACATTACTCTTAGCTATAGACCATGCGAGTAGATGCTCCAGAAATACATAACCAAAATGAAGAACACAACCACAGACTTCCTAAAATTGTCTTAAAATTATGAAAAATCTTGGACACTAAGAAGTACAAGATTCAGAAGCTGGATCATTTTTGTCTCACATACCCATTTATAATGCATTCATTTTCCTGCCTGCCAGAGGGCTCAATTTGTTACCTTGCCAGAATTTTTATGAGCTTGGTAGGCCATTTTCTAAGTAAAGTCTAATAACTAAAGGAGCAAATGTACCCTTAAAATACCAAATGGAGCTGCTCAGATCACTCAAAAGCTTTTTCCCTGGCAGTATTTGCTCTGGTACAGAAACAAAGCAAAGACATTTTCCAGACACAAAGAGGCAAGCAGAATAATATTTCCTGTTAAAAAGAAAGATTTGAGAGTCCCTACACCCCAAATTTGATCTTTAATTCACATTACAAAAGACTGGCAATGTTGCAAATAATCTTCTATGGAGTATCTTGTTTTAACCATGAAGGTACAAATAACCAAGGTCACGAATGGATTAAAAGTTGCTTGGGGTAGTAACTATTAATACATTTAAAAGAGAACTGTTTTACTTGATGTGCTCTTGATGGCCGGATCCATTCACAGTTTTAGCCCCCCAGCGCTGTTCTTTCTCACTCACATCATTCTGTGAAGGTAACACGTAAAAAAGAGTTAAAAGCCTAATAATATCAGTAGTTACCTAGACTCTACAGTTCAAACCAAAGTGAACCTTTCCAATCTCACTAAGACACCTGGCTATTACGACTTGCGGTCGTCTGCGAACCCTGTGCATTCTCCCTTGCTAGACTGCACGTAACACACTTTGTGTCCCCCAAAGCTTAATTTCAAGACATGTAACGTAATTTTGGGCACAGACTACCCTGACATATCCAGGAAAGACAAGACAGGTTTGTTAAACACTCATAGGCACAAAATCCCGATCTTCTCTCCTGCTAGGAATGTGCACACATCAGTTCATCTTGCCTAGAGATAATCCCTGTCCTGAAGAGTCACTCCTTAACACGTTACGTAACACTGAGTTGATAAAATTTGAAAGCCGTACCACAAAATCAGGGTCTGTCTCCCAGTCATCAGCTCCGTCATCCTGACTGACAGAAATGGTGTGACCTGCAGTAGCCTTCCACATCTGGAATTTCATCAGAAGAAGCACTGTCATGCTCAGGTGACACATAAATTTTACATTATGCATTGATAGAGATACACTTCAAAACTCCCAATACGGTGCCTTGTATAGCTGGACAAATATTAAGCTATAGTTGCAGTGAAAATACATTTGATCATGGCTGTCTTCTCCAGGTGGTTTAAGACCACCTCTCTAAACTCTCTTTAGTTTTCCTATTGATGCTGCAGAAAGGCTAGAAATAATCACTAACACAATTTCAAAGAGAACAAGACCATATTAATAATATTTGTGCCTTTCCTTCATTCACTAGAAGTCTGCCTTAAACCACTGCTTTGAATGAATACTGTTCAGACAGGTCTTACAATCAATTTTCACTTCTGAGAGCGCCATTAATTTGAGATCCCATGCACTTGTTGAAAGAATAGCCACCTTTTTTTTCCCCCAGTCATTAACGGGAACAATGAGCACGGTATTGTTCATTCAGCAGTACCATCTGCTGTGCAATAAATTGCAGCGCTATGAAATACATCCAAACAATCACACAAATTTCCCGTCGGATCTGGACAGTAGTGCACTTGCACGCAGCAGCAGAGCCTGTGAGTTACGGCACTCATCAGGAGGTGCCTTCTGAGCGCGTACACAAACTCAGCGTCCCCTCCGCACAGCCCCGGGGAGCAGCGGGAGGCTGCCGGAGCACGGCAGCAGGAGGCAAAGCTCACGGAAAGGCAAGCAGTAACACCTAGGAACAACAGGCAACGATTTCAAGTGCGTAGTGATTTGGGATATCTCAGTTTCTCAGAAACTTATCCTCCATGCAATACCCCATCAGACGCTTAAGCTAACACTTGCAAAAGTGACTAGTGGACAGGATATCTGGCCTGCCTGCTGCTACTAGTTGCATTCTGTAACTACTACCACATACAAAGCAACAACAACAACAAAGTCTTTCTAAAAAGCAAAAATGACAACAAAGAAGGTTTTTATTCCCCCAGCCTTCCCAGGTATGTAAGCCCCAGGAAAGACTTTCTTCTTTCTTCACTATACCACTAGAATACAGTTCTGCAAGATTTCATCATTCTGTCCTATTAAAGGCCTTTTTTCTACTTAAAAATAGATTATAAGATTATGAGAGCCATGGACTATCTCATTCACACAGAAAATGGAATGAAAACTCCCCTTTAAAGACAAATGTAGGCCACAGAGATGTTCTCCAGGGATCACATGGCATTTATTAACATTTGCGCAGAACCAGACAGGCAGTTGTTCTGCTGTGTAATAGGAAAATTTGCATAAAATTATTTAAAGATTCTGTATGCCTGAGCCCACTGTACATATATTAAACAGTAGTCTCCTTAGGACACCGGCTGCCTTTGTAAATAATTTATGTATGAAAAACAGAATTAGCAATCTTAAAGCATGAGAACTGGATCACACGTACCTACACACACGGTTGCTCAATCTGTCAAGCTGTGTGAAACACAACCTGATTCCCTAGGTCTGCAGCCCGGCCCTCACTCGGCTTCGTGCACGCAGCTGTGCTGCGGTGTTTAAAAACACAATAGCTATGGGGTCTTTAGGTGTGGATTTCTCTGCTTCCTCCTCGTACTCTTTGAAACAATAATCAAGGAAGAAAGATTCTCAGCCCTTTAAAATATAAAGCAAAATCCTTGCCAGGAGACCACCTTCCTTCCTAAAGGGCACACAAAAGCACCAATATTTTTCCATGTCTCAAACCTGCATTTTAAGAACTGCGTTATGAAACAGAGCAGAGCGAACAACACAGGACAATCCTCAGGGCAGCTCCCCGATTTCTGCCCGGGAGCTAGCGCCGACACACCAGATCTCCTCAGGATCCTGCTATCCCAGGCACATCCCCCCCGAAACAGAGCTGCGAGAAACATGATCTCTTTATGAGTCACCGACTCACATGGTCAAATTTCTGAAGGAGAAAAGCAAACGCTACCGCTCAAAGCCATGGGGCTAACTGTAAGCGCCGAGCCCCCGGCGCCGCGCTCCCCGCCCCTGCGCCGATACCCAGCCCTGGCTGCCCTGCAGGCCACGAGCGCCGCGGTGCCCGGGGCCTGCGGCGCCTCGGCGGGGCCGCGCTGCGCGCCTCGGGGCCCTTTGGGGTTTCCTTCTCTTTTGGTTTCTTCCCTCTATGATATGATGATACGATACGATGATAATGATACGGTACGGTATGACAGATATAGTACAAAAACACCAAGCCGCGCAAGCCTCGCACCGCCTCCTGCCCGGGACGGATGCGCCCGGCCCCTGCCCGCTCTCTGCTGCGCGGAGCCCCGGGGCTCCCGCCCGTCCCCCCGGTCCCCAACAAAAGCCGC
>VZSV01000001.1:4152884-4177829 GCA_013398735.1 Nothocercus julius | reverse complement strand
CGGGGCTGCGGCCGCCGCTGCCCGTCGCTGCCGCGGTGCTTCCCGGCCGGGCGGCGGCTGCTGCAATTTCCGCTTCTCCCGAGCTCCCACTTCCTCTTCCCGCACGGCGGGGCGGCTCCAGGTGGGAGGCGGCCGGGACGGGACGGGCCGTGACGCGGGCTCGGGCCCCGGTGCCTTCATGGGCCCTCCCTCCTGCCCCACTCCCAGCCTCCCACCCTCGGGAAAGGGCAGCACAGCATACACATGTGTGTGTTGTGTGTGTGTGTATATATATATATATATATGTATAAATATATATATTTTTTTGGGGGGGGGGAGGGGGTTGCTTTGCCTAGACCCACGCCCCAGCTCCCTGAAGGAAACTGACAGCAACCACCCCGCCGACCCTCAAGCCTATAGGAAAAGGCGCCGGCCCCGGGCTCGGCGCGCTGCTTATCCAGCCGGGAGGAGGGAAATAAACACCCGTCCTTCCGCCCCCCGCGCGGGTGTCTCTCCGTGAGGAGGATCCCCGGCTCGGCTCTCCTAAGGCGCGGTGCCCGCCGCGCTCTCGCGCACAGGCGCTGCAGGCACAGCGGGCAAAATGTCCGCTGCGGCCGGGGGCGCGGGGCCCGCCCGGGAGGTACGCGGGCCGCGCAAGGAGCCGGGGAAACAAACAAAAATACTAAACATTGAAAAATTAAATCAAAAAATATACATCTAAAAATCAGCTCCTGCTCCCGCAGGGAAGGCGCAGGGAAAGGCAGCCCATTCCTGCCTGCTGGAGAGGCACGAGGGGCCTGGCCACAATACACCACAGGGCTGTGTTTCTGCCAAAGTGACATCAAGCATTAGCAGAGAAACGATCTGAATAATACTGAAAGTATTGCAAGTTAAGCAATGAATCAAGGCTAATACTTTTACAATACCCTTTTCCGGATAATTTGATAGTGAAAAACAGCGCCTGCTTCAAAGGCGCTCTGAGCAGAAATTCCATCCTCCAAATAATTCTTGAAACATAAATAAGAAATTACCACTTAAAATGTTAACTGGAAATGAGCTTTGTGTTTCCCAGTCTCAGCCTACCTAGTTCCATCAAGATCTCTGCCAGTTTCCTGGGAAGGAAGGCGCACCTGAACCTGTTCTCCCCTTGAGAGGTTTAGCATGATCAACAGGGCGGTCCATAAGACACCGTAAAAGCAACTTCTTGTCTTTTCATTCTACATAGGTCCAAAAGAAGAAACAAGAAGTTTTAATATCAATTGAGAGGGATTCCTCTGGCCTCTAAACATGCAAAAAACTGTAAGTTTAAAGTTCTTTCAGATAAGCCTGTCATTTCCTTATGACCGTTAAAGAGGGCTCTCACTTTCTAAAGAAGCATTTTTTATTGCAATCTTTCCAATGCAAGTCCTTAAAGACTTCTGCCATTTTACAGAAAACTATTTAAGTAAAGCTTGGTTTGATGTAGTTTTCTGTATCATGCCCGTCTTTTGTACACGTACTTACATGTTTTACTTTCCAGGGGGCTTTTCATTAAAACTGAGTAGAAGCGTTTTTCTCACTTTCCCAGGACACCAGCCACGCTTGCTGTATGGCTCAGAAGGATGTCAGCACACAGTTTTGCCAGTTCACATCAGCTTTTTTTCCATTTCACACATTTATTCCAGCTCCCTTGCCCATTCCATTGTCCCGTAACAGCTCGGATTCTACAGCCTTATAAAAATCACGCACTTTCTTTGCACAAGCATTGTATTTACTTCTGAGACGCAACAATACATGACTTCGTACATCTACTGCATCAGTGAGCAGAAAAAGTATATGTTTTTTTTTTTAAACAGTGAAGTTTAACTGAACAGTGAGTCGTTTCCTTCTGCACTTTCATCATTTTATTTTTTTCTAGAAAGATTCTCTGAAATTATAAAAGAAACCACAAATTATTAGATAGCAGTTCATACAGACAAGCTAGACAGAAACAAACAGAGATGTATTATAGAAGAGTGTTTAAAGCATCCGTCGCAATAGGTCTCCATTCCGTATATTCCATATCCTGCTGTCGATCTAGAGGACGTGATGAAATACGCTTCACTATTGCTTCTATTATTCTGTGAGTTTATCCTTCAGTCTTCTCCTCTACACAAGAAATGGCTTAAAATCTTTTTAAACTGAAATAAACAGCCCTATTGTGACCCAATTTTGCATTTGTTCCCTAGAGTCCAAATGTTTCTCCCCACAAATATCACTATTGTCAGTCTCATTTCATGAACAAAGCAACTGCTGCTGCTACATAGAACAGCACTTCAATCTTCATCACGTGTGGACCAGAAAACACTGAAGTTGTGTGTTACAAGATGTAAATCACAGCTATCACTACCAGTAGAAGTAGGCAACATAGCAGTTATTTTATGAAAACTTTTTCAAAATTGATGATACGCGTGAACTCAATACTCAAGAAAACGTCGTATCTAATGCAACATTCTTCTACTGAAGAAGAGAAAAACCATCATTTGAAACAAGATCTACAGGGCAGCAGTCAATCATTAGGATGCTTTATTGACAGTCTCCACTCACCGCAAAAATACCTGCCTGTATACAATTAGATCTCAGCTTTTCAAGAGTGTTTTATTGGCAGTGGAAAACGCATCAGTACTTTATTGAAAGAAAGCAATAAATAATACTGTGATAAAAATAGTTCAAAAGTACTTAGACTGTACATATTGTTACATAATCTGAAAATACACAAAAGATTAATAGAAAAACAGAACAGTAACAATGAATTTCAGTTTTACAAGCAAGTTAAAAGTGAAAAACAAAATAAGAAAAGACATGCTATATATAGTGTTGCATAATAAATAATGCACCATGATCTGAACAGATTTCTTGCTGGCTTTTTAATATGCCATTTACAAGTGTTGACTACATTTTCTTCTACTCATACAGTCCAAAATGGCTACAACCATCAAAACCGAAGTCCAGACAACTCTTTAGAACAAGCTTACAAAACACAAAAAGATGACTTACGTAAGAAAAGTAAGGCCTTTATTAGAAGTTGCACTGCTCTGTTTTCAGCACATTGTACCTTCATGTTTCACTATACAACTCACAGGATACTGCAGTGCTTCACAATTGGTCCATTAAAACTAATTTTACCCTTTCCACAAGGGTTTTCAATCAAAAAGGTCTAGGACAAAAACTCTCTCTGTGGCCTGTGGATTACTCTGCCAGGAATTATTATGAAGTCTGTCTTCCTCATTAAGGAAAAACATCTCTGAGTTTATGGCTTGTTTTCAGTCACTGTAAGATATGTTATACAAATACAGCTAAGACAGAGTTATGACCGAGTCAACCGTTTCTAAAAGGTTTCAGTTTTTCCCAGCTTTTAAAGCAAGCTACATCTTAAATAAAGACAAATTCCCACTACTTGACAAATCGTCTTTGTGGAAAGGTACAGTTCGGAAAAGAGCAACAATCTTGTACCGTACCTTTTACAACCACATAGGCTTATCTGAAAAAAAAAGATGGACTTATTTTTTGATCTAGCCAACATTTCCAAAAGACAAAATAGATACTGCTCGGTGTCATGATACTTTTACAAAGGTACGAAAATCCTTTTCACCTTCCGTTTCATTATTAAAAAACAATGATAATTACAGTAACTGCATAATTTACAAAAACCCTATATTACTTATAGGGACGTATACATACAAGCATTACAGTACATTCAGTTGGAAAGACTAAAATTAGAATAAAAATCAGCAATGATTTGATTCGTAGACCGAATACAAACAGAAAAAGTAAGTAACTATATAAATGAGAAGTCACATAAATATAAGAAACATTTAGATTCTAAAATATTTTCTCTATAGTACTCATGAATTTATTTGCTAATTAAAAACTCTGTAATAAAATATCTCGAAGTGTCCATTTAACAAGTATTAACAGATTAAAAGTTCCAAATGTTCCAAAATGCTGCATATCACCGGTAGAAATAGTGTGGGTAAACTGTAGAAAAACAAAAAGACAAAAACCCCATCTATTAACAGGTGATTTTTTAAGCACTTCCTAAGTTTCTCACAAACAGCTCGGTGTTGTAGCAGTCATGCATCAAATTATCGCCATGCCCATTGTACACAATTTTACTGCCTTCTAGAATTTTCTGTTGCAATGCTAAGTCAAGCATTTCCCACTTTCTAGAGCCTGACTTTTATCCTAGGAGATCTGACTGTATTTAAAAAAAAAAAAGTGAGGAAAAAAAGACAACTTAAAAACTTCACTGTCTTTTAAGAATTAAGGGAAAAAAAAAAAAAGGCATAAGCAGAAAAGATGGGTAACTTATAGCCAATGGAATAATCTCTTATAAAGAGGAAAACATTGGTTTCATGGTAAGCACACGGTGTTTGCTCTGGACTTCTATATCCAGAGTAGTCAAAAGTTTTAATTTCCAGGCACGTGTTTGCAAATTAAGAGAGAAGGGCTGCTCCATGAGAAAACACAGCAAAGACTACTAAGGAAAATCTGTCCAAGTCCTGGAGTTAAGACAGGGCTATACGTATCTTTAACACAAAATGCATTTACTCCAGCTAAACACATCTGTTTTATCAAGCTGCCTTTTGGTGTTAGCACGGCTCAACAGCCACCCACATTTAGACAGCTGGTAGCTAAATCGAACTAGACAGCTTAAGAAATCACAGTAGTGCCAAGAAATCACAGAAGTAACCAAGAACTGTAAAACTATGCAATTAACAGTAACAACTGAAGACTGGAAGTCCATTGGAGTGGGATAACTTCAACCAAGAACCTGAAAGACCAGTACTCTGAACTGCAATGCCACATACCGGGTTATCTTCTCTCCTCCATATTCCTAATTTAATTCCCTTCCCTCCGTTCCCCTTCCTCCAGCAATTCAGTTCCAACTTTTGATTTCAACTATTTCTGCACAGCTACTTAGGCCTGGCCCTTCTTTGTGCTGCCCTTTTTTTTAAAAAAAAAAAAGAAAAAAAAAAAAACACACTAGATATTTCAATAGATTTTGCCATGGGAAATAAGCTCTGGATTTCGAATACAACACTCTATCCTGCAAATTTGAAAGGGTTTTATAAGTAAATCCACTGAACTAAAAAAAAAGAAATATAACACTTCAAGTCCTATTTCATAAATAGCTGCTTTACTATGATACCTGTCAACTCTACTCACCAGGAGAAGGCTTTAACAGGAGTATGTCCTTACTGTAGCAGAATCCAATCTTTGTGTTCCTGATACACTGCCTATTTCAAGAAGCACGGGAAGACATGCAGAACACAGCATGCATGTTAGTTTTCAAAAAACATCACAGCAATGTGGCTACATCTATCGTATTCAGTCAACTCTATAAGGTTGGAAGTTAGGAAAGCACAATTTTTGAACCGTTTATACCAACAGCAAATTCCAGTTTCATTGGCTAACAAAAAGAATGCTTAAAAAATATATATGTCAATGGCAAAGATAATTTCTATGAATATTTTTATATTTTTTGTCCTTTTCCCTTATGGTAATTAACATAGTTGAAGAAAACATTTTTCTATAAAGACTACATATTTTATATTTATATTCTATATATTTTATCTTTTCAATTCATCAGATTCAGAACTCTGGAAAAGGGAGTTTATTCAAATCATCCCTTGAATGGATTTTATTGCGTTTCAGAAGTGGGACTTAAATTGAACTAATTGCTACTAATTAAAACAGACACGTCTCACGTGTCTGTTTAAGATAAAAGTGCTATGAAAAAACTTGTGCTGAAATGTATTTTTATTTACCTACTTTAATATAAATTTATTTCTACATATAATTCTCATTTTCCTATTCAAATGAAGTAAAAAGTCTCAGTACCCAGTACAACTTTTGAAATGTAATCACTCTATGGTTAAAGTGTTATATGCACAACCATGCACAAGGCAGATGCTTTAATGCAGAGAGAAAGGTAATTTGAACTTAATTCCCTTGTAATCTCAAGCAAAAAAGTGCACCATGCTTAAAGTAATACAAAAGCTATACCGTCAATTTGCATCTTCTTTGGCTGCATCGAGGGTGAAGACATTGAGGTTGTAACTCTGAAATTTGCAGGAAGAGTCTCTGCTGAGCCAGCAGCTAAACCTCTTATGTCCTTTGGTCTAAACTTCTTCCTCCACGAAGGTGCTCGCCTAAAGCTCTTATCGTCATCCTGTTATATTGATAAACACCATTAGCAATTCCAAAACGCAGTATTATTACTGACATTAAAAGGATTACAGTCTTAACTAAGCATAACACCACCATAAGACTCAGTTTTTCCACAACAGCTCAGCTGCATTAGCACTCATTCGCTACAGTGGAAGCTCTTCAGTAACTATGGAAATACATGTGCTTGGCACATCCAGAGAAGAGGTATCACATTACCTGCTTCCTCTGACTGAAATCAGCGTATATTTGTACTTGATTTGCAGTGATTAAAAACGATTGTATCACTTCCTTATCCTTAGGCAATTGAAAGAATGGAGTAGATCATAAAAGGTGTTCAAAATAAGCATCCAAACATTACTGTTCCCAAAGCAATCGCTTCTAAGCCAAAATTGTCCTACGCAAATGAATACAGTGTTCTCCCACGATACAAATTACAGAAAATGATAGTGAGAGAAAACAAAAATAAAAGAAAAAAGCTTTACTGCCATGTATTGTTTTGTTTAAGCACTCTGGAAGACAGTGTGTAAGTACTCAGGTACATTTTCCCTGTAATTTGTTTGCATCTTTGGATGTTTGCATTGTTTGCATCTGGAACAGAGCAGAAATGCCATTGCCTAAAAGCTTTCTCTTGCAATGAGAAGGCACTAAGGAAAAATACTTTAAAAAACTATCAAGCTACTTCCTGGTGATATGAAAACCTGGGTACAGATGCAGTCTGAGAATGGAACTGGCAGGACGTGCCTCAGAAGGCTGCACGGAGCCCACTGGGCAAGAGGTGTGTGTAAAGCAGAGCAGGGCCTGCACAGCCTCCTTTCCCAGCTTGTTGTTGCACACTTCACCTCACTGACCCACGAGCAGACTCGGCCTGCGCTCTCGCCCCACCCCAGGCCTCTTACGCTGCACAAACATTTCTTCAGATAACTAGATGGTGAACTTAAGTGCAACCTGACAGGTATGCAGCTGATGCAATGACAAAAGCACACGGCACCAGGAAATTAGGCAATTGCACTGACAATGCAATGCTGTAAGCAAGCAGCATCTGAAATCTGTCTGTGAAGTCTTTCCTGTGATTTCATGGATTTCTCTGCTTAAACTATTCAAAATGTCCTAACACTGAACACATTTCTCTTAAGTGCATTCAGACAACATTACTCAACGATAATTTGAAAGATCTAAAAGGATGATTTCTCCTACACATTTTCATAAAAACACTTTAGGCATTCAGTAATTTGACAACATGTTTCCCCACACCCAGCACTGCTTTCATCTGCGTGAACACTTCTTTAACCAGCTTTCAGGCTCTAGAAGGTCCCCCTGCTTCATAGCACATTGCTATCTCTAGAAAAGTGACCTCAGGAGGTATCACGCCTGAATCCACATGTTCCTAAACCACTTGTGCCAACCGAATCAATAATTAAGCATGCCTAGTGCACTTATTTTCATGTGATTCATCATTTTTAATCTTTCATTTAACAACACGTGTATGCTTTTATCTGCATTTTTCTGACAGCTGCAAATGTTTCTTTTTACTGAAAACAAATACCTCTCTGTCCCCTCTGTCCATATTCAGTATTATTTTGCCAAAGAAAACAGAGAATCTGCCATACTCAATAACTCTCAAAGGCAAAGAATTTTAAGTTAAGATTTCTGACAACAATAGTCTAAAGAGTGTCAGGCCAAATTCTTTTAACTAAGAGTTCTCATGGTGTTCCCATGACTGTAAAGTAAGTCAACAGCTTGAATAACTTACTTCATCAAGTTTTCTGTCAGTGCCCATAACAAGAAGGTTATTAAATTCTTTCTCCAGAAGAGTACGAGCCTAAAGTTTATGATAGGAAAGCAACAGAAATTAATTCCGAAAGTTCAGTGAACTTATGGCAGTTTAATATATTACAACAGCTTAAATTATTAAAAAATTAAAGGGGGGGGGGCAGGCGCTCATCAGTCTTACATCTGCCATGAAACTTGTTAATCTTTGGCTCAAACAATTATTTCAGAATAAAAGTTAACAAATACAAAAAAAAAAAAATCACTTTTATACTAATCTTGGAAAGAACGCCTGTATGGAAGTTAGTTTGAAGGGATTTAACAGTAAGAACTGTTACTAGCAATTATAAAACAGCAAAAGTGTTCTGTATTTTCCCCTTAGAGGAAAAAAATTTTTTTCAGAACAACTTTCCATTTCTACAGTTTCTGCAGTTGGGAATAAAAAGACATGTGCTTACCTAAGAAAAGCTAAAAATAGTCATTCAATTTGTAAACCCTCATAGAAAAGAAAATATATATATCAACCATAAACCAACTATAATTCTTGCTTACCTGTGTGTTCTGAGTAGGTATTTGTAATAAGAGAGCTAATGCGTTGTAATCAAATGTTTCGTCTAAGGCCACAAGTGCACCATGAACTCCACTCTCTATAAGGTTATTCGCATATTCTTTAAGACCAATGGACCCTACCCAACGGATCATTCTGTCATTGCTCCAGACAAGGACATCTGTAGAGGAAAGAAAAAAAAATTATTCAGTTTGAAAAAGTTGCCTGATTTATATAGTATCACATTTCTAAACAACCAACCACAACCCTTATTTGACCAGTTTACTGGTGTAGGAATTAATTTCCACGTATACACAGTTCACTGCAATTGCTGTCCAAGAATTTTGTTACTTAACATTTAGGGTGGTATGCAAGCTACCTCTATGCTTTTGGTGAGCCTAAGCAGCTCAGAATTGGTAAGAGAAGCTTGTGCTTAGGACTGTAAGCACTCAGCGTTGGATCCCTTCCATGCAGCAGTTTTACAAACGAGCACGTGGAGGCAATCACTCTCGCTTCATGTGCCAACAGAGGGGGTCACAGTTGCATTAATAGCTTTGAGACAAGTAGAGCTGTCCACAGAATTCATGTAGATGGGGAGGAGAGGGTCTTCCACTTTACACAGCCACTTAAGGGCTTGCTATCGCATTTAAGAGGGACTAGATAATTTAGAAAAAAATAGTAAAAAAAAATCACCATGACAATTTCTCACGCGCCTCCTACTGATTGCAAACGAAAGCCTTTAAAAGTTACAACTGTTCTATAATCTCATATATCTTTAAGTTCTGACAGCATTCAGTGTGGTAGTACAGACTTATCTTTGGCGTGTGTATTCAGATTGCTATAGCTTTCTGTCATCATGAATTTAAAGTGGGAAATAAATGTATTTGAAATTTGCTTGAGGGCATTTCATACCATAAAAGTTTAAAGATCAGAAAACTGTCATCTTGTAATTTTGTCAAGGAAAGCTTTATGAAGTGGCATGTACATGTTCAGACCAGATGTCAGACCAAAATTATGTTCTCACTAGTAGTTTTTTTACTACTCAGGAATGTCTGTAACATTGAACTGTTAAAATGATCCCTAGCACACTTCTGTTCTTCGTCAACTAGCATTCCTTCCAAACAATTCCCAGGAAGAATTCAGGAGTTATACATTCCAAGGAGCATTGCCCTGGAGGCAACGGCCACAGCCATACGATTTAGGAGGCTAAAAAAATCTTAACAGCCTTGACACAGGCTCCGTTCACGCCAATCAGTTGTGATGCCTGGAAATCTTCCTAGGCACAATTAATTCATGAAAACAAGAGCAAAAAAAAGCATCACCACAAAAGAGAAGACACAGGATCTCTTAAGCAAGTTATGTGGACAAGGTAACCCTAAACATCAAATCTAAGATGGCAGAGAAGAGTTCTGTTATGAGGAGTAGAACAAGTCATTTTCTAGGGGTAGTCAAAACTGGTATGAATTCCCTCATCGTGTTTTCTTCAGTGCCTTCTCTGTTTTCAGTAACCACCGTGAATCTAGAAAATATGAACACTTCGGTGACCTGGATACTTTGCGCAAAATGTGGGGTAAAAAAAAAAATTCCAGTCATAAGCAAAAGTAGAATTATTTAGATTCTAAGTGAGTATGTCAAAACAGGAAAAGCTTTTTTTTTTTTTTTTTTTAAACCTCATCCTCAAAATGTTTAGTTCAGAGAAACTTTTGCACACCTCTGCAAGAGTGAATGATTCTGTGGTGTACTTCATAATTCACTATTCAAGGCCTGCATGTAAATGCATCTCCTACATTTAACACTTTTTCATAAATAACTCCTCCCACTTTATAATATATTTGAGGCTTAGCAATGAAATCAGGTTAGATTTAGACTGATGTCAAGACAAAACATTAACCTTTAATTTCCTTCTGGCTTTCTTCTCTTTTTCTTTCAAGTTCCTTTCGATCATAGTTCAGTCTTCGTAGGCACATAATTCCACACTGAAAACTGTTTCTGTTTAGAAAGAAGTAAACTTAAGCTTAGAGACCAGACTTGCACATGTTTCAGTTGTCATCTATATTTGTGTGTGTACATATATATACACACACACACACACACTTTTTTTTTTTTTTTTTTAAAGTTTAATTACCTGTGAAAGCTGTCCACCATTTTAAGTTGTCCACGGAGATCTTTCTTAGTCAGATGATCCAGCATTCTAGCATCAACAAGACACTCCATGAAGTAGCTGCGGTACTGAGGGAGTCCCAGACTTGGGAGCCATTCATTGCCAATCCACTCGTGGTTCATATCACCATAGGCTAATGTCTGTTTGTTTTTGTTTTTTGTTTTTTGTTTTTTTTTTTTTAAATAAAGGAATAAGCTTATTAAAATAGTAATAATATAAAGAGAAAAATAATACACAGAGAAAAGCTTTTTAAGATAAAAAAACATTTTAAAGAAAAATCTAAAACAATGCTAACTCAATGTTTAGGTCTGTAAAAGTAAGCAACTTAAAATATCGAGTACTACATATGCTTTGAGTCTGGATGGCAAACTGAAAGAGCACATTACTCTTCTAATAAGTTGTCAAGCTTTGATTTTTATAATTGACAAATGAGTATCTGAGCAGTTTAGAGGACATAAACAGGGTTAAGCTGGAGGGAAGCTAAGAAACAAGAGACTTTTTTATTTAAAGATATGGGGCACAGGCAAGTCCTGAGTTTTGTTTATACGCCTGTACCAAATACTGAACCATCTCAATACCTGAAAATACAAATAGGATTCATCACCACTTTAAGGGAAAACAATGAGCCAAGGATGATTAGAGAGCATTAATGCACAGAAATCTCCTGAACTACCTATGGTCAGTATGTATTGTAGGACTTAGGATGGTGGACAGGACGGCCAGGGACTTTCTACATACATCAGGTATCTTCACTGGACCTTTGGCTGCCCAGAGAGCCCCTCCCACCCCCAACATTCCAGGCTTTACGTCACAAAATTATTTTAACGTTTATTTGATCTACCCTGTTCATACACAGAATGTTACATTGCTCATTAAGAAAGAATAACTTCATTTTGGTTATGCCCTAGCTAGTGGGAAAGTATTTCAGAAACCTAACAAGAAAGATTCTTCCTAACAAAAATACTCTTCCTCTAATTGCCCTACTATTAAAAAGTAGGCAAAGCTTTATTTTGTGATATAATTGGAACAAAGTGTTTTTTTTCCAATTTGTTCACGATACACCAGCTAATCTTAGAAGAGCTAGAAAATACTCACACCTCTAAATACATCTAAATATAAAAGTATAACTTCAAACTGTATTTATTCAAACTGCGTATTATATAGAAATAAACCTGTAATAGTTTCTTCCTCTCCTAGCCCTTAAGACACACCAGCAGTCACTAAAGGAAATAGCTATAAAAGAAAACAGATTCTTTCATGCTCTGATGATGACTATTTACATATATACTATAATATTATATAAAGTTTCCAACCTGAGCCCAGCTTCCCTCCTCATCTTCCTGTTAGGTGGTTAGAAAAGCAAAAGAACACATTAGCATTAGTATTTAAGTTTAGTAAGGAGATCAGAGTTAAAGATGCACTGCAAGACTAAGTCTATTGCATATGAAATAAATCTAGATAAAGCAAGCATCATGCATTTTAAAATACAAGATATTCATTTTCCTAGAAGTTGGAAAATCTATCTACTGATTAGATTTTATGGGGAAAAAAAGGAAACTGATACACAAAATTCAGTTTGGCTACAAGCTTTGCTAAGCAAATCAGAGCCCCCTCTGATTACAGATTTTGTTTACAGTAATATCAAGGTTGATTTTTTCCCCCTTCTGGAAAAATGTATCAAGAAGCAGGTTACAAGGTTAACAATTAAAAAAAGAGAAAATCTAAAATAAGACCTTTTTTTTTTTTTTTTTTTTTGAAAAAGATCAAAATGCATTTGATTCAAGTGTTTAAAAAGTGGAGAGAGAGAGAGGAGAAAAAAAAAAAAAAAAAAAAAGCACTCTAAAGAACAGAAGCGGCAACACCGTAAACTAACCGTTTGCTGGGTGGCTGTAAGATTTTCCATCTCTTCATGTGTTACCCAGACATTTCCCGTAGTCTAACATGACCCCACAGTGAACCAAGCACATCCAATGAAAGGAAAGCAGTAACAAAGAGGAAAGGTTGCAGAACATATAAGCAATCGGTACATACAAGGAGCAGGCATGGGCAAAGCAATGGTTCCTAGCCTTAAGTACAGGTTATCTATCTAAAATGATGGCATAGAATAAGAGCCTGTTAACATGGGTCACTTTTCTTCAAAGATATTAGCAAAATTGAATGTGATAAATAGCTTACACTGAAGTAATTAACCAAACACCTGATTACGCTGTAATCTGAAAAATGCATTTGGAGCCTAGTACATAGTCCCAGAAATCACAAATAACTTCAGACTCCAGGGTGGACATAGCCCCATGTCAGAGAATTCACACCAACTCTCCATGGCTAAATTTGCTGATGTTTCCTCAGAGCAGAGAGAGACAGGCGGGCTCTGAGATTAGGCAGTCTCAACCACTGTCTGGCCTTACACAGATATTAAAAAAAAAAAAAAGTTTCCAACTATCCTATGAATTTCTGTTCATACTTGTATACTTTACTGGTATTACAATTTTTTGGGGTGTCATCAAATAATGAGGCAAATAACATGTATGCTAAATATTTCAGATTATATTTTTAGATTGCATTCTAATGCTAACATAAGCTAATGTATATATTTCCCGTAGGAAACAAAAGTAATATTTCCTTCATTTACCTTCTATGAAAGGAAAAGACATCCTATTTAAGTAACCATGTGTTCAGCTACAGTCTGAAATACATTTCCAGAAATCCTAATCTGAAGCTCCACTCCCTCGGGCTCCATGCTCCTGGAGGAGTTTTTGAAGGGGTCAGGAGAAGCTTGTGCGGGGTGTAGAGGCCGCTTGCTGGAGGACAGCCCTCCTCCTGCCTTACTTACCGTCCTGGAGGTGGGAGGCGCCGAGGGGCTCGTCAGCGACATGATCTCCTGGATGGCCAGCCTCAGCTTCAGCCTGTGCAGGGGGTTACTGATTCCGATTTCGCGCTGTATCTCTGTGTCAGACAAGGCTGACATGATAGCACCACTTTTCACGTTTGCGCGGCAAGCAGCCACGTACCAGGCCGGCATCCCTACCCACAGCTGGAACACAAAACAGGAAGCAAGCAGGATAAGCAAAACAGTCCCGCACCCGAAATCCTAATTTTTATTACTAACTTTTTTTTTCCTCAATAGACTGCTCACCTCTAACCACACAACCACAGTAGGTCCATCCCACTGTGCAAAAGGCAGTCCTTGTTTTCTGGCTTCGTCAAGCAACTCATGCCTACAATTACAGAAAACAGTTAGTAAAGCAGAGAGAAAGTAATGCAGATATAAAAACTGAAGCACTGCACTTGCATTCCTATCTTTCTTTCTTTCTCTACCTTATAGATGCAATGATGCATCTGCCAAGGCAAAGAAGGACTACACAGTGATGTAAGCTGAATTGCATAGGAAATTTTTAGTGTGGAAAAAAAGCTGTATCCTGCTTTTGGAAATAAAAAAGAATGATCTTTCTAGAAAGCTAACATTATATAATGATTACAAGTAGGTAATCAAAAACTTCTCATGGATAAATTTTTATTTAGAAGGGTTATTTTAAAATTTGCCTAATTAGTTTGCCTTCCTTTCTGATTAATACAATACTATTGAAAGTTTGTTGTGCACATGTAAAAGCATGAATACAGCTGTGCCAAACACTGTCCACAGTACAGTTCACAAAAACAGGGGGAACAGAATGGATGAACCACTAAAAACATCTTAAGCTTAGTAAAGAAAGAATGACATTTTTACTGAAATACCCTGTAAGTGAATCGGCATAATTGTCTACTATTACTAAAACAATTTTAAAAATCTAAAATAAAAACCAATTCCAACTAAGATGAAATATTTTCAATATAAAAATTCACACCATGCAAATTAAGATACAAAATTGAACTAGTATTAAAAAGATGGAAGATACATTTCAGAAAAATGTCCACAATATTTCTGAATCTAATATTTCGTCTGATAAAGGAATCTTAAAAGTCAAGTTATGTATTGCTAAAGAAAAATCCAAACAATTTCTCATAAATTCACAACAATCCTAAAGAAAAAAATACATATATAAATAAAAACTTACCCTGATTTTGCACTACCACATCAAACGCAAACAAAAGGAAAATAAAACAATGAGGAAAAAATAAAAATCTAAGATTAAACTGAACTCAAAGGCATTCAGAAAAAAAAAAAAAATCCAAAACACACAGACAAATCACACATACTGTAATTTCGCTCTGCTATAAATAGGTTTTGATGAGCCAAGACACTGAATACTGCCCTCAGCCTGTTTGCATGTACACACACAGACCTTCAAAGATAACCAAACAGAGACTAAAAGGCGCAAACAGTGCAAACACCAGCAGTGCCCAGGTAATTGGTCCCCCTGGTCAGGCGAGGCGTACACGTTTCACCCGCGGCCCGCGCACGCATGCGCACACTTGAAAACGCGACGCTGCCCCTTGCGGCCCCGCGTCCGAGCGGCCTGCCCGTGGGAGCCAGTCGCGTGCGGGCACGCGTGTGTGCAAGAGCGGCACGCGGTGACGCCGCTCCCTGTATTCAGACGCCGTGGCGGGACTCAGGATCCGCTGAACTAAGGTACAGTGCCGGGACTTGTAACTTGGTAGGTTTGATTCTCGTGGAAGGTCAGAGCGCTTTGCTGCTGCTCTCAGCAGTAAGAGCAATAAAGCTATACATTTTAAGTGCTCCCATCAGCACAGCCTTGCTTCATGCCTGCTATAATTGGAATCTCCAACTTATCTATATTTTGTCTATTTTTTTTTTTTTCTTATTGGTCACACAGTGCAATCATTTTGTCTCTCAGCTTTTGCTGTAGACAAGTCAGTTGCAAAGCAGAAGTATGCATTTGTCAAATACACACTTGCTTTCCAGCAACATGCAACCATGAGGTGGTACACTTAAAAGTAACAATAGTGAATTTTTGCAAGACAGGAAAAAATGTATTAATATATTTTATATATATACACACATATATCTTCTCTGTATACTTTCTTTTGTATGTTTTATATTATAAAATTATATTTACCAGGAAATAAAAATACAATAATTCTATTTTTATGCACATGCTTATATTTTAAACACAGGCAAATAACAATTTACCTGCACTTTTTCTATTTATTAAAGTAAGACAAATAGACTATTTAGTAGAGAATTAAATTTGTTGGTAGTATGGATAAAGATCTAAATTGTTCAAGAATAGGCCTACCAGTATTCAGCTATCTCCAGGCTAAAGCGATTTATTCTGTCGAGATCTGGTATGATTTTACAGCTTTGCCGGAAAGGGAAAATAGCAGATCGTAACAACACAAGATTGCCTTCACTACAACAGTGTGAAGAAAGGCAGGTGACCATTCTGTCATATAAACAAAACCACATTCCATTCCGACTTTGCAAACCAACACACCACTGCTTTTTGTTAGCAAAAGCACCAGGCATTGTTTTCTTTCGACAACAGAACTTAGATTTTACGTGGAATCTCTTCGAGAAAATTTGCACACTTTCTTTTCAACGTTCATTACTTAGTCTTCCAGAAGACAGGCAAAAAAAGCAAGCGTTAATGTCTGACCTCAATCAGCTTTTTTCTGATGCAGGAAATAGTGACAGCCAAACAGAATAAAAAAAATTATATGGCCCACCTCTGGAAGAGAAAAATGCAAAGAAAGCCTGCTCCTGCTTAGGTAGGTTTGAGTGTTTTCTGTACTACCATTTGTGCATCAAGGAAAAACAGATTTCAGAAGTTAAAATAAATGAGAAAAATACCAAAATAACCTTAAACAGAAGTATTAAAAAAAAAAAAAAAAAAAAAAAAAAAAAAAAAGGAGTGAAAATACAAGAGGAACTAGGAACAGCCACAAACAAGGAGTTCCAGAGTCACTGGTTAGGAACCGGCAAGTACCTCCAAAAGGATTCCCTACATCCAAAACATCAAATGGCTCCTTCATGCTCTGGTGCAGATAGCAGTCAAAGACAACTTTGAGGAAGAAAATCAACTGAATTAAATCCAAAGCAGGTACTAAATTACAACAGACCTGGGGGAATATTTGATAGGAGTCCACTTTTATCTTCAATTTTTATTTGTTTCTGACCACATTTGAACAATACACTGTCAGCAATGAAAGTTTAGTTTCAAACTTGGCAAGATTTAAGTACTATTAAAGTTCTGGAAAAGTGATGAGGTTAAAAAAAAAAAAAGTCTATAGTGACCCTTAGGGACATAAATATCTGAAAAAAACTCAGGAAAAAAAAAAAAACATGAATAATTCTTTAAAAGACAGTAATAATATAACCAAACAAACGAAAAACACAACAACAAAAGCTTACTTTTTCTGCAGTTTCCTGTTTTTCTCTGCTTGACCTCCAAGTTTGCTGAGACCTAATGCATCCTGAGAGGAACTATCTGCTTCTGCCATACCTGCTACAAAAGCAAACAAAACAAAACACATCACCTTCTTATATTCAAGTTTAGCCACATAGCTACAATTCAAAAATCACTACTGCATTCCAAAAGAGAAATACTTAATCCTTTGTAGTGTTACAGAAATACACGTTTTATCAGAAAATCTTCCATTTAAAATGGCATGGAAACAAAAACAAAAGAAAATCTTTCCGCATCAGATATGCCATAAATTTTGTAAAAAGGGCCAACCTAGAGATGTGACCATGCTTTTTCCTAATATTTATCATAATCATACTCTCTCAGTTATCATAAGCAAGTGCTGAAACAACAAAAACGTCTACTCAGATACTACATCAAAACCCAAAATGTGTAAACAGAGATTCCCACTAGAAGTGCAAGGAGAGCAGTGACATTGCAGGGAGTGGTGGGAGTTGAAGCAGAAGGAGAAAAGGGAATTAAAAATCTGCATGTTCCTCTTCTAAGCAGTTCTCTGCTCTTACTCTAAGCCTGATGGCAAAAGCTACATGGAAAAGATGAGTTTTAGAGATTGGTGTCAGGACACTTCCACAACACATCCCCTATAAGCTCACTAAATTGGTAATGCAGAAGATGTGGAGAAAACCAATAACTTGTTCAGTATATGAAGAGGACACACATTAGATACTGTGTCTAAAACTACATCTAGAATTAAGAAAAATTCTAGGTTTAAGGATCAGACTTGCTAATATTGCTTATGCTGCTGCCTAACAAAGCAATAATGCATACAGACAACGAAAGAAAGTCTTCTGGGGCATTGTTAGCACAAAGGGCACACTGCCTATCAAGTTGATGATAACTGATGACTGCTGCTCCTAGAATTAGAACTGCAAATTCTCCATGCATTATGTGTTTCATTGGCATCGAACCCGGAAAAAAACGTGCTCATTTAATGGGTGGTTTTCAGCACGTGAGTCACTTCAAAGCACCACTTTCACTGAAGCACCATGTCGAGCCCAGCTTGGAAAATCCCAGTGGTGGCCTGCCATTTTAAACAGGCATGCTTCCAGGTTACAGTGTTTATTTATGGATAAGCAAAGCAGCGATCAGAAAACAACTTGTCACTAGCCACTAGCTGTCAATCTTGAGGAGTGGATTATTTCAATAGTGCAATGACTTGCAATGGAAATAGCCAGTATTTATTTTGCAGCAGGTGATAAAGAATTTTATGATCAAAAGCCAGGTAGCTTACTCGCAACAAACAGATTTCCTCCTAGGAAATCCAAAGCTACCAACTTTGTACCTACATACTGCATTGCTAGCTGCACAGGTTTTCCCTGTCCTCCCTACAGATTTTCTCCTCCCTCCCTCCAGATGCATCTGTTTCAACATCACCAGCAGCAGTTCTCCAGTGACTGGATTGCACCACTGAATCTTGCAAGCATCTTTTCATCACATACCAACGTAGCGGTAGCTTTACGCACACCAGCACCCTGAGAGATGCCCAAGTTGTCTTCAGACCTTTTGCAGCTTTCCGCTGCAACAAGCTGTGCCAAAACAGGCCCTTTACTATAAGTGTCCTTAAGAAATTAATACAAGATAAATGACTTGTCACTTATAGGTGTTATAAAAAGATGAAGCATAACACGCCAGTGGAAAATGACCTGGTACTGCCTTTCAGCAGTACCTGCTGTGCAACTCTAACATGAGCGCGTTCTGTTTTTCTCAGGTCTGCCCAGGATACATCTGCCTTGCCCAAAGAGCGTACAGCAAAGAATTTAGTATAAGGGACAGTAACGTAAGTGCACATACTAATGTGTATTACCTGCGATGGTAAATCATTTCTGACCATATTTTTTCAAGTCCAATACTCAAATAACACTTGCCAGTTCTTCATTAGTATTCTCTCAGCTGTTATGTAACTCGCTCACATCTACCTTGTCTCAGCTGTCTTAGAAATATTATTCCGTGTTTCTGGAATGTGCTCATTACTAGTGGTACTTGTTAGGAACCAAAAGGCACTAACAATCAAAATGGACACAGAGTTTTTGCCCTAGTATTTTTGTGCTGATTTTTATTAATACTTGAAAAACGGGTCCTGTTAGCCCTTGCTAACATCTGAGCTCCTGAACTTATAACGAATGTCTTCAAGGGTACAGCCTTTGTTATTAATACATCAATAGCTCCCATGAATACAGCCACCTTGCTACTTGAGGCATTAAACTGCTTTGAAAGCATCAACTAACCAAAGTTGGCCTATACTATAATATATAGACAGCTGAAAACCCAAATAGCATCTTTTTTTTTTTTTAATTATTTTTAAAAAGCTTGGAATCTTGAATTAGATTTCCTGTTAAAATAAACAGGATTTTTAATTTTAGAAATTCTAACATATTAGTTGTGCTGCTAGCTTTATATACAATTATGATGTGGCAAACATTACAAAACTTCCAACTCTGTTATACTACATTTTAAACTAAGTTCTCATATTGCTAACTGTTGGGCAAGAGTCACACACTTATGCAAGACTTGTTGCTATTCAACATTTACTGAAAGGCCCCAGGTCATTTGTGAGCATAAAGGTGGGCAGGAATGATCTCCTGCAATACCAGGCTAGCAATAAAAGCAACACACAGGACTTAGCTTTCTCTTCCTGAGAGAGCTCTAGAAGTAAACTATGGTTTTCAGCCTCCAGTACCTTAACTGATCAGTGTAATGAACCCCATGACATAATGTATCTCAATTCCAAAGACTGGAGATGAGTGAACTACTAAGTACTGATATACAGGAAAAGCAATTTTGCGCTCAGTCCTTTTCCTGGTGGACTAACACGCCTGCTTATTGAGTCGCCTTGGCTTTGACATCCCAGTGGCAAAGTACTTTGTACACTCAGCAGGGATGGCAACAAGATCAACACAGTCCAGCTTTGTCTTCCTGAAGAAGGCATTAAGAAAGATCTAGTAAATGACAGAACAACAACAACAAAAAACAAACCAAATACCTGGCAAGCTGAACTTGCACGCTATAATCACAAAAGGCCTACCAGAAAATTCACTGTCACTAGTTTGTAAAAATGCGATACATCACAATCAAAATAACCAGTCATAAACACACAGAGACATACATCCTAAAAATCACTTTCTAATATGCTGATACCAACCTTGGCCTAATGTGTCTTTGCTGGTTTGTCCAGGTCGTCCCTTTTCTTTCTTGCCAAACAAGCGGCCAATAGAGGATTTGATCCCCTTCTTTTTGGGGGCCTTATGAAGGGAATCTTGGCTACTATTGCTGCTACTAGGATTACTTGTTTGCCCATCTTGTGAGCCTGTTGAACTTTATAAAAAAGAGAATCATAAAGAAGCATGTGCACAGTAACACAGCAAAAGCAAATTTCTGTTTTTTGTACAAGCTAATAAAAACTCTAACTCACTAATGACGCCTATTTTCAGTTTTTAATGAATCTCACAGAAAGAAATTAATCTAATAAAATACATTATTACATAAACACTGGAAACTAAATAATGTAAAAAGAAGGAACAGAATATATACTACAACAGGGACCCGAAGGTCACTGTTATTTTTTTTTAGAAGTAATGTTAAAGTACTTAAAATACAAGTCAGAAAATCCAATGTTGACAACCTACATTCCTTACAGAGACAGCTAAAGTCAAAATTCTTGAACAGAAACCATTATTTGCTCTACGAGCAGTACCACCAATTAACATTAATAATTTTATATCCCCCCCCTTTTTTTTTTTTTTTTCAAATTTATAGCTTAAATTCAAACTTTTGAGAGAAAATGAGAATTTTGTCTCTCATTTTTAAAATACAAAGTAAATTTCATGCAGAATTCTGGTACCAGAAGAATTCACTTATAGCCACTTTTAACCATGAACAAAATCTGTACTGCCTATGCAACATACCTACTCATTTGTGTGTTCACGTTTTTGAATTTTGAGACACATTTTAATATCTCTGCTAAAACTCCTTTAAATTCAATAGCTTTGCTGACAAAGTGTTTTACTCTGATATTCTGAAATGCCAATTAAGTTACTGGTAGGATGACTCTGCAGCTACTTACTTTCTTATGTCCCTGATATCTTCATGGCTTACTGTATGCAAAGCGCCTTTTTGGACTCTGTCCAAACGCAAAGATCGTGGTGAGGAAGGTGGTGATGTCTCACATTTTATTGTAGTTTTATCATCTCGTACCTCTTCTCTAGAAGCTGGAGACTAATGGAAAATGAATGAAAACTTGAGAATTTAGTTGAAATATTATACGTGAATCTAGTATCAATGCTACACAAGAGATTAAAAGGAAAAAATATATATATACATCATTTCAGTGTTAAAGGCTTGTTCCTTCCCTTATTCTTTTCCTTATTATTCCAGAGTTGCACATTTTACCCTTGAATTCTAAGTTTCCTGTTACCACTACTGAAAAACTACTAAATTTCGGTCTTAGCTAATAAAATGAGCAAGCACCAGTTTTCCTTTAGCCATACACAGGGCAAAGAACTAAAGCAGTCTCATCAGCTCTAGTCTCTTCTGTTAAACATTAGATGTTTTATATTCTTAATATCAAACAGCATAGAGTCTTGCTCTTGTATAGGGTTACCGTGCACTTTCTCTAATTTTCCTGTTTTCCACTTACGAGTTAGCAGGTAGGAAGGAAGAGAAGAGGCACACCAGTAAATAAGCTGAAGATTTTTACCTTTCTACGGTGTTTCCTTAAATCACTAGGCTGATAGATGCATGCAAAAAAAAGAAATTTGTAAGAGCTGTATTTATTGTAAACTGTAGCACACATTCAAGCCACTGGCACAGACAATATATATTCAGGACACTAACAGTAACAGCTATGGCACAGGAAAGATGCACAGTACAGAGTACTCTTCAAATGACAAAATATTTAAATATATCCCTGAAGAGGGGAAAAAAACATATATCCAGATATGCAAATATTAAATATGCAAATATATATGCAAAAGTGTATGCATTATCTTCAGCATGAAAATTAGTGAAGTATGTGTGGAAGGGAGGTCTGCTTAAAAGTCAGAAGATTTCTGATTTGGTGTGAAAGACTTCTTAAACCATGCAACATATGCAGTGGTCACTGCAGGCGAGTTTACTATGTTGTCTGCATTAGAGTCACTTCTCAAACCTCAGCTATTTTTGCTACATAGCATAAAAAGCATTAATCCTGCAGTAACTCAAAAACCAGAGTGCCAGCCATAGTTCACTTCCATACAGTAATAGTTTCCTATTGTGCTTCACCTTGGATATATGACTAGAGCTAGTATAATCATTTTGTTTAATGCAGGAAAGGTCAAATGATTCCCTCTTGTGGTTAAAAAGAAGAATAAATAGATCTTTCAGTAAACTTACATATTCATTTTAGAAAGTTGGCAAAATAGGTAGAAATACTTGCTTTTAAACACTCTTAAGAGATCAGAATGAGTCCAGTCAGTATTTCACAGTACATTCCTTGTCTACCAATTAATACAGTATCAGCATGATCCAAGTGCAATAATCCAAGACAACAGGGTGTGGTAAGCATGGGGTTACATGTAAAATTATATTTTTTAAATTCATATACCAGTCTGTAGACAAAACAGGTATGCAGAGCTATGTTAGAGCAGCCTTTCCTACAAAGTGCTGGCAAATACCTGTATCTAACACGCTCCTCGGCAGAAAGTATTTCTGAGAGGAGGAACTGTTAGATTTGTTTAAGACTTGAGTGAAAACAAAAATAGCTGGAAATTTCTATCTTATTTTTACAAGTATATTTACAAATATAACATATTTTGTAGAAGTATTAATTTTTCCAAGCAGTTTTATGAATGTCAGAGAATGGATCCATCTTTCTCTGTTCACTGAACTGCTATGACTCAGTTAAATACCAAGTCTAACAGATACTCTTTCTACCTAAATGTCTCTAAAGGCTACAACAAGATACCAGCGTTCACTTCTGTTAAAAATAACTGTGATTTAAAAAGAAAGAAAGAAAAAAAAAAACAAAACAAAACAAAAAAAACCCACCCCCCCCACTATCTTCAAGACTTATGCAAAAGAGTAAGATATGCAAATCACTCTAGCTGAATATTTAGTAGAAGACTGCTAAAAATAGAGTCTCTACAAACATGTTCGACTGATGTTTAAAACAGAGGGAACAACTGGCTGCTGTACCAGGGGCTTGGGAAAAAAAGCATCATTTCTTCTAGGAAGAGGAACTAGAAGAGACCAGAACAATGTAAAGAATACTAAGGCACGGGGTACTGACCACATGGTATACCTGCCAAGTATATGGTTATGACTATAGCTTATACTTTCTAGAGAAGGTGAAAGAGAACAGTAGAGAAACCTAAAGAGACTAAAAATACAACTGACTAAGAAGGGAAAGAAGGAAAAAATATTAATTTAAACCTCCCCTTTCCTTAAGGGCACAATCTTCTGCAGAATTCAAATGAATGGATACATACCAGTGTCATGATACCCAGTCTGTCCACTTCCCGAGCCGGACTATGCGGGATCCGCCTTGGGGTGGAGCGGCCACTGCCAGGAGGGGAAGAGCCAGCAAGGGAACCAGCTGCGTACGGAGGAGGAATGGAGCTCATCGACCGAAAACGACCATGTGTGTCCAAGCTTCCACTACCTACTCTGCTTTCAATTTCCTCTGCCCGTTGTTCTGTATTTTCCTTTTCTTCTTGTATAAGTCTGAAAGAAAATTCCAAAGGAACGTAACAGTCACGTTCACAGGAGGATGGCTGATCCGGGCATAAAAAGCAAACAAACCCAAGCAATAGTAAAAACAACTACTACTACCACTTCCCCAAATGGGACCAAATCTTTTAGAGAGAGGAAAACACAGATGTTTTCTTAAATAAAGAACCTGAAAAGCATATTTAGGCATATGGCAACTAGTTAGGGAAGAGAGTTTAGGTACCCAAAGCTATTTGGTTATTTTTAAGTATAGGAACATATTAAGTTTGACTAAAAATACCTGGGCAAGAGACAAAGAAGGCTAGACTTGCAACTGATGAGCTACTGACATAACATGTGTACTTCCACACACCTATTTTCCCTACAACATAACAGTGTCACTTTCACAAGGATTTTGTAAGGTTCATTTGGAAGATGTTTTGTGGATCACTAGTTAAAATAGTCTTCTACAAAAATCTGTGCATATCACAAACACTTTACCATTTAATTTAAGTCTGTATGTCAGCCCCAGGAAAAAAAAAAAAAAAAGAATTCTTTCCAGAAGTATTCCAATTACCTGAGTTCTTCAGTCTATGAAACAGAAGACGATTTGTTCCAAGAAACCTGGGCAGCACATTATAAAAACTAGGAACAGTTACCCCAGGTATGATCAGTAGCGTAGCCAGTCACAAGAAGCTACAATTTAGCACCTGCCAATCAAGTGTACACTGGTAACTTACGCTTTCATGTAACAGCTGGATCCACCACTAATGTCTCCTATATAACTTTCTTTTTTTTCCACCATTTACATTTAAAAGCACTTTTAAAGTTGTCAGACACTATAAGTTTCTACTCCTCCTCCCACCCACGGAAACTGAATGGATAAAGAAATTTGCTTGTAACCACAAAAACATGTGGGATAAATTTTTGGATTTCCGGTATCATGAAAAATGGTAACAGCAGACTAAACGTACCTAATCTCTTTGTTGATTGCATCCAACTGCTCCTGAAGCATCAGGGCTAAAGTCTGAGCATCAGCCTGACCACTTGGTGACAGCAGATCAACTGAACTGAATATAGTCTCCCTATCATCCTCACCATCAGACACATCAACATCACTTTCAAATGCTTGTGCGACATTTGCCAACACACTTGCTTGCTGGGCTCGCTCCCAGTCTTGCTCATTCAGAGTCTGAACCTGGTAAAAGAGGACAGAAAACAAAATCAAAGCTCAA
>VZSV01000001.1:4124320-4134982 GCA_013398735.1 Nothocercus julius | reverse complement strand
CACCTACCCACACATATTATAAAAGGTCCCTAACAGACATTGGAAATGTTAACAAGGGCCTACAGCTTTTACAAAATGAACAGAAAGCTTCTAAAGACTATGCTTCCGATTGGAAGGGGATTGGAGTAACACCAATGTAACACCAGCATAATGAGATCACAAAAGGGGAACAGAAAAAAACCTTTTCTGCGTTGATAGGCATTGGAAGTTAAAATCCTGCAAGTTAAAATCTGCCACTTCATAAGTAGTAAGGTAGTTGCATATTTCTCAAGGCAAAGGCTCAGATTTTAGAAGACAACAGCATTCTTGATTCATACCCTTTGAACATTTGGAAAACTCATGTTACATAGTTTAAAAGAGAAAAATTATTAGCAGCACCTACCTAATGCTCTTCAACACAAAGAAAAATGTTGCGACCTTCAGAGCCTTTTCTTCATGAACTACAGAATGTGCTAATGCTGCATGAAAAAAATATTATTCCAGAATAAAAGATTCACAATACTATCCTAAGGTGTTCCTCAAATTATTTAAGTAAAAATGTAATCATTTACCAAAAGTCAGGGGCATTCAGAATTCAGGAATTTCCCAACAGCCTCACTCACCCCCACACACAAGGCCTGAGTGCTCTCTAGATACTCTAGAGATGCTGCTCTACCCATGCTCTCTCAGGGCACACTTGTCCAGCACACCTGTACAGCTTAAAAGATCTGAAGAACTTTCAGCACTATTTGCAACTCTTCACACATCAAAATGACGTTTAATTTGGGTCAAAAGTTTCCTTCCTTTTCGCACTTCCTAATCAAAACAGAGGTAGTCCGTATTTTAAATCACAAGTGTGAGATGCCAGTGAGGACTTCAAGTGAGATAAAAGAGAATATTCCATTACACAGTGCTTAGGTTCCCTGTAAGTTCACAAATCTTATTCATCCACCAACTACAGGAAAAATCGTATCTAGTAACAGAATTTAGGTCCCCCATATCTGATCTCAGCGCCATCCATTCAGCAAGCCTAAGAGGGACTCGTGAGCCCTGTCATGTTTCAAAACACAATTCCCACTAGCAGATTTTTCATTTATGGATAGGAGTGCAGAGGGGGCAAGGGGAGAGAGAAAAAAAAAAAAAAAAAGAAAAAAAAACACTGTTCTTCCTAGAATACGGAGTGTGTTAACACTGGTCTAGATTCTTTATAAAAGGTAAATTATTTTTAATTGTCATGCTCTCTATACAAGATTTAAGCTGATCAAAAGAATCCAACTAAGTATGTATTTGGGGGGATGAAGAGGGGGATAAAACAAAAACAATCAAACAAAAAAACACAGTGCTTTGGAATCTTTCTAGACAAATAGATATCAAACTGTCACAAACTAGCCATAGGAGAAAGGCAGGACAGAGCATGGCTCAGCATATCTAAATAGACAGCACTGTTCTACAGAATAAATAAGAAGGCTGCCCATGTCATTATTGCAACAAACATTTACCTACTCTCCTGACACATCCTTTTTTTTTTCCTCCCTTTCCCCTACAAAACTAGAAGAACATATATTCATTTTTTTCTTTTCTACATCAGAGATGGACTTAATCTAAATCTGACCTGAAGCTATTTGATTGTGCCTTCTATTGATAACATAAAGACCTTTTCATCAAAGAATATTGTTTTAGAACTTCTATTAAGCGCTACAAGGTAGCATTTCCAAGCATTTACAGAGTTGTGAAAACATGACTGTTAAACAGAGGAAGCACCGGAAAGGGTATCTTGACTCTTCTTACTTATTTGTTCCACCAGAAGATGAAATAGTATTTTCTGAACACAACCAAAATTACATTCCAATTAAGAATTTCACTACCTTTGCCAAAAAGCAAGAGACACCAACATAAATTATACAGGTAAAGCTTGAGGCCAGGCAGTGTAGAACAAAAGCAGACGAAGTAACAAAGTTTCTCCTCCTAAAAATGTGACTCTAGCTGCTGAATGGACAGGCAACAGGGCCTTGCTATGACAGCAAATCAGCAGCAGCAGACTTACATGCAACAAGATCTGAAAGAGACTAGAGTCACTGACAAAAGATAATTTAATCAACAAGTCACATAAACTTATAGGTGACCAACACATCAGAAGAACTGAACTAAGCAATACCTTCAACACAAGCATGGTAACCACAGTCCTCCAATAAATACATTAACTAGGAATAATGTCAAGTGACCAACAGATATGTATTTAGTAGACTACACAATATCTTGAGTTTATGAACTGCAGAAACAGGATTTTCATGCACTTTTTGCATGAAAGAATCAAAATGGATTACTAAGCAAGTCACTACATATTACAACATAATAATTCTTTCTTCAGCCTGGAGAATGTGAAAAGCTTTTTCCTGGCAAGAATTGCCACACATTTCTGACCCTACATTTGAGGAGTCCACAGCCAAGTTTTTTTTTAAAAAAAAAAAAAAAAAAATTGTAAAACAAATTTACAAACACTTAGATTAGCTGACACATGTCTAGATTTAGCTAAACATGTAGAAGTGATTACGGTAAGTATTTTCTAAAGTGTGAACAAACACCAGTCACCCTTAAAGACTTAAAGTGACTTAAGCTGATTTAACTACTGAAAGCAGCTTACATGAAGACCTCTGAAAAAATTATGTTAAAATGTGAAGTGTATTAACACATAGGAGACAGGAATATGTTAGTGCAAAAGCTAAAATTAATACACAGCTGACAGGTTCAGATGCAAGTGCTTTGTTAATTGTAAGACATCTGCATATAGCAAATGCTCTGGCACCAGACTAATATGCATATTTTTACAGTAATTGCAAAATAGCCAGTGCAATATTTTCGTCCCTATACCTTTTCATTTAAGTTTCTATAATCCTTTCTAATAGTATTTTGGGGGGTTAAATGCAGCATCATCACATCATATACTATGTGAATGTTTCCACTACAACTCAACAAAGGTTTTGTTTTTTTTTTTAAAAAAAAAAAAAAAAAAAAAAAAAATCTTAACAGCTTGTTTCCCTACGCTAAAAGCATCAGACTGCTAAATTTCCAAAAGTCTGTTAGTTATCTTACAAGCACATTCATAGACCACAGACAAATGTGTACTTTTATTTCTAAAAAAGAATCCTGTAATATGAATAAAATCAACACCTTCAAGAGCTTAAACAAAACAAACAAATCACCACTCTAGATTCAAGTTAAAGCCGTATAGTCACGCTCAAGCTCCTAAGTCTTGCTGGCAGGTATCATAAAAGCCATCTTCTGGCATAACCTTAAAACGTACAGAGGAGAAACAGCAGTGCTCTCTATCTTTATTCTCTGTCTTCAGAATACCAAGACAAATGCTACTCTATTAAATAAGTGGTTACATTAAAGTTGGCGAAGATTAATAGATATCTGAAATTTACCTGTTTTTTAAAAATAATTACTTAAGAATTGCCTGTTTTGATTAAAGCTCTTTTCACCCAAGCTTATACGCAGCATGTCACAAGCCACAAGCACAGGACTAGAACATACAAAAAGTAATAAAGCCATCATCAGACACTCACATATAAGAACAGCTAAGTAGGAAAAAAATAACACCTAGCTCAACTTTCCAGGGCAAATCTATAAATCACCATTACAAAACAAAGGAAAAAAAAAATCGGTTTAGTAACCAGAACATCTTTCCTATAAATAAGCCAAATAAATTGTAGTTTCAGACTTCACAAAACCTTTTTGTCAAAAGTACTGACGGACCATCATAGCAACACTAAAATTCACCCTCTAATACAGGAAAACATAAGGTTAATTTCAAATTTAATCTAGCCAAAATATCTATTTATAATCAAGATGATCTGAATTCAAAGCAGAGGATGAACAACTGACTGCTAAGAGTGGCCAAGCAGAAGACTGTTGCATAGGCGTGGGATGTCTCAATAAAAGAAAGCAAATAAATTCACTCGCAAGTACGTCAAGGAAAAAAATAGGAGGTCAGACTAAATGCTAGAGACTTAGTCCTGAACATACTCCTAAAGAGGAGGAAGTTTTTAAGCATTCCTAATCCTCTCTTCAACAGATCCCAGATCAGTTAATTCTCCATATTCTAAAGGTGTTAGACACAAATTGTGTACTTCTATGCCTTAGAAAGAAAGAGAAGTTATGGAAATTAAGACTTATGATACAAGTTAATGTTCAGAATATCTCACCGATTGTATCTGACTCAAACTAGTGTAGATTGGAGGAAAAAAAAAAAAAAAAATCTATCCAGTAATTTACTAATAGCAAGAGTAAGATTTAACACCAAAACTCAAAACAGACGAGACCTAAATAATACTTCTTTGGAAAAGCAACTGGAAGAATCATGTTTATCCTGCTGTCACAATGTCAAGAGAGAAGCGGAGGCTCTGACGTACATCTGCACTACTGAAATCTTCTTGGATCCCTACCATTCTTTCGGGTAGTTTGTTCACAACTGAGACCAGTGGTTTTTATTTCTAAATGAGTACCAGCTGTCTGGCCAGCAGAACAAATACAAGCTCTCTCACCTCAAGGCTGACCAGTTGTGAAAGCTGTAAGCAGAGTTACACTTAATATGCTAAAGAAATTTCAACTGCTGTGAACTTCACCAAGCCCTTTACTTGACATACTTTCGGCAACTGCATTCTTCATATCTATAGACAATGCAAGACCTCAGTTTTTAATACGTGATATCCCATATTACTTAAAACTTGACTAGAGAAAGAACAAACACTACTATTAAAATGGCAACTAAATCCAAAACTTCACCACTATTAAACAATCCCAAGGCAGTCTTCCCGACAAATGTTTATACATTTGAGACACTAAATATTTGCTCAAGCTTATCTCACAAAATTAAAGAACTCAAGAACTGTATTTTAGATACTGCTTAGATGTTTATATAGACGTATGTGTTAGTTTAATCGCAAACAATACAAGTAAGACTCACAGTATTTATAACAGAAGTGTTTAATAGCGATAAACTACTCACTATAGAGTGCAAGTAAAGATGGTCTACAAGGGCTTGCTTTAAATTAAGGTACTTTGAAGCCAAAACTGAAGCCAAACCAAAATAATAAGCAACTTGTCTCCACATTTAACTCCACATTATTGAGCATTAAAGCCCAATAATCACACAGTCTCTAACAGAAAATTATATTTGCTCCATATATAAACTGTTTTGAATAAAGAAATTCTCAACTGTCACATCATAAATATAACTAATTTTACTTTCTTAGGATTAAAAAGTCTGATTTAAGTGTGTAGCTACATTACAAAAGCATACTATTTATTCATCGGCTTCTTCATCAACTGTGCTCTTATTTGTACTAGATACCCATGTCCGTGGATCTAGCCTTCTCTGTACAAAGCAATCATACTCTCATTCACAGAAATCTACACTGAACTCTACCAGCAAACTGCTCCTCAGAACTCTAAGCTCTCATAAGCAAAAACTGGTTACAAACCATGTCAATACTGAAGCAGTAACTAACAAAACTAGGAACTCTTTAACATTAAGTCCAATATTTTAAATGCAGGAGTGTCCTGAATGTTTCACATATTAATTTATAATTCTGAAACACATTAATCTTAGTTTTATGCTATATAATCTAGAAAGTACATAAAGTGCATGAAAAATAACAGAGAACAACCTTTCATCTGACCATAATTAAACCACAACTAAATATGTTTAGCTTGAAAAGTTTCATAATTTCTCAGAGTAAAAAATTAATTTTCAATGCTTCTGTGTAGAATTCTGGGAAGAAAAAGTTTAGTGAAATAAATTACTATGCAAAAATTCAAAAGCAAAGTCAGCTGCAAAGTCAGAGTAGGTTTTGACTAGGGCAATCACGAAGAAGTCAACTTCCAGAAAACAAAAAGCATTGCCAAATTAAACAGAATTCTGTTATTTTATCAAGACAATATAGATCTATTTTGTTTTCAGCTTCTCATACAAAGAAACCTATCAATTTACTCAACATCAATGCTACAGATAAAGTACTATAAAAGTTTTTTTTGAGGGGTACCACAACAAGTCTTTCTACTCTAAATGGCTGTTTAAGTTTTTTATGACCTAGAACAGGTTGTCCTTCAATTACAAGCTGACCACAACAATACATAAAAATATAAGTGATCTATGCTATCAAAACTCTGCTATCTAACACCACTTTGGAAAATGAGCATCACTGCTACAGAATAAACTATGTTTACTTTCCTTACTTACAGGATGAGCAAATAGACAAGTTCCAATTTGCCATTTTGAAAATATACATTCGCAGAAACTCAGTAGAAATTAATATAATGATGCTGTTACAGATTCAATCTTTTAATACTGGAGAAGCAGTTTTGGTGCAGAGGCAATCAATTTGCATTCCTTCTTTTATACAAAAGGAGACTCCATCAATCATTAGAACAGTCCACTAGCTGAGTTAGCTAAATATCTAAATAGAAAAAGTATTTGTGCAAACAGTTCAATTCAGTGCTCCAAGATAAAATACTCCAAACAAAACACAAAGATGTGTCACAAGCTACAAACAAAATTAAGGGAGAAATAACACACCACTTAGATGGTAACTTAGTAACACATGCCATTATACTAGTATTTGTGCAACTATTCAAATTGATCAATCTTCACAGCATCTTCTACTAAACAGAAAGCAATCACTGCAATAAAAAAAAAATACCGATGAGAAGAAAAAAAAAAAAAAGATGAAAAATGACTTTTTCCCTTGGAGGGAAAAAAATATATAGTTATCAGTAAATTTAAACTTATCCTGCTTCCAGCCTTACTCGAAATTCACAGCTAAAGAATGGGTAATTTAAGGAAGTAGCTCAAAAGAATGCTCAATCTGTAGTAATTAATACAAAAGCTTAAATATCTTCAAATATTATAGTCACCACAAAGTGTCCCTAGTGAACATTTATTAAAAGCATTCTCTTTCATCATTTGTCAGAAAACTACACATACTATGCAACTGACTGTTTACTGTAGTAACAAGACTTGTAAAATACATACGTGACATAATTTCTGATTTCTAACAACAGTAATAAAATGTGTCATGAATGTGACTTGAAAGCACCACCGATTATTACTTGCTGTAATCGGCAAGCTTAAGCACCACTGAGGACAAAAGCAACAGTGTTTTTTTCAGCAGCAATCTATAAAAATCCATTCCTTGATGTATACTTATATAAAGTTCCAGTAAAATTTCTCTCTCAACTATGAGATTTTCCTTCCTACAGACTTCACGAGACATTCATTACATTTCTAAAATTTGGAATTTTTAACTACATTAATCTTTTATGTTTGAAAAAAATGTTTACATGTTCGAAGCTTATTCCATTCTGAAAACTGAAATGGGGGAAAAAAGGAACCATTTAGTTTTAAGCCTTGGTGATTCTACTCAATCACAAACCCAAGCCTAACAGTCTACAGACCATCCAGCTGGTTAAAGCATATGTCAATGCAGCAGACCCGAAACAGGGGCTAAAGAGAAGCCACAATTGTTACAATAAAAAGGAAAAACAAATCATGATTTTTGCCTGCAGCACATGATTTAACACAGGAAGTAGCAAAGACTGGAAACTTTTCCTTTCCAATTACCACCATACTGTAATAATGCAACTACATGAACATCTCTGACTTTTTAGCTTCTACTCCTGAGTTATTTGCTGGACAGTTTACCATAACAGAAATCATACAGTGATTATACTAGTATGAGAGTAGTGGAAATAAGAAGGTTTAAGCATACTCTTTTAAAGGGTGTAAGCACTAACTACAGTATTTAAGGATAAGCAAACATTTGTAAAGCAGCACATAATCTTGAAATAACACATGCAAGTACATCATCATGACATACTTGGAAGGACAAGCAAATCCCCTAGAAAGCATAAGGTTATCAACAGTTACTTAAAAGACTGAAAGCAGTCTCTGGTTTGACTACAGTCAGATTTTGTTTGTGGCTTTTTGATATTTTTCAAAGTTATCAAAGTGCAGTTGTACTCTTTTTAACTAGAATCGACAAAAAATGAGAAGCTCTGTAGATATTAACCACCTTTCCTAAATACACACTCCTGTCCTGTATAATACATTCAGTACTACAGGCTGTATGTCAGTTTACTATCTCGCTGGCAATAAACTCCTCCAGAAGCCCATAATTAGTAACGCCCAGCCAGGCAAAGCCACAAATTCGTACTCCAAAAAAGCATTAAGTGAGTTAACCAAAACACTCAAATTTCAGTACTGTCATGGCAACACAGCATGCATTCACAAGGTGTCAGTCTTGAACTTCCCAAGTTTTTAATCAAAGCCCATAACAGCATCAGAATGGTCTGCTTTCTTTCCAGCAAGAGCCTATACGTTGGAGTCTTTGAGTGCATGAATAACACAATTAGAAATTGCATGAAAAAGAACACAAGAGTGGCAGAAGAAAGTCCAACAAGTTCTATTAAACAATAGGATGTAGGCACAAAAATGCTCGGGCTGTCACCAAGGGAAGTATACAGGCAGGAAAGGGCTGGTCTCTGCTTTAGCATGTCTCAAGGCAAGCAACAGAAATACTTCAGGAAGGTATTAGGCTAGATTGAGCTTCCTTGACATAAACTGACTTTTAAGTAAACTGAGTAAATAAAAACAAACAAACAAAAACACACAGACAAAACTATTACCAGATACTTTTCTTGGAAAACATCCATACCTGTGGAAGGGCCGTATTGAGCTGTCTCTGCAAGGAATCTCTCTCATGACCAACTTCATGCAGCTTGCCCTGGGTCAACGCTAGCGTCTCCTGAGTTTCTCTGAGTGTTTCCAGAAGGCGATCCCTTTCTTCCAACATGGACACCATTAACTGCTCAAAATGGGAATCGGCATCTGACTGCAACGGGGAGCCTGAACCATGGCCTCCGTTTCCCCCGGAGGGAATCTCTGCCTCACTGATGGTTGGCATCACCTCACACATCATCTTGAAATAAAGCAAGACAAATAAAGACCACGAATTTCAGTCAAACAAATCAAATGTGATAAGCAAAGGAATTCTGAATACTACCCATAGTACCAAGCTAGTTTTCCCCATGATAGTATCAGTAAAGGTTGCCAAGACCTTAGTGATTGCCACTATTTCGTTGGGACTGCAGGATAAAAAGGAATGCAAACATTTTAATCAAAGCATCACTTTATAATGAGAATCTCGTGACTTCTTGCAAAACCAGATTTCTACTGCTACATTTCAAACCACGATCTCATTTCAATGGATTTATAATTTTGTTAAGAGCAAACTGCTGCTGAGCTCTTCAGAAAACAAAGATAAAGCATGCAGCAAGCCACAAAAATCTATATACTTAAACTTGTTACAGATTACACTGTATATTTTGAGAATCATTATCTGCCTCTTCCTGACACGCACAAAGACGGTATCTAAACAACTACTTTGAGCTTATGCTAGAAGCAGAATCTCTACATTAAATCTGATTCATGTAAATTAACAGTAAATCAAAACTCTCCAATTCAACATATAAACATGTAAAAGAAGATAAAGGCTCTCAACAGTAATAAAATAAGAAGAGAAAGCAAAATTTAATGACTAAGTGGTACCAGTTACCACTGTTGATAACAGCAAGCAAAAATAACTTAAGTCACACTATGAACATGGTTAACAGTACAAATATAAGTACATTACTACTGTTAACCTGGATGGATCTTTAAAAGATCTTAGCAGATCACCTCATGCTGAGGCTGAAACTGCCTCCGAGGCTGAGACAGAAACTTTTTTAAAAGGCACAAAGTGTGGGGGGAAACAAAAAAAACATAAATACAACCACTGAACCATCAAAATTTTTTTTTTTGAAGGCCTCCAGACAGTCTTTCTCAGAAGGTCAAATCTACAAAACCTTAAAACAGACACAAAAAAGGTTCTCTCACATCTTCCCAAGAACCACAAATTTTGTTCTCAGCCCTAAAAAAATCATGCTGACATCTAACTGTTTTAAAGGATAAGTAAACTTATTTAGAGCGTTATAAAGCAATTACACCTCTGAATCTCTTGAAAGACTAAAAAGCCTTAAGTCCTGTAACATTTTCATGCACGATTACTATAAAGTCTCTGTTTTCAACACCACTATTTACCTTGCTCAGTGAAATAAAAAGGCTTGGAAAACAGGCCTCAAGTTTTCTGTAGTACCACTACTTCTGTTTTTAGTTCTTTTTTTTATCCCCCAAACCCCTTCAGATTGCGAAGTATCCGTTCATATCCATAGTCCAACATCTGTACAATCGAAGTCTCCCATACACACGAGAAGAGTAGATCTGCCAAGCAGAGCGCAGATCCAGTAAAAAGCAGCAGCAGCTAAACCAGACAAGTCCCCAGGACACAAGAGCGTGAAAACAAACGGTTTCAGCTTCCCATTTCTCCGCTCCTGGCCCACGGTTCCTGCAGCAGCTGGGAAGGGGGGGATCATGTGCGGAGGAAGAAAAACACGTATAAATCTGTATCCCGTGCGGCGGTGCACGAAGCCTCAGCGGTTCCTCGCGCCAGGACGCGGGTCACAGCCCCGCCGGGGCGCGGAGCGGGGGCAGCGCGGAGCGGCGGCTCGGGGCCTGGCAGAGCCTCCCGCCGTGCCCGCGCCGTCGATTCCCGCCTCCGAGCGCCAACATTTATAATCCCAGGAGCG
>VZSV01000001.1:4098592-4110520 GCA_013398735.1 Nothocercus julius | reverse complement strand
AAAAAAAAAAAGAAAAATGGAATAAGAAGTTTGGAATTGGTGTAGATTTATCCCCAGCTTGCTAACATGCTGACAACTTGAAGCATTCCACTTCGGAGTTAGTGCTTAGAAAACTGTACGTGCCCCAAAATCAGGTAAGTGGAAGCTTCATTACCACTACTCTTTTATCACTGATACTTGGCACTTTATGACTATAAAAATACTTAAAGGAATCGTTTATAGCTCAGCTTTTGAAGAGAAAAACTAATTAAAAAGTTCACATTACATCATTTTCCAGTAACCACAAACAAGTATTCCAGCATCATCTTCTAACCTGTAAGTGCCAGTGGAAATAAAAACTTCAGAATCCTAAGTTTCACATTTCTAGAAAAGACTAGTGTGCACAGAGCAATAGTGTATTACACGCTGACACCAGGCCACCACAGTAACAGCACCATGAAACGGGAACCAGAAAGGAGTTAAATGCACACAAGTACAGTAGCAAAAAGAAGCTTCCCCTCTTCAGATGGGTTTATGGCAAGCAACCACAAACAATCCCAGTTATTCAGGCAATTTCAGAAGACTTTTCCCACTAGAATAGGTTTTGGTCTCCATCCTGGGAGGCCTCAACATCCCAGTATGTCTTGAACCATATTCAGCTTTCCCAGGCCTAGCTTGGCTAGCAAGGCCAGGTTTGAATTTTGTCCCAAATTGAACTAAAAACTGAAGCAGTTCATAAATCCTCTTTCATCTATGAGCTACTTATAACTGCTTTCAAGAGATCCAAAGGAAGAAGAATGAAAGAAAGAATTGCAGAGAACTTGGAAATAAGTGACTGGGAGTCATCTTTGAAGAGGTGAAGGAGTTGTGGCAGAGGAGAGAGAATTTTCACAGGACATCACTACACAGAAGAGTCCATTCAGCTTATTTGCGCTCAACAAACTTTCACACTCCACCCCAAAAATAAACTAATTTGTCTTCTAGCTTTTTACTAAAGCATGTATCTTTGTGACCAAGAGCACAGGTAACAGCAGCTTTGTATTTATGAGGTGAGCTGCAACTTCCACCAGGCATGGGAAGACTCTGCATGGGTTACCTGAGAATTTCCCTGGAAGAAACCTTAGAACATTCAAGGCAATGAAAAGGCAGTGCTGTAAGTGTCTGCAAGATACAAACAATTTGATAGTTTCAGAACATTCCCTTAGGGTGATGAAGGCACTTGGTAGACTCTGCTGATTTCAGTCAGTTCTATTCTCCAGCCAGGCACACGCTCTGCTGAGAAATAGCCACCATAATAGTGACTAGCTCTACTGCACTGCAGTTTTAGTGCCTGGGAACACAGTCTATTTAGTGTGCTTTTATGGAGGGCAAAGGCATTCAGCAATGCACAAAAGACATTATATTACGCTGCCCAGAGTAGACAAACAATCCCAGCACACAGCAGGAACTCTCTCTCTTCCCCTTTCACCCTACAGTTACTAATATGTCACCAAAAAAACATAAATAAGAAATCCAATGAAACTTGAAATCATCAGAAACGATCACATGGGTGTAGATCCAGGGAAGAAATCTGAAAAGCACCAGCAGTAAAGCAAATCCTATATTCAGGGGCAGATAGAACAAAAGTGTACGGACTTCTATAAAATGGAGCTCATACACTCTTAAAGTTAAGTTCTCTTAAAATGCCTACAATCAAAGCAGCAAAGTACAAAGCATCACCTGAAAGGTTCCCTCCCCCCAACCTTCTTAGTCTGCTGACAAGAAGTTAACCTAGTCATCTTGAGGCTCACAAATTAATGGCAGGATAGGTAACAGAACCAACAAAGTTGACTGTGGTTCAGAATAAAAGGCACTTCTACTTTTTTCATTCATATCAGTGTGACAAAGAAAACATCTTTATATTGATTTCACTGTTTTTCAATGTTCATTTGCAAGAGTTTCTGTTCAACTTTGTCTGCTACCAAATTCAGACAACAATCCCGAAGAGCTTTTATTAAGTCAGCCACCTTTGCATTTTTTCCCTTCCACTTCTGCCATTCTCTAAGCGACTTCCACACTTGTTCACTCAACTTATTCGAATAGGCTGCCTCAATGTTGTCAATTCTCACTTCAGGCAAGCCAAGACGTCGCATCAGTCTTTTCCAGTCTCTCCCAACATTTTCATATATGATATCAAAAGCTGCTTTCTGCAGACCTGAAAAAAAAGCAAAACAACTTATAAATATGAATGGAATAATGGATTTGCAGACATAAGACTAACAACAGATTCAGCATTTTAGTACAAGCCTGTGCATGTACCAAAGATCACATCATGCCTGCAGAGCTGCTATTAAGAATAGTTTATCAGCAAGTACACCCTAGGACTCTCAAGTGACCACCAGGTGTAAAAGGAAAGCAACTCCCACCCTGCAAAGCTGCAGCAACTCGGCATACACTTCCAGGGCTGGACACGATCCTTGGCAGGGACAAGCCAGGAAGTGCAGCTAGTGGGGTCCGCACGGCAGCCTCTCGGCTGGTCGTGGGGCAGGCATACATTTGTTACGATTACTTTCCACTTACACTTTTCATTCTGGTCCGGCTGATCGGGAGCGTTGGCTTCGCCTTCCTCTACGAACTGCTGCAGCTGCTCCACCAGGTCCAGCCGCTTGACGGCCCGCAGCAGGGTCTCCAGGAGGTCGACGCTGTCCTCGGCGATGGCCCGCTGCTCGAGCAGCAAGCCGAAGAGGTCCATGCAGCTCCGCACCCCCTCCAGCTTCCGCTTGGGGATCTTGTCCCGGCACAGGAACTTGAGGGAGCTGACCTCGCTCTCCGTCATGCTCGAAGAGAACGAGTGCAGCAGGCTCAAAAACGGATCCATAGCGCCGGGGAAAAGAACGCCCTCCTCCCCACTCCAACAAACGGCCTCCCCAGGCGGCCCAGGCGGCTGCGAACAACTTCAGACCAACCCACTGCGGCTCCGCAGCCCCACGGCGAAGAGGTTCTGCGCCCGGAAGTCACGTGGCGGTGGGCCGTTGGGCGGCCGTTGGGCGGGGAGGGGTGGCCGTTGGGCGGCCGTTGGGCGGCCGTTGGGCGGGGAGGGGTGGCCGTTGGGCGGGGCGTTGGGCGGCCGTTGGGCGGTGCTGCGGTGTGAGGCGGGGAAGGCGCCGCGCCCGCAGCCGTGGCGAGCGGGAGCTCTGAGGAGAGGCGGGGGCGGCCGCCTCACCTCGGTCCCTGCACGCCGAGGCGCCTCTACCCGCCCTGCCCCTCCGCGACGGCGGAGCCGCCCTTCCCCTCACACCTCGCTGATAGTACGCGGTTTAGCAGGATAACGACCGGTGCTGCCTGTGTCCTGTTCAAAGCGACCCCTCAAGGCCTCTGGGGCATTTGGGGGGCCAAGGATGGCTGTCAAGCTGCCCCCAGAGACTCGAGCTTTTCCTTAGGAAGACGGACCTCTAGCGCATTGGTCGCTGCTCACAAAGATTAATGTGCATGTGAAATAACTCCTGACGGTTAAAAAAGAAGAGATAGGGCAGACTTGAAGTCCTTGTACCTTAAAGCCAATTTTTATACAAGGTGAATGGTTGTGAACTTGGCTGAAATGTGGGAGTTCAAGTTTGTCCCACTGATCTGTAGGTCTCTGAAATTCAGAATGACCATACAGCTTCTCTTCATGAGACATGGTACGTGTTTGAGGGCTTTCCTTGTTCCTTCTGCGAACACTGGCATGTTGATACCTCAGGCTACCCCCACTACTAAATTCTTTCCAGTATATCCTTTAATTTATTGTTGCTGCAGCACACAAATAGAACTGCGGTCCTGGCCATAAAGAGATTGCAGTCCCAGATACACAGGCTTAGGCGTTATCACTTTCCACATCTCCTTCTCCAGTCTCACATTCCAGCTTGAAGAGCAACTCCTACTCCCAAACATTTACAAAACTCCCACAAGCACAAGCCCTCCTTAGATAGAGTGGCTAGATTTTCAGTATCCTGTTTCAATCTGTTTCATGGAGCCAATCTTGCGCACTATCAAGAAAACCAGCATCTGGGGCTGTACACACCAATCTGTACATCCAGAAGGGTGGCCACGAGGATATGAAAAGAATGTGCACTTCATACTAAATACCAGATTCGTTTCCTGTATTGTCCTCCCAGGTTGTGTGAGCACTGGACGACCTTGTCTTCTCCAAAGAGGCATCCCCTTAAAATTGTTTCCTCTACTATGGCCTTAGCAATGCTTTCTTTGATTTTGATCAACTAATTCCCAAATTTATGATGAACAATGGGGCTTCTATCAGCCTGCTCTTCTTTTCCTCGCAGAGGACAGGTCCTCTAATCATACAGATTTCAAAACGTATCTAAGGTGCATATTGCTTCCAGTCTTTCACATGAAATACTAAATTCTATGGAGCCCGTAAGTGCAGCAAATTGGAGGGAATTAACCTCCTCTAGAATCACATGGAGAAGCTGTGAAAGTAGCCAGAGAGAGGAATTGGGCTGAATATCTGAGCTGGGATGACATGAGTCTGTGTTAAGAGAGGAAAGTATTTTATTTCTGTAGTCCTGAAGATTGTTTACAGAAGAGCGAAAGAACAGGGTAAACAGGAATAATGTGATGCCTAATAAAAAATGTATTTGCTATGTGTGGATAATTTAGAGTGCATAGTAACGATAGTAGCAAGATACAAGTCTAAAATCCAGTTAGTTATCACCTCATTTTACTTTTGCAAAACAAGATGAGTTACGAAGGAACGTGTGCATGGTGCATAGCTTGTGCCTGGTGATGTCAGTGGCCACATTCAGAGACAAGCCTACCTGAAGGAAGCCTGAATCAGCATAGTTTGTACCTTTATTCTGGCTCCCTTGACATGCAATTGAAACCAACATAAATTTATGTTGTAAGAGGTTTTTATGAAGTTAATTGACCAAATTCAACATTGAAATATGAGAAGATGTGAAAACAATTCCATGTATCGGTGTAATTCTAAGACAGTCTAAATTAGTAGCAAATATGGAACTAGAAGATATAAATCATCTAAATCATCACTTGAAGGTCTTTGAACTTACTTCTAATGTCGGTCATGGAACTTCTAATGTTTGTCATGGTGATTTAGTAGTCCCTTTTATTATGTCTGTATCTGACATTAACTCTACCTGGACACATTCACAGATCAAAATACTGAAGTAGATTTCTTTCCTCTCGTTATTTCCTCTGAAGGCAGTTCTCATGGGTTTAATGAAGGAAGTGTTTGCCAGGGTCAACAGATCATAACTGCTCTGCATCAGAATAAAATTTAATAGGAACGATTTATTAAACCAGCTCTGATTTCAGTGGAAGTTTCCCAGAAATTAAGTGCTAAGAATGATTCTGTTACTAGCCAAGTAATTTATAGATTTCTTGGGGTATAACGATTCCATCCAAAATACAGCAGAGGGAGCTCAAAGCTTTGGAGTTTCTGGATTAAGCTTTCTGACTTTATGATCTCCGCTGAAGGAGTAGGGCAAAGAGAGCAAACTGATTCATTTCTGCCGTGAACTGAGTAAGCTGTCGGTCACCAGGACACAGGCAACAAATAATCATTTAGAAAATGTAGCAGCAAAGCAGCAAAGCGTGTCGCTGTCTTCCTCAGGGCCTATGCACAGATGCATTGGGTGAATAAATATGGGATATCTGAAGGGTTGCTTGGAAGGGTTCATGACTTTTTAAACAGCTGCTTTTAAAAGCAGTATATTAATCTATATGCCTTGAATAAAGCTATAATAAAAGGAATGTTGCTGAATGTAACCACCCGTGATGCATCGAAACTTTGGAAGATGCTTTGTGTTTTCCAGCCAAAGTAACTGAGATTTCTGTCTGGCTCTTTTTAAAATAAAGTTATATTCTAATCTGCTATGGAGTTGTTAAAATGCATGATGATTTCTCTACAGCTGTAATCCATCTGATGTAATCTAATTTGCTAATAGTGCTCATTAACAAGTACCTGAATTACTAAATCCAGCTTTGATGACTTCAGTTTTCTCGATTGCTGTCAACTTACTCGTGATGTGACAAATAGCTTTCTGTAAATATTAATAGCTCATCTTCTTTTTTCAGCCACTCCCTCTCCTTGAACAATGGATGTGCTCGTAGAATCATAGAATTATAGAAACATTATGGTTAGAAAAGACCTTCAGGATCATTGAGTCCAGCTGTAATGCACTATGCCTGTTAAACTATGTCCCTAAGTGCCTCGTCTACACGTCTCTTGTACACTGTCAGGGATGGTGACTCCATCACTTCCCTGGGCAACTTGTAACAATGCTTGACTACTCCGTCTTGTCCTATGGGTAGTTATTTTGGAGAAGAGATGAACCCAGGCCTCACTACAACCTCCTTTCATGTAGTTGTAGAGAGCAATAAGGTCCCCCCTGAGCCTCCTCTTCTCCAGACTAACTATCCCCAGCTCCCTCAGCCGCTCCTCGTAAGGTCTGTGCTCCAGCCCCTTCACCAGCTTCTTTGCCCTTCTTCAGCACCTCAATGTCTTTCTTGCAGTGAGGAGTCCAAAACTGGACACAGTATTTCAGTGTACTGTAGTGTAGTGTTGACACACTAGAACTGTTTTTTAAACTATTTCAGGTGCTGCTTGCAATGTAACCACTTCAGCATATTGGTGAGCCTGCTCAAAGTCAGAGATAGTAATGAAGATATTCATAGAAAAGTCCCTCTCTTTTTCTGATGCTCATGGTGAGAGATAGGCTTAATGGCACCTCCTGTGATTCCACAGCCGGGCTGGTTGTCAAGTGGGAGGTAAACTTACCAGAGAATTCGCTTAGCAAGCGGAAGGAAGGCAGGGAAGATCAATATTCCAGGCATTCCTTCGTGACAAGACAAATCAATATGCCGTTGAATACCTTGCGTGTGGATTGCACACTGCCTCCAAAAGACTTGCAACTAGAGAAGGACGAGAAGGGAGCACTCTTGTCTCCTTGACCTCATGAACAAGAAGACACGTCTGGATGCAGTTTCTAGCTGCCTGAGTCCTTAGAAGCAGGTGTTTGTAGGTGTAGTCTCCTTGAACGAAGCACCTTTGATAAGCCACTTTTCTAACTTCTCAGACAAGTAAGTAACACATAACCAGGGGAGAAATTAAAACTATCATCAGTGACAATTCTGAAGAACAGGTTAGATGGACCTCTTAGCATAGATTAGATACACTTAATCTCATCTCAGAACAGGGTTGGGAAATTACTTATTTCTTGAGGTCCAGGCAACCATACACTTGTTTTATTATAGGTTCCATTCAGTCTCAAGAGCTTTAGAAGCACCTTGATTTTCCTTCATTGTTTTCAAAAGAAAGAGAAGAGGAATATTAAAAACCTGCAGCCCCTCCCCAGGAGTTTAACTGGGCAGTAACGGATTTTGCTTGTTCAGTTTTTTAATCCCATGGTGACTAAGACGAGTTCCACAAAATTTATCCATATACTTCTTTCAATAGCTCTTCCGTTGTTTGCAAAATCATAAAATGTGTATTTTCACAAATAAAATGTAGTTTCTGTGATTTTTTATTATAGATAAACTGATCTGTACATGCTTGTTTTCTTAGAACCTCTTCCTGTTGCTTCTATGACTAAGGTAGAAAAAAGTGTGCTGTGGTAAGGAACCTATTTGTGAAATGACTTAGGATCCTAGGGGAAAACTGTGCATAGCAAAAGGGACTTTAAGAAATATCACATTGTTGTGGGTTGAAAGACAGAAAATTTGAAGCAGACTGTGGGAAAAGCAAATAAGTATTGAAAGAAAGTGAACTCCAGCATGAATAGGTTGTATACAGATAAAGGATCTGGCCAAGTAACAACAACAACAAGCAATAAGTTGTTAACAGATGCTTGAACTTAATATTGAAACAGAAGAAGTGTTGATATAATTCTGTTGAAATAATTCTGTTGTGCTATTGTTGGCAAGAGAAGCTAGTTTAACTTCAGGGGAAGGGTAAATTGTAGACTTGTTTATTTTGTCCAGCTAAAAACCTCTGACTTGACTTTTTACCTATTTTTGTAGTGAATTTTCATCATACCCTGTAAGCATTAGGCCATCCGGACAAACATTTCACATGTCAATAAAACAATGTGTATGTATTAGACCAGCACATCTCATTCCTTCCAACCATTCCTTCCAACGTATTCATTGCTTAAGCTATATAACATCAATTTTGTCCCTTGGAAAAGTGGAAGAACAGAAGAAGATGGGTTATCTATACAGGAATGTTATAGTGAAATAAGTGAGGGAATTGATTAAAAAAAAAGTAGCTAATTACCGTTCGATCTCTTTGTGGGCGCTTTCTATGATATTCAGCTGAAATGAGATGAAGCTAACCTGAACAAGGACATTGGATGTCCACAGCCTTGGGTTTACCTTACAGTAGCCATGTGAAGTAGCTACTCTGGGCAATTTCCTCACAAAGATAAACCTGCAGAAGAACGTGATACAGTGACACCAAAACTTGTGTTATTCCATGCCAAGACATGTCCTCTTACATGTCTTCTACAGTGCCATGCAGATGTATTAGTGTGGGTCTGAAGGCAGAACATCTCAACTGGTGTGGTCGGAAGCCACGGTACCTAAGCGGCTTGTTAGTCCGACGCTCAGATATAGAATCATTAAGGCTGGAAGGGACCTGGACTCACAGACATACATTGGAGCCCGTGCTCCATCACACAGCAAAGGGGCCCTCTGTGACCAACTGAGAACAAAGCAAAAGAAGCTAGGATACAATCTGGAAGTTGCTGTGCATCCAGGGATACCATCCAGCAGTTTCGACTCCTGGACTCCAAAGCCAATGTTAATTAATTCCTGCAGAGCACATGCTCTTGTTCCTGGTTTTCTTGAGCTATTTTATTTCCAGTCCCCAAGCCCAACAAAAATAAGAAAATATAAATACTTATCGTATAAGATTTGTTTTAATGAATAGTAGAGGACATTATTTGTCTCCTTCTTTGCGTTGGAAAAAAAACATTCTGAGCAGCTATGAAAACGGTCAGCATATCCTACAATTAATTACTTTGCACTAAACAGATCAATTTTGTGCTCAGTTTGCACCACTGGGAAATGCTTCTTATAAAAGCATGCAAATAGTCCCATACCCTTGAACTTCATCTTCCGCAATCCTGCCCTTATCCTCACCGAGCACAACAGTACTCAGCTGGCTGCTATATTGCATCTACACTTGAAAATGTAATGTCAGGCATTTTTGTCTGTGCATATTCCTTCTCTTATCTCTAGAATTATCAGACTGTCTTTTGGGCCTGCTCATTTCTACTCTGCACTTTTACTGTGGAAACTGTAAAAATAAAATATTTTCCCAAACAGGTTTCTGCATCCATCTTGCTTAACGACCCATTCACAGATCAGAAAACATTTCACCCTCCAAATGTCTCCCAGAGTTATTAAAATTTCTCTTTAATAAAAAATGAAAAAAAAGCTGGGCCACACGCTTGCCTTTTTTTTTTTTTTTTTTTTTTTTGAGTTAAGCTCTGGTGCAGCGAGCTTACTTCATTGACTACTGACAGCAACAAACCTAGAGGGTGATGTATTTCTTAAAACCAGGTGTTAATTCAGACATGTGTGATTATTGGCAGCAGGACTGCTGTGAACTCCTTACTAATTAGAGGAAAGATGAGGAGATTTTTCTTTTTCCCTTCAAGAGCATGCCGCTATGCTATTTCCCCTCTGAGTCACTATCTCACTTTCTTTGAAATTGAAAGGTGTAATTTTTTTTTTCACACTTGAATAGAGGAGGAGTGCCTTGCCTGCTTGAACACAGCGCAATTACTGTCTGAATAAGTCATTTCCTTTTAAACCAGGAATTGTTGTAGGCAAACATTAAATGATACAGGATATGACTAGGCTAGTTACAGGAATTGAAAAATAATAAATAAGCAAATCTGCTTTCATCATGCACCTCTCTTGATCCTTTGTGGGCAGGGGGAAGTATTATTTTCTGCTCTCTAAACAATTTAGTTTGAACTAGTCCCTAGTGCTTTATTCAGGCCCAGATACAGATTAGCCTTAAGCCACAATTTGGAATTCATTTGCATACAAAAACACGAAGGAAACTTGCTGTCATTCTTCCCAGAGCTGAAACGCCTGGGGAAGAGTGAGATAGGTGGAGATTAATGGATCAATAAAATACAAAATACAGCATTTTTATATTTTGCAGTGTGTACATTGCAGTGAAAAGCAAGGAAAAGCTACATGCACTACAGGTGTATCTGCCTACCCTCAAAAGAAATAACATGCTGCATTCATTTTTTCCAGTCTGTTGACATTTATTACTTGCCCACTCAATGCTTAATTACCTGTAATTATACTTATCTGTCTACTAATGGTACTAATGATTGAAGATTAATACACTAAGAAACGTGAGATGCTTAGGTAATGGCAGACTCCCGTGAGGATGGCGGGGACTCCCTGCTATGGGAGCGCTCCTGTTCTCCTCCTTCTTAGCCACTTGCTTGCATACTCTCTTGGAGACTTTAAACCATGGAGACTTAGCTACTACTGAACTAAAAGGCCTGTAATAACTGAAGCCTGGCTTCAATCTTGGAAAGAGTTTATGAATTCCTCTGATCCATGTTAAAAATAAGCATGTTGTTGGAGGGACATATGAGAGAGAACATAATTGCATTAGTCTAAACAAAAAGGCCTACTGGTGCCTACAAGGGCTGAGAGAACATGTCTTAGGGAATAAAAAAAAAAACAGCCTGAAATCAAAATTAGTATGCCAGAATTTAGGCTTGGTCTGTGACCAAAATGATGACAGATTGTACTATTTGGGCAATTGTGTTTTTCTGGGTCAGTGAAATAAAGACACCTTTTCAGTGGAAAAAGATGGGTAGCACGTTCAGAGAAAAAAGGGTTGTTTTCACTGCACTTATTTCATTTTGATTTCCGAGGCCTGCGATACTATTAGCAGGCTCAGGCTTCCTGGCCACCTAAGAGATCTCCCCTCTTTTATTTTGCTTTCCTTCCATTCCCCATTGCCATCCAGCTTGCATCTGGTAAGATCAGCACTATCCCACTGCTTGGCAGGTGGAGATTGCAAATAGTCAGAAAGCGAATGGTAAAAACAACTCAACAATCTATCTACAAAATGGCTTTGCCTTGGGAAGCAATGCAGAGATCAGAAAAACAACTTCTGGGGCTGACCTAACAGCTAACTTGGGTCATGCAAAGCTCAGCCAAAGGCCTTTTCCTTCTCCCTTCTCTGTTTGCTACTTCTGCCTTGCATCTCTCCCTTAGTTCAAGTAGAAAAGATGGCCTCTCTTTGTCATTTAGAAATAAAGATATGGAATAAATATAGGAATAAACTTGATGGATACATTCTCCATTTGATTTTTTTTTTCCATACACATGCTGTGCTACTAAACAGACTAAAGGCTACAATCTCAAAACTTTCACACTCATGTGACTAGCTAAGTTACATGACAGTGCAGTGCCTTTGATTTTGAGCCCTCTACTTCATGGTAGCTAACACAATAGCATATAAATCTCTTTATTGCTTCCACAACTCATCTGAATCAATATATTGTGGCTTTAGCTTATGCTCTGAAAGCTATGAAAGCACCATATAGTAAATACTGTTTTTTTTTTTTTTTAATTAAAATTTGAACCAATCATTTAATAAGCAATGCCTAAGAGTTTCATGAGACTTTACTGAGTCTCTGAACTCAAAGAGAAATCAAAGACTGAAGTCAAAGAGAATTGAAGAAAATATTTTCTTTGGCTTGAGGTGGCCTTGAATGAGGCTGCACTTGTGGTATTAAAAATTAAAAAATGCACTTGTGGTATTAAAGAGTTTAAGTTTTTTTTTTTTTAAAAAAAGCACCCACTTTAATAGTTTCTTTCTCAGAGAGCCCTGTTTAGCTTAAAAAAAAAATAAAATAAACAAAAAAAAACCACTTTGTTTTTCTCCCTACTGTACTAAAAACAGCA
>VZSV01000001.1:4047059-4092016 GCA_013398735.1 Nothocercus julius | reverse complement strand
AAACCATGATATAAGCATTTTCTCCAAGTCATTTCTGTAATTTTTCAGTATGCATATACCAAAATATTCTTTTTCTCCCTTGTAATGGCTTTGCCTTCTTTGTTCCTCTTTTTTCCTTCTCACCCCCGTTTCCCCCTACAGTCTCTCGGTTCTAAGTGCTTTCACTGTTACTTTTGGCTTTGGTCCCCAATTATAAGCTTTAAAGCATTTGTTTTGAAGATGATGCATATCTATGGAAGCCTAAGCAAAGCACAGATTTCAGCACTGACTTAGATTACTCGATAAGCTGAAATATGCAACACTAACTTTCCTTTAACAGTAACATGTAGGACTTGTTATGTATGTGCAAATTTCCCATACAATAACATTTTAAGTGGGTCTTAAGTTCCAGTGCAGATAAAGCAGATAAAGCTGCTATTAATATCATTAGTAATTAGTATAGAATCAGAATGATTGGAAAAGACCTTTAAGATCAAGTCCAACCATAAACCCTTTAACACCAAGCCTGCTAAACCATGTCCCTAAGTGCTTCATCTACACGTTTCTTGAACACTGCCAGGGATGGTGACTCCACCACTTCCCTGGGCAACCTGTTCCAAGGCTTCACCGCTCTTTCCATGCGGAAATTCCTCCTAATGTCTAACCTGAACCTCCCCTGGCACAATGTGAGGCCTTTTTCTCTTATTCTATCTGTAGTTCCTCTGGAGAAAAAAAATCAACCTCCACCTCACTACAGCCTCCTTTCAGGTAGTTCCAGAGCGTGATAAGGTCTCTCGTTATCAAACTGAACAACAATAACAGCAGCAGCAACAAAAGAAAAAAAAAAGTGTACTCTTCTCAAAAACAATCACACAAAAACATAATCAAAATACTTGCAAATTCCCTGGCAAACACCAAACACAACAATGCTGACCTGCAAAATAAGCAACACTTGATATTCAAGCATAGTGGTTGCTATATCTACAAGCAAAGACTTCAAGACAACGACTTTACCTGACATGAAAGGCTGCCAACACGCTTAGGAGGAACAGAAAATACAAACAAGGGGCCTAGATTCACCCCAGGAATGGAATAAATTAGTCACATTCTTAGCTGTGGAAATACCCCAAATCAGCTATCATTCAAAAGAATACCTGCATATCTGGACCTCGTAGCCAAGATCCATGGGGTCGTTTGGAGCTGTTCCTGCTTGAAAATCGCTGACATTAAAAGAGGATAGTGTATGGTTCACGAAGCCATGCATGGTGCCATTCTCACTGTACATATACAGGTACACGAGGCGTGGAATGAAGTCAGATGTGAATGAGATCACAAATGCCTAAGCCATAAGAGTAAAAAATGAGCGCAATATTCAGACAGTGTTTAGTTAAAGATATTCTTGTCTTTTTTGTCTTGCCCAAACAACTCATGTGAATTAGGGGCTCCTGTACGGGGGGCTGCTTCAGAAAAAAGGGGAGGCTGCAGCCCATGGGGACCTAGCAATGGGGTAACAACTACTGCAAAAAACATATTTACTGCTTATCCTTTTGAGCAGAAGGATATTAAATGGAGCAGTTCCTTGTTGGGCAAGATTTCTATATGGATAACCACTTGAACTCTTCTGCAAAATGAAGCTGTTGTGCCCCCCAACATCAGAGGAAAGCAAAACATGGTGCTGTTTCCAATTACAGCTTGTTCCTGGTGGATTGTATAAGCTCTGTTTGATTCATTGAGATGCACTTTTGTGTTCTGTGAACAACTTGCTGTGAATTTACTCTTTTAATGGGCTTTTGCAATGCAGTGAGAATTTATGTGTTTTTAACCCCATCAAGAAAAAAGGATGAGTAGACTGAGCCTTTTTTTTTTTTTTTTTTTTTAATGGATACAGGCGTTTTCTTTTTTTTTTTTTTTTATATAAAAATGTCATCCATAAAATATAACACAGCCAATTCAATTGGCCCTTCTCGTTTATTATTAGTATTATGAAACATTCTCACTGGCATAAATCTTATGTAAATGTAGAACAAACACAGTACAAAATGTTTTCCTTTTTTCTTTTCTTTTTTTTTCTTAATGATAAAGAGGGACAGCAGATAGATCAAGGAGGGAAAAATAACACCAGAATAATGACATAGAGAGACTACATAGAAGAAGAAAGCAAAGAAATTGCTTCTAAAGAGGAAAAAAAAAAATAGGGCTGCACACCACAATATGCAAATGGTTTGGCCATAGAAAAACAGGCACGTATTGGCAAAGGGAAGGGATTTCCCCACTTGGCAAGAGCTTCATCAAGCCCCCAGATGCCAACAGAGGTGTTATGAGCTAACTAAATACATTAATGAATATAACAGAAGCAAAGTGAGGACTAATCAGTTCACAAATGGCCACAAAATGAAGGTTTCCTGAAGAATCAAGATGATCTGATGAAAACTGATATTAAGGTGTGTAACTTCCTTATGGCTGAGGTTGAAATAAACAGCAATATTTTCATTGATTTCCAGAGCTGAAGGATAGACAGTAGACACTAACATTTTTGAGGCCAGATTTTCAAAGGAGGGACATTGTACTCAGATGAGCCAAACTAATTCATATCCAGTCGACTATCTGACCCTAAAAGCTTCTGTGCCAATAGATTTTGACACTGAAATTAAGAAAGCTATAGTCTTAGTGATAATATCTCATAATTAGTAAAGTGGGAAGAAAAAGTATTTTAGCCAATGGCTTATTTCTTGGAAGAACAAGACTATTTTATGAAAATTCTGGAAGAAAACTCTGTACTGGATATTATTGCTCCTACTCAGACTGCTAATTCTCTTCAACATTCTGAGAATTTAAGTTTTGCCATTTTCTCTCCAAGACAAGTCCACATGCAAGAAGTGTCACAACTTTCAAACAAACACTGCATCCAACTCCTTAATATTTGAGAAAAAACTCTATATCATATGATTTCACTCAATTTAAGGCATTTAAGTTAAAACAAAACCAATGGAAAAGAATGGAAGAGCCAGACGAGTTAAAAACTTTATCCATGCAAAGTTACTTACATTTATTATGACTGCAAGCTTTCCTATACCTCTGAGGATATTATACCAGATTCCTAAGAAAGGAGACAAACATATAAATGATATTCCATTCATTGGAATTAGATAAATGATATTTTCAGTTAAGAATGTTAGGAACACTTAGGATTGTGTCGAACTATAGCTATATTTTTGATAAAAAAGAACAACTTCTAAAAGATTAATTTAAAGATCTGCAAGCAAAGGAAACCCAGATCTGTTTTCTTCGGAAAAAAAATAAAACAAAATGAGGAAAGACAGACAGACAGACAGAAAGAAAAACCACCTTGTCTACAGCTTTGAATAAGCCAGTAACAGAGCACAGCAAAGGCAAAGTCATGGTCAAGGCAACAGCACAACAAAATACACCATGTTCTTCCATTCTAGGATAACCCTAAAGTGCTGGGATGAGTGCTCAGAAACACTGCTTGTGTTTCACAGTATAAGAAATAATACCGAGTTTAGGAATTCCTACTAAACTTCTTTGCTCTTGACAGCTTCCTCTGTACTACGAATAATTGAGGAGCTTTTTACTTTCCAACATCCCAGTTAATCTCCAGAACCCAACAGCGGGGAGGAGTAGCTCCATCGCTGCGCGGGTGTTCATCCGTAGCCACTCGGCAATACGAGGCAGACCGCCTTGCTGCCGCTGGACAGCTGCAGCGCCTGGCTTCAGCTAGAAGGGCTGCAGCTTTCAAGCTCCCAAGGTTGACATTCGTGCTGAACAGGAAGGAATACATCTATCCATAGACATTCTGGGCTCCTCTCCTTCCTGCCCAAGTGCCCTTCTCCAGCTCAGTCCAGAATAATTAAATGCAGAAATTTTTGCTTCTGCAAGACACTTGCTTTGCCAGAAAGAGCTATTGATGTGCAGGACCTTGCAACATATTTCACTCTTGCATTGATCATTTTGATTTGCAAAGTGATGTTGTTTACTTAATAAAATATTAATCTGAATTTAAAGCACTGCTCTTTCTATTTTAAGAGTAAAGGCTTGCTAAATTATGAGAGTTCACAGTTAAGTCACAGTCTAAGGTTTTGACTTGTCCTATAAATACCTGCCTGTTAATGAAAGTAACTCAGCATAATAACATCCTGCCATCAGTCTAGGAATAAATGATCAGGGAGTAAGAGCAGCAAGGTGCACTCACCTATGTCCTTTGCTCTGACTGCTACTGGTCTCCTTAGCTCAGTAACAAATTTTTTTGCATCAAGACGTATTTCAATGATGTTGTTCAGCAAAGCAAACAGTGGAGCCAGTGGGAAGGAGGCAACGAACAAGGTTACAAATCCAAACTGAATAACTGTAAAGGGGAGAAAAAATAAAAAAAGAAAAAAAAATTCTGTGGATATTATCTGTATTTGTCAAGTGCATGCAGTGTCATGTCAGTGCTTTTCCCCCAGGACGCAGCTTGCTGGGAGCCTAAACCCTATTTTCCACGTTGCCAATGGTCCCTCTTGCAAAAGCTGGGGCTGGTTCAGACGAGACAAAGCAACCAAAAAAGCAGGATCTAATACCATGGCCTTGTGGGCAACTCGGCGCTGCCTGCTCCGCACCGCGTGCTGCCCTCCAAGCCGGGCACAGGGCAGGGGCCAGGGAAGCAGCGCTGGGTGAACCGCGGTCCCAGCGACCTTCTGCAGGCGCGACGAGCCGAGTGTGGGATTACAGCAGCCCTTCTGCGTTAGCAAGGCCTGTCACCTGCTGCCTCCAGGGACCATATGAGGTCTTAGGTGAACGGGATGTGCTCCACCAGGCAGGCTTTGAGCCCTCACTAATCCTCCTGGAACCTTTCTCTTCTGAAGTTCAAAAACCCTCTTCATGCCAGCCCAAAGCTGTTCGTGATTGTATCTATCTGTTGTCCTGTTAACCTTGTGCATTAGTTTACGTAAGTCTTCACCCTTCCTGATGTTAACTTGCTATATGTATTTAGAGAGAGTGATCTCAAGCAACCTTGATCTGTCATTTTGCTTTCTGAAAGAGGACAAGATCCTTTTGGTGCTCTCATAGCAGCTTCTCTCCTCCTCCGATCGTTCCAGCCGCTTTCCTTGCACCTGTTCCAGTCTGCACTCTTCCCTCCTGAGCGTGGGTGAGGAGAGCCCTGCAGAGGGCTCGAGCTTAGCTCGGTCTTACCCCTCCTTCATAAGTGACATTACCGATTCTGTGTCCTCACTGGAAATAACTTGCTTGCTACATCCTGGGATCACGTTTGCTTTTGTTTCATGAGCACATCACGTTGATAATGTACTCGTGCTGCTGCTGTTTAAGCTCAGTTGTTCTCTTCCTTCATTACTTCCAACTGCTGACGTAACTAATTGAATATATTCTTAGGAACTGATAACGTGACCTCATATTTTGTACTATTATGTTTCAACCCTGTTTCGACTATGCTGAAACTCAAGGTCACCTGAACCTGCCCATTTTAACTATACATGCCAATTTTTGGTATTAACATTTTTCTTTTCCCCTTTCTAATCTTTTTGCCTAGCCTTCCCCCAAAGTACTAAATTAAGATTCCTCTTTTGGCTGACTCCTCAGGAACTTCTGATACTGTTGCAAACAGCATTATATAAAGCAGTTCATGGTAGGCTTTCAGAAGTACCAAGTTTGGGGGTAGAAGGAAAATTGCAGATTTACAGCCTTAGTAATACAAAGATATCTTAATGAGGAATTTAAGTAATCAACTCAGCTGCTCAACAAATGAATTAATTAAAAAAATAGATCTAATGACATAGCTTTATAGAAAATTCGTGGTGTATATCGCTGTAGCAAGGGATCATGAACTTGACATTACACAATTCAATCCCGCAGCAGCAGGTGGTTGGCTGCAGTGTGCTACAGTCCTAGAGTATACCCTTTAGTTAAGCTAACATGTATCTTATCCACTGTCTTCCAAACCTGCAGCTGAAAAACCTCCCAACTAATTAATTATGGCTTAAATATCTCCTTTCCACCTCACTCACTCATTTCCATATATTCGGGGGTAAGGCCAGCGAAAGGCTCCAGGTTGTAGTCCACTTCATAACGTTGCTTTTTTTTCACATGCTCTTCATGGTCTAAAGAACGTTGACGCTTTAATTTCATGTATCTTATAAATTTCTTCATTTTTCTGGAAGAAAAGAATTGATTCAGTTAGCATGCTATTCAGGTTACAATGCCATTGCTCAGATGGGAGGATTGACAGTTATTTTATATTAACAGACACAGTGAGCTCTACGCATATGTCAGCATTACACTCCATGTTACACTGTTGGCTGACAGTGCTGTAGAACAGAAGTACTTACTACACAGAACAGGCAGAGACTTATTGTAAAGATCTTTTACGAAGCCTACAAAGCTAATTCCTATCAACAGGCAGCTAATACACACTGTATTGTACACATGGCAAAAATCCACTCGTACACGTATAAAAAGCCTTGTGACTTACGGGATGCCAATCTCGAATAAGTTGTTCTGAATCAGCTGTTTGCCCAACATGATGATACTGAGCTGGATACACAACTCCATCAGGCAGCCGCCAGGAGCGCACTAAAGTGGACAGAGGAAACGTAAATCAGAACACCTTCCTCATCGTGGCAGTGAAAGGCTCCCGTTCCCAGGTGCTACAGACAAGGCAAAATGCAGTTACCTCTTCCATGCGGAAGGAGTGGAAAATGTAGACGTAGTCTCCTGGACGTCCAACAAATCTGGAACATGATAGTTAGAATTAAAAACCTCTTATATAACATATTTTTCATAATTGATTCTTGAAGTAGGTTTTTTTTATTTTTTATTTTTTTTTAAAAGCACAAGTGCTAACTTGCAGTTTTTATTGAATTGTTCCTGTGCCCCCCTCATTTACAGGCACATCTTTGCAGAAATCAGGCATTCAGACTATCTGTGGGCACCCACCGCATAGCTGATCATTAGCCAACAGGCTTGGATTTAGAGCTTTGGACTTTTTCATGCTGGTTGCAAGAGGAGAAGCACTATTTTCTACATCATAAAATTAGAGCATGATAAATAGACAACGCCTGATAGGGCATTATATCTGAAAGTACAAAGTTAACTTGGCAAGATGACTTTAACAAATTTGAAGAAGCAGAATCACATAGATCACTGTTTTATCCCATAAGGCTGCAGGGTTTTTAATCCAATACTGAGGAATTTTTAGACCACATTTACTTTATTATCTAGATCTTGTCTCAGATCCATCTAGAACTGCCTCAAAAACCCACAAGCTGAAATCCTAAATAACATCTTCCAGTACTCACCGGCCTTTGAAAAAAGCGACATAGAAAATGGGCGTATAGGCATTGACGAATTTCAGGAGGAATGCCTTAAAAATCAGACGCTCTTCGAAATTCTTGTCAGTTTTTGGAACCTCTGAAAATCATATGATATAAATAAGAATCTTTAAAAGATTATCCTACCTGGAGCACTTCAAAAATCTTATAAATATGGACTTTGGAAACTGTCAGTCACCCTTTAAATAAAGAAGTATATATCTTGTAATGTTAAACCAATATGGCCTTACTGAGATCAGTGGTAAATCCAGTAAGGGTCCTACTGCTCAGCTGAATTGCAATAATAATTCCAATTTCATTTCACATCTGGCTGACCTGCACAAACACAAGTATTTGCCCATTCTGCAAACAAATATCTGAAAAGTTTTCTGGGCCTTTTGTCACTGACATTTTTGAAAACCATTCAGAATATCTTTATCAGGTATCACGGTAGATCGGTGCTACCACAGCTGGAAGATAAACTTTAAAAATAAAGCTGAGCCTATGAACCCCTCAATATTTTTAAGTAACTGGCAAGAATCTGAGTCCTAAATTTGAATTTTCTGGATTTACTTGTGAGTTTGACACTAGTCATAACAGCAAGTCCTCTCACTTGTAATTGTGCTAACAGACATGCCTGGAGGACTTGAACCTACCGATCTGAGTTAGCCACCTTGCTATGCAGCCGTACACTTCATCCAGAATGATGATGACGACCAAATTGATGATGACGGCAGTGGCAGTGACAGTGACCCTGACGCTCGACCGGCCGGATGGAGTCGAACTGATTGCTAAGGCTGCTGCAGTTGAGATCCTGTATATTATGACTCCAAACACGATAGCAAATGTCAACCCAACCTGCAATTAAGAATAGCAAAGTTTCTTATTAAGAAGAATACTATAGTTCCTTCATAGTGGATTTAGCAATTACCTTAACGGGATCCCTGATCATATCCCGGCTTAACTGATTCAGTAAAACTTGCAATCAGGATTGAAATTTACTATGCAATTTCTTAAAAAATAACCCTTTGAAATAAAAGATATTCCATTCTCTAGAATGTGTACTTTGTGTACACGTGTACTGTGTGCTTTGAAGGGCCCGTTCCGTCGACGGTGGTGGTAATCTCCATCGCCATGCCCCCATTTCTCTCTCACTACTTCCAGATATTTCTTCACTAATAGCAGATTGAATTTAGCAACTGAATTTCTTTAAAAGTTTTTCAATTATAAAACAGTAAAGGATTTGGATTTTCTTCTGTGGGAAAAAGCCATTGCAAACCATATCAATCTGATGGTCTGTCATCCCGTCACTGACATTCGTATCATTTCTATTCTAAGCTTTGATTCGGTAGCATACATTTCATATGTTCTTACCATGAAGATAATGCCAACAAAGTTGGTGAAATAGGCTGGAAAACGATCCTTCCATGTGAGTTTTTCTTTATCTGTCTAAAATTTGAAGGAAAATAAAGTTGAAATTAAACAAGGACAGAGCAACCAAAAAAACATCTCTTCTATCTGTGCATGTGCCAAAAAAACCACAGAGAAGAAATACAGAAGAACTACAAATGTACAACCAGTTAGCAAACACAAAGATGCAGTGTTTACAGTTACACTTTCAAACAGGAAAAATGTTTACTCCATATCTAGGTTCAAGCTGGCCAAGCATCTGCACTCTGAGCAGAAATCAAACAGCTTTTTCTAAACACTCTTTGAAAGAATTGTGCAAATACTCTGTCATCTGTGAAGTACGAGCTCTTCCACTGTTAAATACTCTTTTTTTTTTTTTTTTTTTTTTTTTCTTTCTTTCTCTCCTTCACTGGAAAAATTCACCTCCCTACCCTTTTCCTTCCCAGGTAATATTTGAGGTCTGCATTTACACAACCGGTGCCGCTGAAATATAGGTTGTGTGTGTGCTGGAGACCTGCAGGATCAAAAGCCCATGGGTCAGGGAAGATTTTCTTTTGCTGTGTGATGGACTTCAAATTGCTTCATTAGCAGTAACCTGAAACACCCAGCTATCCACACTGCACTCGGCAGAACGCTGCGATAGGCGTTAATCTGGACAGGTAGAACTACCCTTTATGGGATATCCTAAACGCAGGCAACAACTCTCTGCTTTTCCCGTCTTGGGAATGGGAATTGCTTGGGTATGGGAATCTCTTTCCAAATGGTATTGCTGATCTGGGTTCTTTCATTAACTGAGACAGCAAACCGTTTCTAAACACCAGAAAGTAAGCAACAAAGTAACATGGCAGAAGGCAACACACACATTTTAATGAATGTAAAAATATTACTCTAAATTCTAAAAATATTCTTCTAAATTCTATTCTTAACACATGCATGTTATCTCAGAGAGGAGCAAGCAACACTTCAAGCACACAGCCAAAGCTCCAGCACAAAGCACAACATCCATTCAAACTTTGGAAGCCAAGATTAGCCAAGCAGTGCCATTCCCAATGTGCAGAAATGGTAACTAAGAAGGTGCTGAAGGGGCAGAGGGGTGACAAAAGCTCCAGAACTAAAGGTGAATACTGCACAAAAAAAGGTTCAACAGCCAATTTTTTTTTTTTTGAGAAAAACAATTGATTTGAGTCTTCCATAATTACTCTTAATTTGAATTTTTTCACAAGTTTGATTCAAAAGTACCAATTTCACCCCAGACATGGCTGTCGTAACTGTCTGCCTCCATTTGTTTGCTGTCTCTTCTGGAAAATATCGATGCTTCTGATGGCAAGTAAAGGAAACAAAAAAGGATCGTGCAACACAATATTACAAAGCACTGCTAAATTGATCTCTATGTTCTCTACTGAGTCAGTGTACACAGTACTTTAGCAACAAGCAAATGTTCTGTTAGTTTGCCCCGTGCTTCAAGTTTCAGCTTTAGGCTAATAATAAAACATCAACAATAAACCTCTCTCCTTGCCCCAAACCCTTTGCTCAAGGTTTGGAGCTCAAGCCGACCTAGGAAATTTTCTTCTTTTCACTTCGGATTGCCACCTTTTTTCTTCATTATGATGTGTAAAGAATCCCTGAAAAGTTTGTCTTTAAAAATGACCTTATCTTATGGACTTTGGAAGAAAAACTGTGAAGAATTTCATGTGGCGTTAGTATTTTTTCTTTGAGAAAAATCTCTCCATTGTAAGGCAACAGCTGAATTTGAACTTTAACACTCAAGATCCAAAGAAAGATGATTACTGAGTCTTTCATTAAGACTCATTTTCTCATGTTTCCCAAATTAGTAGTACCCAAATTGAACAGAGCCCAAAAGTTATAAATATATATATATATATGTATTTTTTTTTTTTTAAGACTCCTCTCCTAATTGCTCAGGTTTCATAGGCCAATTTTTTGAGGGCATGATTCATTAATTGTTGGGTTATCTTACAGTCTTCTACACTCAAAGTTTGAATTCCTAATATACCAGAAAGAACGGCAGGTTACAGATGTTTAATTACAAAGAATTTGTATTCAAGCATTGTTTATCTACCATGTAAAAGGATAGCAACCCAAAACCTTTCTCTGCAAGGATTTTAAAAGCAATGCTGTAAGTAAGGTATTGCACATTACACTGAAAGGTTTATGCATTGCATTCTATAAATAAACTCGAATATCTCAGTATCAGTGTTGTAGCATCCTTTAAGAGCACTCCATCCCCTAAGTATAAGCACATGACAAACCAAACATTTACTTCAGTGCCAATCCAGTTTTATCTATGTATGGTGCCTATTATAGCATACTCAATGTTAGTATGGTTACTGCAGTTATATTTTCACAGGGCTTTCTCCCATCTAACACCCTAGTTTTGGCCATGGTTCCATGCAACTATTCCACCAGCAACAGATCCGAGGGGAAGATCTGCCAACACCTTGACAGATGTTGTTTAAGCAAGAGCATTTACTTCTCTGCTTAAAAATGTGGTTGGCCACACAAACAGCTGAAATCTTGCAAGCAAGTAAGGGGGAAGTAGCCTTGAAATGAGCATTTGGGGGAGACCAGGAGGTTTCCCAAGGTGTTACAGCCTTCAGTGAAGGCTCCTCAGGGGAACTGCACTGCCCATGAACAGGACAGGCAGTACCCCTCTCACGGCAACAGAAAGGAACAAATTAAAGACAAGAGAGGGATACTTTATTCGGTGAAGCAAAAGGGAAGTCATGGTTTTAAAAGCTGGAAAGTTATTTCCAAAGTGGGAATTTGGCAATGAAATTGGTGTTAGTACTCCTAATTAATACTATAGCAAGAAGACCTAAGCATAAAAAAGCCACATTCAAGTTTATGAGCAAAACATTCAAGTATTCTGAGCAATTTCAAAGTTCAGACAGTGTCTTGGTGATGTACATTTCCAGTGAGAAGGCAAAAGCAAATTGAAGAGTTCTACTGGAAAAATCAGAAGAACTCCACGGGCAGTTGCCTCATACATTCCCTTCTTCAACTGGAACACGTACAGAACCTCACACTGTAGACCCAGTATTAAAATAAGGACCTCATGAGGATGTGTGCTAGCAAGACAGAAGAAAATCTCCAAAGACATTGCAGATACTTGAAGTAGCATGGGTTAAGGTGTTCTCTACCACTTTCCTCCAACTTTATTCCTTAGCCTCCTAGGAACTTCTTTTCAATCAGGCTAGAGGTCTTAAAATATACTTCTGCATACTGTTATTGAAGACATTTCTATATTTTATTATATATATGCTTATTACATTATATGCTATATAGATATTTCTAGACTCTATTACATATAAGCTAGCATTGAAAATATTTGCAATTTAAAACCATTGTGCCTCTCCCTACTTTTTTGTTTGTTTCTTTCTTTTCTTTTTCCCCTCCTTTTGGGAGAGGGCTGCTAAAATGGGTCTTTTTCAAAGCTTTTGATAGGTGAAAAAAAGAATATTTAAACATACCTCTTTATGTTTGTATTCTCTTCTCAATGATTTTTCTAAAACTTTAGCTTCATATTCTGCTCTTGGATGATCCTATGAAGTAAGTCACATTTAAGAAAAAGCAAAATTATCTATTTTCTCTCTCAGCTATATATGAATGAATGGCAGGCTGATTTCCTGATAATTCCCAGGTTTTTCTAGTTTTATTCTAATTCAATTGAGACATTATTTAAGTTGATTGATAGTTAACTGTAGATAGTTGACTGTAGCTTAAAAAAATGTAAAAATACCATAACATTCTAACTTCTAGAGCAGAAAAAATAAATCTGCACTTGCTCTCAGACACCTGTACATGGTGGACAGGTGATATATCTACCCTACGTAGATTACGTTTAATACATAAAAGTATACAGCAGAACCTGCAGAAAGGGCATACAAAAGCATGTGATAAGCTTGATTTTCAGTGACTTATTTTTGACAGAAAAGATTTTATGTTGTTGACTATTTTCTGTGAAGTAGGAACCCGCATAATTGCCAGCTGGTTTTTGGGTGGACCTGATTTAGATGTCCTAGTCCTGTCTTTGACAACACTCACAGATTACTCATATGCATTAGAGGAGAGGATGTAGGAAATATTCAGAAACACAAAGAGACAGATAAAGAATTCAGAAAGTGATCAAAATTATTGATTGGATGGAAAATAGAATGGACCTGAAAAAAAAAAAGTCTGAAAAAGTGGAAGAGGGGAAAAGAGCAAAGGAAAAAAGAAAAAGAATCAGTGGAGTTCTAAAGAAAATCTGATGCTAGAAAAAGAAAAGGCGGAGGTCAAAAGATGGTTTTCACCAATAGACAATAAAAAAGGTAGAAGAAATCAAAAAAAAAAGTTTTCCAAACCTTGACTGCCTCCTTCAGGAAACCAGAAAAAAATCCATAAAAAAAGCAAGGAAAAAAAAAAAAAAAAAAAAAAGATTACTGACCTGTTATATGTTATATTGCATTTATATTTTAAAATCACATGAAAGTAACTCATAGGTACAGTGGATGTCTAGATATTACTTGAGGAATTCAGGCTACCCATGCTTTAAAATGATGATGGTACCAACTTAATCACAAAAATCAGAAGTAGGAGACAGTTAAACTCTCTGCTGACCTCAAGACTGTATTATCTAGAGCTGACCATACAAAGCAAAGAATAAAAGATACTTTATTAACAGCTGCTGCCTTTGGTCACACAATGGTGTAGCTGTGCAGAGCTCTGAACTCAGACATGAAGGAGATCACCACTGCAGAGATACAGTTAATCCTTTCCACTTTCACGCATGCTAACAACAAGTTACCAAAAATAAAAGGGCTCCAGGAAGGAAATCCCCATATTCGCTCCCAATAGAGCAGCAAAGTGCGTGGCACAGAGGTTGCATCCATAGTGTGCCTCTATATATTATGGTGGGGATGTGTTTGCTAGATTTATCTCCTCTTAGCATAAAGATTCTTAACTGACTGAATATTTTCTCTCTTTTCTTTCTAGAACTTTGTTCATTCTTAACATCCTTTTTCATACAGATTCAGCCCTTTTTCCTTTCACACAGTTTAGCACATTTAATATACATCTGGCTGGGGTTTCTTTTGGCATATGTAAAAAATACCACCTCCACAGTTATGTTCCTCTCAGTGCCCCAAACCCACATGTCTGGCAACATTTTCTTAGATATTTGCCAAGTCAGGGCTTGCTTCTGCATCATTAAAGTTAATGGGATTTTTTTGCAGTGCTTCTTTACAGTGCTGTAACTTTATCAACTTCCATACGTTTATTGCTGATTTATGGCACTGCGAGCTGAACGAGGACCTTGCTTGTTAGCACCTTGACTGCAGCCAGGCACTAATGCATGAGCTGTATATTCCAAGCCTGCACTGCTAGGTGTGACCTAACTGCATATTAAAAAAAAAAAAAAAAGATTTTGTGGCTATACAATTATGTCTCTATGGCAACAGGATGAACTAGTCATACCCTTGCTATAAAAACCTCAAATAGTTCACATAGAGGATTTTCCTTTCTTTGACAGGATGGAATAGTGCGGGAGGAGTATTCCATGAAGCAACGTCTAGCAGTTCTAAGTAAAAAACTATTTATAATACAATGGTGGAAGTCAAAAAGTCAGAAGTTAAGGGACCAACCTCCTCCTCTTCAAACCCAGTCAGGTCCCACCTGTAGTTGAGACGCATCTGTTTTCTCTTCCAGTGTTCCATGAACGTCGCAGCTGCAACAACAGGTTTTAAAAGAATTATTTGGACATTTTATAAAAAGGCCTTTGAAATTGTATCAGCCTGGGTTAGAATTTGTCTTATGTCTGTAAGGGCTATGAATAGGCACACTGGCCAAACTCGTTTCCACTGAGGCTGGTGCGAATCTGGAAGGTCTCAGCAGGTGCGATACTGTGTGATACCCAGGACCAGCTTAACTTTGCTCCATTTCTGTTAGTCCTTCATTCAGCAGTAATGTCTGTCTGGGAAATACTGATAACCAGCTTCGGGAGACAGCATTTCTTTGAGTAAGGTCAAAGAAAGGACATTTATTATATCCACACCCTCACGCAGGAAGATGCATACAATTCTTAAGGGGTCTAAGAAGGTCAGGTACCTTAACTTAATTAATTTGCACACGACTCAATATCGTTGGTCCTGATCTGTATTTAAATCTGTCCATAAAATGGAACAAAATTGGCTATTACTGATACCTTGTCTAACATGTTAAAGCAGCTATATTTCTGCATGTGTGCTTTTAGTAGAATAGTTATGCCCTCAAATATATTAAGACAGAGTATTTTATATTGTTATAATTAAATCCATCTAGTGCTTACAAGGGTCTGGTTAGCTCAAATAGTCACTCCCCGCTGACGCACTCACGCCAGTGTAAAAGCTGCAGGTGGGCAGACAATTCAAGAGAAAACCTTGAATGCTTTTTTAGCATTGGGAGCACCGTCATTTTCAAGGGGGATGGCATCCAGAGAAGGAACACCATTAAAGCAATTCTCAAATCACAACAAACACTCCCGCCCTGTATCGGTCTATCTGCCTCTGAGACAGAGGAAGTTCTCAGAGGACATGGTTAGATGCTGGGAATACACCAGCGCTGTATAATAAATAAGCGGTTATGAAAGAGGCAAGTCTACCGAGAAACGGGGGCCCCTAGGGAGCCCTCCATAGTGAGTATAAACAGATGTTCTCAGAAACATCTGCCGTCACGCTCAGAGAAACCGAGGCAGGGAGAGGGAACAAAGTTGAATGGAGAGGGAAGGACACAGTGACGGCTGGAGCCAGGTTACGGTCATAGCACTAGATAGTTTTTCTAGGGAAACTCTCAAGTGCAAAACTTATAAATCCGAGCCCCTTTACAAGGCACATGCTCCCTGTACAGCAGTAATGCCACAGTTGTATCTTAGGAGAGCCTGTGTCTCCTGGAATTGCCTCCCCTTTTCTCACGCCTGGGAATGCCTGCACTGTGGTCCACGGTTTCCATGTCAGGGAGAAACATATATTGTTTTTTAGTGCTACTAGGAATCATTTTACAGCACCAACTTACAAAAATGTAAAATGAAAATATTAGGCCTGAAAGGCAGCCAGTGGTTAGCTCATTGGAGAAGCAGGGAGCGAACGCGGCAGGTACAGAGCAGCAGCAAAGCACTGTGTCTTTGCCAGCTATACCTGCGTGTCCAGATTTCCCTTGGGCCTATACACAGGCACGAGGCTGAAAAAATGCAGAAGGTTGTTGTCTGTTGGGATTCCTTGGGATTTTCAATGTCTCTTTATACCAAAGCCTCAGCACTCCTCCTGTGGAGGAAAAGCCAGTACCGCGCGAGACGAGGCTAGACCAGGTCAGACCTGGGACAGGCTGCTCTTCTGGGGACAGCAGCTTGTGCTGTGGTCTATGTTTAGCAGTGGACCAAGGACAGAGGCCTGATTCTGTGCCGGAGCTGCTTTAGCTCATGTGACTGCAGTCCCCAGAACGTCTAAACACTTTTATCATAAAAAGAAAGCCTGGCCAGATGGCTGCTCACAACGAAACCCTTGAACTTGGAATGATTTCCCACTTATGCAAAGAAGTTCAAGTCACCCTAATAAGTCACTGAGGTTCCCTCTGTCTCCTTTCTTCAGCTGTACATGAACATGATATAACTTTTCCTTAGCTGTGGTGGTGGCCCAAAACAACACTAGAAAAATATGCATTTATCTACATTTAGAGATAACCATTTTTTTCCTTGGATATTATTCCCTTAAAAAATAAGGTGCTAAATAAATTTAAAATCATTTTGACAAAGCCTTTGAAAGTGATTCTAGTAAAAAGGCAAATTCATTTTTATAAAAAAAAGTCTTGATTTCCTCAGCTCTGACTGACTTTTTTTGAAATCATAATCATTTTAGATGGCATTGCACCAAAATAAAATTGTATGTTGACCCAGAAGATCCCAAGCTATTTTGCTTCCCCCCTCAAAAAGCATTTGTTTCCACTGTCTTACAGACAGGGAGAGAACAAATTCCCAGAACTGCACTTAAAGATGAGGTGATTCCCATTCCAAAGATATCTCAGATATAAAGCCTTATTCTACACAGAGCCTGAAATTCGGGAGCCTTCTCCCAGCCTCCTGTCCTTTGCCCCAAAATGTCAAAAACGGAAGAAGGGACCTATAACTCTCTGTTAAGGAAGAGGAGTCCAAAGAGTAATGCTGTTTGGCAAGAGAATATTATATTTTGAGATCCACGCAGGGTTCACAGTTACACTAAATGAGAGAGAGAAATTGATATTTGATTCTCAGCATGAGCGAATCAGACTATTTAAAGTCTCTGACATGGTATCCGGCGTCGAGGTATATCACATTTCTCCATATATGTGATGTGGCACGATGCTCTTTAAGGCAGCGATGATCTTTAAGACTCTGCTGCAAAGCTGGTTTAGTTCAGCTAGAACAAATGAAAACGCAAGATATGTTTTGAGGATTAAACATAATCCAAAGCAGCTTTTTTGAACAAGTTTACAGGATGGGCAAAACTCCTCTCGTGCCACTCTCACGAGTCTCATACTAGCAAGGAGGTGGCTGAGGAAGAGCCCTGGCAGTGCCCGAGCTCCAAGTGACGCTCCACGGGGACCAGCTGCTTGGGGGCTTCCCCACAGAGCCCATCCCCTGCCCGCAGTCAGGGGTGACATCGTGACAGCAATGGCAACTCCTACAAGGGCCTTGGTAGCCATCCCTGTGCCCTCCATGGCCATCCCTGAATGCACAGGGATGTCATGCAAGAAGGGGTTAATATCTTCTGAAGTTTTACAGATGAGAAAAGAAACAGAGAGGTTAAATGACCTGCTCAAAACACAGGGACAGTCTGCATCAGAAAAGCACCTAAAATGCTACAATTCCAGGGCCCCACTTCTGATGGCTGTTTCCTGATAAACTTAATTGTGTCTCAGAACTCACTCAAGAATCAATCATGGTTTATTAGCATGGAGATGCTAAAGGCCATTACACTTCCCTGCTGAGTCCTCTCCTCAGCCTCAAAGTACATTAATACATCTTTTTTTCCTATAATGTTCTAAAGTGGAAGCTGGCTCTGCAAATAGATTTTGTTGGCAAGCTATGCAATCCCCTTAATGAAATTTTGACATACCACACAGCAGTTTTATGACGGATGCTTAACAATTTCATTTGATATTCATCTTGAGCAACTTTTTGAATTTTTAGCTTTCAGTCCAGAAAATAAATTTGGGGGTGACAGTTTCATGGGAAGGGGAAAAAAAAAAAAAAAAAATAGTTCTTTACATAATTAACTGTCTGAGTATAAATATACTGCTTTATCTCTCTTGTTTTTTCCTGTTGTACTTTAAATAATTAAAAACGTAACATCAAGTCATATATCTTCTTACCCCAGAGAGCCATGAAGACAGAGAAGAAGACAGTTGCAGGGTTATCAAACAGATGACTTGCACGAGCAGTTGCACAAGCAGAGCTCATTTTCCAGTAACTGCATGTTCTGTCACACAAGGGACACATGGTGATATTGTTTCTCTGGTCACACATTTCCATACTGCAACAAAGCAACAAGACAGGCAAAAGGCAAGGTCAGCATCGCTCATCTTCCATGCTCCCACAGTATCTTCCGGAAGGCCATTCTTCCCTGCACAGCATCCATTTTTGAATGCATATCTAGTCTGCAGGACCCTCTATGAAATACTCATTTTATAAGGCTTTGTACATCTTGACCCTTGTGAACAAGCCTGTGTGCAACCCATGCCACCACAGGAGGTTAGACTCCTCAAGCAAGACTGATTTCTTGTTCCATTCCGGTTAGTATTCCGGTGAGTAACAGTGTCGATAGAAATATTGTTAGGGGGTGTACAAAGCATCTTTTCATTACAACATCTTACAGATTAAAAAAAAAAAAAAAAAATCTTATTTCAAAACCCTAATTATAGACTAGAACCTTTAGGTACAAAGGAAGTAGGGAGTAACAAGTCTCTGGAGCACATCATCTCTATACTCCAGCTACGCAATTGCAATAGTGACGCTCCCATTAACTTTCTCCAACTGTTGGATGCAGTATAAAGCAGCCCAAATAAACAGAAGTGTCTGGTTTCCGACATCCATTAATCTGCTTTGTTATTCATTCTTTATGGTTGTTCCAACCATATCATTTTCATCTACAGCTGATAATGCATACAGGACTAACAATGCAAAAGCACAGGGTATTTAAAATATTGTAATAGAGACTTACTGAAGAATTGAAAACAATGAAGATTTTGCTAATCTGACCACAATTGCCTATTTTAGATATATCTTGATTTATCTCTATGTCACACAATATGTTTTATGATGGGAAGCATCAACACCTATCATTAGCAGCATTTTGTTAGTTTGCTTTAACATTAATTTACATGGTGATCTGAGTTAGAAACAGAAGAGCATTTGGTCTTGTTGTTTTACCTTGGTATATTCTCATCCACGGTTGCACAACCATAAAGGAAAACAATGATCCCCACAATTGAAGCAGGAATAAGCATTTGTGTATAAACTCCCAGCCAGGCAAAATAGAGCCCAATCTTCTCTCCAAAGTATTTTCTGAAATACATTAAAGGAAAATAAAAAAGAGAAAAAAGAAAAAAAGAAAAAAATGTTTCCTACTGCTTAAAATATAACAGGGCTAAAATTATGAATCACAGCTGGATTAAGCATGGATAAAGTAAGATCTGATGACCTGTGGGATTTTTTCCCCCCAGAGGGACTCTCTTTCTCATGATGCTTGGAGTTAATCTAGTGATTCAGGCACCAAGAAAGCCAGTCATTCCAACTTGTATTTTCTGCTTTTGGCTGTGTAAATTAATATCTTTAGATCTTCTGCAAGAGTTAATCCTTTTAAAATAGCATCTCATTTTCCTTAACATACTTACTCCAGAGAGTCTCAGCTCTCACCATGAGCAGAAAATTCTTTGAGAACACTGAAGTCCTGCATTCCCTTAAGCACCTAAAACTTATGCAAACCCTGAAAACTTCTGCATGACAAGGGATGCAGCGACTTGTTTCTGAATACATGGAAATGTTGTGACTTTCTCTAAAAACACAAGGATCTTCCCATTCTCAGGAGTCCCTTGGGGCAGCACCCAAGGACAGACTCACGTGCTGGTACACCAGCATGTGCAACAGAGCGTCTGTTCACATAATTCCAAAAATTCCTTCACGGAAACACAAGGTTACAGGGGCAACTCTCACCTCACCAGGTCAATGGGCTGATATTTATAAAAGACTCCGTAGCTCGCCCACTCCTCGCACAGGAGCTGCAAAATAGAAAGAAAGGCGAAAGCTAAAGCACTTTGAACCACCAAGAGGCTTCTCTTGGTCAAACAGTGAGCTCACGATGCAATCTCCTCTCTCCACTTAGTGGTTTCAACACATAACCCAGTCTGCCGATACGTGCAGCCTGCATTAAGTATTAAAATCAAATTTGATGTTTTGGCATGCTGTAAGACGGCAATGATTTCTGGTGCATTAAAAGGCTCTTCAGCAAGAGGGCTGATAGATAGCTACAGCACAGAGACAGGGAGGGCAGTCCTGCCTTTATGATTTGTAGCAGGTATTTAGCAGAACAGATGTAAAGGATGAATATGCCTCAAGTTGTTAGACAGAACAGAACTAGAATAAACTGGTTTGTTTTAGCTATACTAATATTCAGCATCCATCAAGAGGGAATGTGCAGAAGTGCCGTGAAAGCTGCTTATAAGAGCTGTTCTGATGAATATGATTTCCGCCCATCTTTTTGGTTAGGATATGGGCCAAGGTAAACAATATTAGCCATTTATAAAATATAATCTCTCACAAAAATAGGTTCTACCAAGACATTCAACTTATCACTTACTCTGTAAAATATATAAATAGCATTTTTCAGATTTTTTTTTTTTTTTTTTTTTAATTCAGGTCAGAGTGAACAAGGAGTCAGTGCATTGACCCATCACCATAACAGCTTTGGATCTACTAGCATCTACTACATCTCTTTTTTGGCTTCTCCTGCTTTGACCCAGCAACATGAACTAGCTGGCAGGATATTCCTGGGTAGATTACTAACCGTTAAGGGACATGCTTTGATGGTCACTTCTGTTTTCGCAAATTCACCTGACAACAAAACCTCTTTCTCTTCTACTGCCCTCTCAAATATAGAAGCACAAACTCATTATTACCAAGATATTTCTTTTCATAGACTGCTGGGCAAAAGATCAAAAAGCAGATGGACTATGGAAAATTAGAGAAAGTTAGACTGGAAATACTTTGAAGTTCTAAAGCAAGTAAAAGTTTTAAGTTTTTCTGTCAGCTGGCCTTTTTTCTAAATCATCTGTAATTTTAGTTTTATTCAGTATAAGTGTACCTATTCTAAATGCTACCAGCAAAGGGAAAGTTTACTTTGAGCAACAATCACGTCTAATATTTAATGTTACACTCTATTATAATGAATAAATCCTTCAATAGTTATCATGTAAATGAAAACAAGTTAAGACTAAAAGGCTTTACAGCCCAGAAAATGCTCCTGGGTCCTCACTTTCTAAGCCACTATGGTCCTTTACTCCTAACAGAAAAAGATACAACAGTTCAGAGTCAATATTTACTGCTTGACTTAAAGATGGGTAAATTGTATAATGCTTTTGAGTCTCAGTCATCCCTTACTCTAACAATGTTTAGAAATCTGGTTTTCTACTGGCAATAACTTTGCCACATTTACTGTACATTTACTATTGCTGTGCTTTAACATGCTCCTTTTTTTAAAAAATAAATAAATCTGCAATTCCCATGAAAAAACATGGGAATTTTATGCAAATAAAAGTGAAGCAATGGAGCTTCCAAAACTAAATATGCCGGATGGCAGAGTTTCAGAAGCAAGGCTAGTCACCCTTAATGAGATTTGAAAGACTGAGGTACTGTTCAAAACCCCACCCAGACTGCCCTGAAAAAAAAAAGCAATAAAATTCAGATTATGAGAGAGAAATGAATGAAATAATGGGAAAAGCTGTAACCATTGGGTGGACTGCTACCCCTGTATTAGGTGGAGTGTCTCAGTGCGAATGTCTTACCCACATCCCACAGGAGGTAAGAATCTCTTACCTCCTTGCTTGGGCTATCTGATCTTGGACCTAAATGTGTGGGGGCAAGTGGATACCAACACCCTCTCATTTTACCTGGTCAGAAGCCTCAATGGGCTCCACCATCAGCCTCATCTGAATCATGGGAAACCCAAGGGAAAAATCTGATTGCTCTGGCTCAGAAAGCGTGACCTGTAGCCACAACCTAAGAAACTCTCTGCCAACTGCTACCACAACCAGGCAAGCCAGCGTTACTCATCCTTGATGCAGAAGGCCACATCAAACAGGACAATAGTGCTCAAAGCCAGTAGGTTATTTTATCGTGATAGAGAGAAACTTGACCTACATCAGCCTCCTGCATTTCTCCAGTGAGAGAGAGAAAAAAAAAAAAAAAAGAAAAAAAAAGGGATACGAGGACATTCTAATTTCTGCCCATGTGCATTCCTACTTCTGGCACTTTCCCCCAGGAAGTCAAACAGCGACCAGTGTTCTTTGAGTGGTTTTGCAATTCTTTCGCCAAATTGTTAGTACGAACTTTCCAAGCTGCACTGCTGTGTTGTACTTCTCAAGCAAAGGGTTTAAACTATTCAAAAATAACACTGAGCTTTTACTTTTATAAAAACATGATATCGAAATAGAGTGAACTATACATTTTGCTCTCTGCAACCCAAATTAATTAATCTTTATTAGTTTCCTAACAACAGTAAGAGCAGAAAATGAAGCTTGAAAGACAGGCCTTTAATAAACTTGAACATCCTTGAAAAAATTTATTTTTACTCTGCTTTCAAATATACTGAGATCTTTCAACCATGTTTCCTGCAGTTCAAGATCAACTGTCTATATTTGGGATGCAATTAATGCTTTGGGACACTTCGACATTCATGTCACTAGCTGAGATGATCCTTTTATTACTTACTTACTTTTTACAGTCTAGGATTATGGTGAAAATTAGATCTTTTTTCTGCAACCTTAGTTCAGAAAAGGAGATTTTGCATCGCTGTCTTTTTTTTTTCAAATTTGTACAGCACTCCAAATGTAAAGATAACTTAGAACTTTCTAGTTAAAATACAAATAAATCTCACTTATCCTGACATTTATTAGGCTGATATACAAAGCACAGCTTCAAAGACATGATTACAGGAGATCAGTACACTAGCCCTAAATATTTACTTCATTTCTATGCCTCAAATCTTTAATTTTGTTATAAAAAAGGCACAGCCTGGCCTAGCACTTGATTAGATTAACAAAAGCTTGAAGAAGCCAGAAGAGACACACCAAAACATGCCAAAAGATTATTTGAAGGAACTAGAAGTCAAAAGCCAAGCTAAACATTTGAAAACACAAAATGAACTTGTGAAATAAGTGAATCTGTGGGGTTCTGAAAGTTAGTAACAAAGATGATAAGCCCGATGCTTTGAGAAAACATGGACTACCATCCCATTTTTGTTTGAGCAATGTGTAGTATTTTTAACATAAATAAGAGGGAAGAAAAAGGAAAAAAAGAAAGAAAGAAGGAATGAAAAGAAGTTGTTCCCAGACCTGAAAATCAGGAATCTGGGTGAGGAACCCGGAGTGGAGTTTTGCCACAGAAGTAGCTGGCTTTGGGTGAGGCACTAACACCTTAAAGCGGAGCAGGCCTTTAATTTTGGGTGCCTACTTTTATATGGCCAGCCTGGAGATCTTTAGATCTGCTTTTCATGTGACCTGAACTCACGCTTCTACTTTCTTTGGAGATGTGACCACAAAGCAAGCCTTAGAGGCAGATAGTGTTTCAAGGCCAAGAGCCCAGCACATATAGCACCCAAATTTATTGACTCTTCCTGAGAGAACTGGCCTCAATCTCTCTGTTCCAGGTGTTGCCTGCTAACCACGAAAAAAACACGTATCCTCTTTAGAAGAGTGTGATCAAAAGTATGTACTTCTGCTTTGACTTTATGAAGTCAGTCGTTATGCAAAGTGTAGATAATTTCATTACAATAATTTCTACTAACTTTACTACAGCAGTCAAATATCTTTCAGTACATCAACAATAAAAAAAATCCATTTACTACAAAATTTAAACTACAGATTTACATGAAAAGTAATACGTGTGCATCAGTATATATCCATTGGCCAAGCTTAGGTTGAACTGAGCATGTCAGAACTCAGCTGAGATACAGGAGAATGAACACTTATCAGTATGATAATCCTTATTCCTCCAATCTTTTTTTAATGTTTTCAGTTCCTTCCTTGCTCCTCCTCCAGCCTGATTCTGACCTTCCCACTCCAAACAGACAACTTATTATTTCACCAGAAATTAAACCGCTTAAATTAGAGCTCTCCATGGCATAAAGCAGAATTTACATCCCATACAGGGATCAGACTATGACTGAGTATATTCTTATCAGAAATGACCTGAAATTAAACCACCCCAGCTTTAGGAGAACTTGTATGCAAATGCTATGAATACTCTTATCAATATGGAGAGAAAGGTACCTTTATCAGCATGGTAATTTATACACATGAACATTGCATTCTACATTGGGACATGTTTAAGCACTGAAAAATACTTAAGAACCACTACTGCATGTCATTTGGTGCATTTCCATGGTAATTTCAGTTAAATCTTGGCAACTTTTCAGATTCCAACAGGAGACTTCAGGTTGAGACACTTGTGAACATGCAGAAATCTCTTATTTCAACTTACTTTTCTGTCATTAGGTTCAACGTTTTCACCTTCATAGTCACCCTTTAGAAAAAAGGAGAAAAAAAAAAAAAAAAAAGAAAATTTCCATCATCCAGTGAGTCGCACCCAGAGCTGCTATGCATCCTGCATACCCGTGTATCCGCCTCACTTAATGCATCAAAAACAGAAAAGCAATCTGTAAAATAATGCTGTATTTTAGGAGTTCATTTGTCATAGCACACTTTGTCTTCTGTCATCAAGCACATTAAGAAAGAGTAATAATGTCTGTCATGGGGGAAAAGAGGAATGAATAAGTGATAAAGGTGGCCTAAAAATGTCAAGGGAAAGGATGTGGTATTTCCGTGGCACTTGGGGTTCAGCTCAGTCCGCTTTAAAGAGCAGTGCCCAGCAGGGAGCTGATCCATATCCAGGCTCTCTAAATACTCAGGGCTGATTAGATTGGAGCTATTATTTTGGATTTTTGATTATTCTGGCTTTAAAAAAAAAATTATTTATTTATTATTATTTATTTTGGAGCAATTTTTAAATACAATAAAGGAGTAAATTAAGACAATAAGTTACATACATCAGTAGCTGTCTAAATCTGTTAGAGAAGCACACACAGAGCAGTTTATTTAATGGGTCTTGATTTTAAAATTATATTGCTGCAATTTAAGAAAAAATGCCTGACATTCACAATAAACATCGGGTAGGCAAAGAGCCTGTTTTGATCTAAGTTACTCTCAGATGAAACATTTATGGCTAAAGTAAAAGTTCCAGCATAAAATCTGTGAAAACAAGAGGAGCAGAAAGTTAAAGAGATACATTGCATTTCTGCACTCCTGTACTTCCAAACACTGGAAAAGCATCTGTAAAATCTGCATCATGCTCAGTATTTTCTATTCGCTTTCCCAACTCACATTAATGCTGACATTAAGGGCAAAATTGATGCGACATCCCCTTGATACCCGTTAAGCCTTTCCGTAAGGCTCCGTAAGGCAACGGCTCCATGGTTGGGAGTGCATGTTTTCCAGGCCTACTCTCACCTTGGAATTATGGGTGCAGCTTCACCAGCACACAACTACTGTCCATCTACCACTCTATGACAGGACGGGAATCCCAAACATAGGTAATGAGGGCCACCAAAACCCTCTGCTCGCCTCCAGTCCTCAGTAGGAGCTTTCTGTGTCAATGAATGTTACATTATAACATGTTTTGACATCCTACCCAACTGCTCAAAAGTGGATTTCAACACTAACGAAGTCTAGAATAACATCCTGCCTTGTGAGAAATGTCACTGAATTCTAGCTCTTTTTTTTTTTCCCCCGGTGGCTACAGATCACACAGACACAGTCACTGACATCTCCCTGGTTGCAAGGGAATGCCAGGGAGCTTCAGATCAGGAAACCAGCCATAGAAATGCCAGAAGTGCCACAGAAATAAATACTTATCGTAGCAGCGATGCCAGAGTCCTTGGGAATGGAAGATCAAAAACCTATCACAAATATTTTATTTGCTAAGCCACTAAAACTACTCTTTTAATGTGTTGGTAAAACACCACTTGTGATCATCAAGGGTAGAGCAGAGGTGACAAGTTTATTAAAAGCAAGTACAGCAAGGGTTATTGCAGTCATCATAAAAATGAGCAGAAAATTAGACTTCTAAACACTAATGTTTGAGATGATGCCGTTAGTACATAACAAGTTAAGGATTTTTTGGTGTCAGATAGTAGACTTCTAAAATATATTCCAAGATGACTTACATCATGCAAAGGATATGCAGCACTGTAAACTCCATTGGCAAGCAGGCTGGTGATCCCTTGAAAAATAAAGACATAAGAGTTATTCACAGCTTTGAGGTTAGAGAGTCTCCTTTATCCTCCTTCCCTGAGATTCCACTCAACAGTCATTTGGTCAGATAGTGATTTTTCTGCCATCTCATTCCTCTCCATGTAGTTCCATTTTTAATCATATAGGTTATTAAACATGACTCATTTTGTGAAATGGAAAACTGCAGAGAGCAAGAGGAAGTCATATATATTTGAGGATCAAGTATTAGAAGCCAATGACTTGGAATTAGTCATTATAATAAATTACATTTTCTGAAAAGTCAGTTTGATTTAAGGGCAAGCCTGCAGATTTGAAAGTGTATAGCAGAAGGCTCAATCACGAGAATATGGCTGGAATTGATGGCATACAGGAACACTCATACAAACTCACCATACACACAAAGTTTTGAATCAAGTTTTCAGATTGATTAGAGAAATTGTAGGAAAAGCCTTTGCAAAGACCTCAGCGTGATACTTACCATATTTACCACATTTTCGTCTTTTATTTAAAAGTGCAGTTTCCTTCTTTCTTCCCTCTCCTTTCCCTGTTTACACATCCGTTTATTAGTTACATGCATGAGCCTGAAAGCAGTAAATGCTTCATCTACAAAACGTATGTGGCATAGGGGACTCTGCGAAGCTCTCTGCCTTCTCTGCTCTGATTTCACTCCTTATTCTTTGGGACAGAGCAAGGGAAGTGAGGGTGGACCAGGAGAAGTCCCCCGTCCAGCTGGGAGAGCATAATGCACGAGGGACGTTTAGAAATCACAGCTTGCCGCAGAAATGCCCCGAGGGGCTGGATGGAGCTGGCCCTTGGAGGGCTGCAGCACACTTTGCCAATAGAGTTGCCAGAGCCACCAGCACAACTGCGGTTATGGAGCATCATCGATGTCTCAAGGTGCCACTTCACCTATGAAGATACATTTGGTCATTTTGCCTACCAGCCGTGGCTACTGAATTTGGGCTATTTCAGGCTAGCTAGTGTAAAAATCAGGTTATTCTATTTGACCAAAGCTAAGCTCAAAATATAAAGCCTCTGGCACTGCAGAGAATTTAAAGAAAACAAATCCAATGTGTTAAGATGACCTTTGTGTTGCCTTCCAGCCTATTGCTAACAGGGTGGGCTACATTTGAAGGAACAGTGAGTATGAACTGGGAAACAAGTCATTAAAGACATTTTGGTTATTCCTGAAGGGAGGGTTTTTTTTAATACACTAATATTTTCAAGATATTTAGAACCTGCTGGTAGAAACACTCCAGGACTCTGGCTCTGAATCTTGCAGTCCTAAGTCTTGCAATCTTAAATCCTACTTGAGATTATACACAGCACTACAAACTGCCTACAGGTGTTTCTACACGCCTGACAGAACCTACTGGTGAGAAGATAAATTATTTTTCTAGGGCATTGCTACCAAAGAGTTACGCAACACCCTTCCACATATCAGTCTTAAAAGATTAAGATATACACACATTTTCACAAATTTGCAAAATAACAAAGACTGCATTGTTCCCTATGCAGTTGCCTTTTTCCTGCTGGACAGAAACGTTGCAGCTTTATCTATGTTTGCTCAGATCTGTTTGAAACTTTTGTTGGACTGTAACCCGGTGTTCCAGGCCAGAACACAAAGGACCTGAGTTATACGGACTATACCCATGAACAATCTGGCCTAATGACATTTTTATTAGGTATACTGCATGATCTTGCCAGTCTGGAAAAGGACCAATCCAGGAATCCTAACACTTTACCTTCCTTTAGACTCTGCCCTGCTCAGCAGACCTCTGTTTCCTATTTCTGGACCAAAACCAAAATGAGCGACCAACTCCAAGGCAGGAATTCAAATTGAGCTCTATGACCTTCCCCTTACAGGAGGGCAAATACAGAATTTCCAGTGAAAATGATCAAGCATCAAACTCAAAACAGGCTCTTGATAGTCAAAAAATAATTTGTATTTCCCATGCTACAGGAAAGAGTACTCCTGTTAATATTGGCAGAACACCAATTAAGTTTAGTGTATATAAGGACTCAACAATTGTACATTGTATGTTGTTACTTCAGCAACAAAGTCAAAGCATGGAAGTCATTTCTGGCATAATTATTCTTCTAATATTTGATGGATTTCTAAGCAGCTTATAGGTCAATGTTGGACAGCATTACCTGTAATTCAAGTTTTCATTGTTTTATTTAACTGCTTGTAGGCAAATAAACACTCTAACAGATCCCAGGTTTTCAAATATTTTCTCATACGTTCATGCATTTTTCTCATCCACACTGGTTTATATTGGTTGCTTGCCGTTAAGACTGGACACAAGGGAATTCAGCCTTCCACCTTATATAATTTGGTTTACTATTAACTATCTGTTAACTTTGGTGGCACAACCGAATCTATACCTATTACTCAATCGGTTGAAAATACACTGTAGAACAGCTGAATAGGAAAAGCGACTCTCAAGCCTTTCAGGTGACCTGAATCACCAATTTTTTGACATTATTACAGATTTCCTTGTTAGAAATCAAGGCCTAAGGCTGAAAACCTACAACTTGGGGTCATGGCAGTAAAAACTTCACACCCATGAACCTGCAACAGCAGTTTTGGGAGCTAAGAGATCACTCAGATTTCGGGGGGCTCCTCAGTCCCTGGCTGTTCTGTTGGTTACTATAGTTCTATGTAAAATGGTGGACTTTCAAACAATTCGCCTATTGGGACTCTTTCACTCAAGAGGTAGGAAAAAACCTGTGATCAAAATTTTAGGATATTACTGAAGGAACTGAACCAACCTATTGATTTTCACTGCAGTTATTGAAATCCATGGTAATTCTCCCATCCATTCCAGTGAGTGTAAAACCAAGCCACTGCAAAGCACGTATCTGCTTCCCAAGACACAGCTTATTGTTTTATATTATCACGTAGTCCTGCTGTAAAGGACCTGCTTAACATCTGCAGGGCCTGTGCTCACCATTTGATTAGAGTTGAATCTGTATTCACACTTGAAAAAAATTCCAATTAGCCACATTAATTAGATTACATTTCTAAATAAAACAACTATATCCATATACATCAAACTAGAGATCAGGAAAAAACACTAAAATCCACAACCTGTTATTATTTTCAATATCTCAAAAGATATGAATCTTAAACCTAATGAAGTTCCTTACCCATGCTATATTTTGCTTTGGTACATGTTGTTCTTTTCAATATTTCATAAACCTACACAAATAAAATGAGAAAGGAAAGGGTTACTTCAGATACCGCCAGCGAAGAGCAAAATCTTTCTGTGTACAGCTCAAATATACGCATTGGCAAAACCAAGATGTTAATGAAGTCAGCATTCTTTAATAAAAGTCATGGCATTCAGGATAGCAGGATTTAAAGCTTTCCATACACAGCACGGTACAAGAGAGAAAGGCTTAACTAAATAGCTAGGAACCAAGATATCTGATTGTCATTTTGCAAAACACACGATTACATTTAACCATTTAATCAATAGAAATGGTATTTCACTCCTGTTAGACACAGCATATGTCAAAGCCCAGGAACACATTTCCAGTCGGATCAGGCTTTTGTCCCTCAATGTCGAGTCGGGCTCACCTCTGAGGGTGCAAGTTGGCTCCACTCCACTAACTGCAGGAGAGCTAAACACATCTCCTTGCCAGTGGTTTGGGCCCATCATGTTAATGCGTATCTCTAAGCATGCAGCATTTTATCAAAAACAGGACTAAACAAAACAAGCTGACCTTAAAGTCTCTTAGTCTGCATGATCTTGGTGGCAACACAGACATGTTTACCTTACAGTTTATTTCGTTTATTGTCAAGTACCCTTTGCCCGTTTCATCGCACTGCCGGAGCGGTCAAGCTTTCCGCGCGCGCGGCGCTGCGCTGCCGCAGGGATGGGCTCTCAGGCGCCGGCGGAACTGAAACGGAGGTGCTCGTTGCGAGCACATGCATGGCGTGGCCTCCCCTCTATCTCTGCCGTTTGGAGACCCACAGAAAAGCGGGTGCTCATTATTCCAGCTTATCCAAAGCACCTGCCACTTTGGATCAAGTGGACAAGGACAGTGCCCTCTCGCCTTTCCAGCTACATGGCAACCCAGCTATAGGCCAGCAGCACAGGGGGAAGCAACCGGGGGCTGCCAGGCAATGCCCATGGTTCACCCCCCTCATCACATGCCTTTTGTTATCTTTTACCTTGAAGGGCTTTCACAAAGATATTTTCAGTTGTATGTATAAATATTACGTATATATTCCTCTTATGTATATATTATTATAAATATATAAGTAAAAAGTCTTTGGCTTAGTTTCTATTCCACAGACTCATAGGGAGTGACTAGGTTCCTGTTCATTTTATAGTAGGCGGAAGGGTCAATATTTGCACTGTGGTTTAAAAAACACATAGTCGTAAGACAGGAAAAGAACTTTAAGAAACAAGAATAGGAAGAAAAATGCATGCAAACTGAAGTGATGCTGAGAAACACTCAATATGCTTTTTATTACTAGGTTACCTACAGATATTTCCAACAAAGCAACATACTAGTTCCTTTAGTGGTTAAATCAATCAATCAATAAATAATCCCTCAACTCCTTCCTGCCCTCTGTTCCTGGCTCCTGTGTTTCTGCCCCATGTCCAGTTAGTGCAACTGGCTCACCCTTGTTCTTCGGTGCCATTCTGCCTTGCTGCCTTTCTTGGACAGCTTGTTCTCATGAATTTTAACTCCTTGCTTCCTCCATGAAATTTCTGATCAGGACATACTCCCTCAAGTTTTTAAAATTAAGTTATTAAAGGTCTACAAATAAAGAGTCTACAAACTTTTTATTCACCTAGCTATGATAATCTGTATTTAAGCTGCAGGGGAGCTACATCCTGGTGGCCTGTAAGCTCAAGCTTCAAAGATGGAAAAAGAAGCTAGAAATCTTGCAGCTGTTATCACCAAAAGAATAAGAGGAGTCCATAATATGATACAAGTTCTTCTCAAAAGCACTTAGTATCTGAAAGAATAGTCAAATTGGAAGACAATGGCATGCTCCCAGGCACCTTCCTAGGCGCTGGTCAGCAGCAGATGGATGGGGCAAAGGGCCCATTTGCAGTAGGGCTGCTACACTTGGCATAGTCCCCTCCAGCTCCCGGGGACATCACATGAGTTTTCTTTACCATTACTCCCTCAGTGCCTAGAGGGGAGACTAAACCTTATTCTATGTTCTGTAAGTCATAAGAAAGTATTCAAACGCAGTCACTGATACAACACTGCTGTACTAGGCTTCACTCCTCTAAGGGACCTGCAGAAGTTTAATTACAAGAAAAGTCCTGTATGAGCATTGAACAAAGAGAGAGAAGCTCTAAGAGAAATGCAGTACTGGCTATGGGTTAGCCATCATGCAAGCTAACGTAATACAGCTTAACAGATATATCAATACTTAATCAGAACAAGCTGCAGTTTTGTGTCCTTGTAGTGTTTGCTTAATGTAAATTTTGATGTTAACACACAAACCCCAATACATTTAACAACATTCTCTAACTCTAGTTGGCTTTAGAATTATAAATATTATTCTCTGCTAATATCTGGCTGTTTCATTGAGCTTTCTGTTGGCAAAATTCAGAACATTAAAAAAGCAATATATATTTGCAAAAGAGCAACCAAGACACAGAGTTCTCTGGTTGCTATTCCGGTTAGCTACTGGCAGAAACAGTGGTAGACTCTAAAGCTATTCCTTTCTAGTGATACCTCTGTTAGGAAACTATACCCAAGTTAATTGTAAGTTAGGAGAGTCTACATTATCTTACAAAAGGTGGCAGCCTGTTTATATCAAGCATTATTCATTATACCAGCTAGAAATGGAGATGCTTTCTAGGCGTTTAAATAATTGATGCCACGGGCAATTCCTGGCATTTGGTAAAGACAGACAAACTTTTAATGGGCTTGTATTAAAGCTGTCAAAGGCACTATTAACACCACAATTAACACTATCCACCATAAATTATTTACATACAGTACTTACTATAGTGCTTCTAGTTTTGCTGTCAAAAAAGGAATCTCTGTCAGACAAATCAAATCTGTTAAAAGATTAGAAGCAAACTCATTAGGTTAAAAAAAACACCAGTAGTCTCCTGCTCTTGTTGACCATTTCAGTATTTTCATCTCTCCTGGGGATCCCTTAATTTTAAACATTAAGGAATACCTTGTAAAAGCCTCATTATAAGGCAGTCCATCCCCACACACATGTTTTAAAGCAGCTGCTTATTTGTTTCACATATTTAGAGTTCCTGTACAAAAGAGGCTGTTGATGATCATTTAAGCTGAACTCCTGCCTCTATTGCCTTATCACTCAGGCTGCAATTGCAGCCCTGCGAGGCCACTCCGTCCTCCTTCAGCAAATGCAGAGGGGACAGCCCCAAAAACAGCCGACCCTACAAACCATGTAAGGCACATCCTAGGCTAAGGTAAGAAACATCATTTGGGCTTTCTCTGAGCCGCAAGTCTGGCTTACTGCAGAAACATCCCATAGCTAGCAAACATGCATTTCCTGCAAGTCTAAGAAAGCGAAATGTCACGTGCATTGACTGCCCCCCCCAGCATGCATCCAGTTCACAGATCCATTAGTGTTCTGTGTCCCCTTATTGAAAGCAAAAAACAAAAACATATGTACAGTGAAGAAATCCTGCCTTAGGACTGTTATTTGTTCCAGCTGACACATACATAAACACGATCTTCAAAGCTTCTCCTTTGGGATGCTCTCCAAGGAGGAGCAGCAGCAAAGCAATCCAGGGAAGGCAAAACTTCAGTGGGGACCCACCTTAGGATTTTGACTTACGCTGATGTTTATAGATCTATTGATCTGATCACTAAAACCAGTTGACAAAGCTACCATGGACTTCATACTGCATATAAAGAGAAAGCCTGGTTTGTCCAGGTGAGTGCTTGTACAAGATGAATGAGATTCTTCTTAAATTTATCGGCCTGTTCTACTGCATACCAGTTTTACTGAGAAATTTGTTTTACATCAAAAAAGATCATTATACAGCACCTTATTTTATCAATTCTATTCCGCAGGCTAGAAGCCTATCTCCTTTTCCTACCTCAGCTGATATCAGAAAGGCTGACCTGTTGACATGAGTAGTGAAGCTTTCACTTACAGATGTTGTTTCTCTCTGGAGAATGGGTAGGAGAGACGTTTCACTGTCTGTGGTTTGTGTTCAGCTACTTTTGGTTGGATGGGTTCTGTTATCTTTTGAATGACAGAATTGATCTTTTTCAGAAGACCATGGGTCTGGTTGATCTCATACATCTGAGTGGGTAAAAATAAACAGGAAAAAGCAAACAAAGAAAACCAATAAAACTTTATTATTTTCAAGCTATTCATAAAAGAGATTGAGCTGTAAGGAATTAAACATGAATTGAATAAATACAACAAAGTGAAGTGTAGCTTTGTTTCTGAAAAGCATTTAGAAATATGCACGAAAAAATGGAAGAAGTCAAACTGAGATAAACACAAGAAGTCTATGTACTCTCTATGAGCCAAGGCATCTTGCTCCAAGACTACTTGCTCACCTTCAACTAATTAGTTTGGGGTTCTGCACAGAGGCAAGCTCTGTATTTGCTACTGAGACACCAGCTCCTCTAGCGCTTAGCACGTTCTGGGGCAAGGGAAGGAGGCACGCGAAGGTGCCACACAAAGGCAGAGAAGTGGCCGCCTCTCCATGGCACGCTGGGGACTCTCCTGTGAACACGTGCAGCTTGCACGCAGGGCCCTCACCATGGGCAACGGCCTGAGGACCGAGCTGGCTCCCAGGCACAGCACCAGGCTCGCATCCTGCTCTTCTTGGGTATGAACGAAGGCTCAGTGGAGGACAAAATGCTCACCCTAACTCCTCCTCTTGGGCAAGACACCTTTAACTACATAAGCAAAACAGACCTCTTTGATTTACTTTAATTCTGCTTCTGATAATAGCTGATAAGTGAGTTAATAATGAACATTAATAAAAAATCCAAACCAAAAGTGTAGTTTTAGTTTTGTAATAAATGACATAGAGCTTGGAGACCGTCTCTTGTTCCATTACAGACTTCTCTCTGCAGTCTGGGACATGCACTTAGTATGTCATTAAATATTAACCCAACTAAGCTATGCTCATCAAACTGGTAGCTATCTATCACAGATGATTGAGAATTTAGCCTCTGATGAAAATATGCTACACTTTCTTTAATGATATTTCAAATATTCTGAAAGGTAATTTATTTTGTGGTAGCATAATCCTAAACCTTGCAAACATAACTAATGACATATATGAATAGCCCTCTAAACCCAGTGCACGCAAAAGTACGACTCTTACATTCATTTTCAGAAGTCCAGCCTTACAGGCAAGAAAAACATTTACCAAAAGGCACACGCAAAACTCAAATTACCGTACAGAGCATCACTGTGTCATATACAGATGGTGCAAGAGCCAAGAATTCTGGATATCCATTCCTCCCTCTAGTTATTTATTTCTGTTGAGCTAATTTAGTGACTCCATCTCATTTTCTCATTAAATACAAGAGGAACACTGACCTCTTGCCAGATCGTCTGTGAAGATTAGTTAACTATTTTTAAAATGCTTCTGGGAATAAAAGTCTACATTTGTTAGGTGTACAAAGATATGTGTGCGTTTGAACTATGCTTTGTGGGAGGTGACAGGGAAGATAAATCAGCACTCACCTTTTTTGTGGGCATCTTTAGCTTAAGAAATTCTGCCTCCCGACACAACACGTTCCACGGTGCATGTATTTTTACAAATCCAACCCCATGGATTTTTGTCTTAAAGAAAAGGAAGAGAAAAAGTGGCAATACTACTCATAAAAGAAAATTAAATGTTTTTCTCCCTCTGCTGTTACATCCATATTCCAGGAACAAAGGGTCTGTTACAGACGTTTTTTTTTGAAACAACTCTAGTTTCCACCAACATGGACAATCACTGAACACCTCCCTTTGCTGAGTCATTACAAAACGCTCCCATCACAAATACCATTGTCTTCCAAAACAATTATCGCAAGGTTAAACCAAGAAGATAAAAACTGTTTGGGAAACAGAGACTAACGTCTATGGACACAAATATAGACTCATCCAGTTACATTTGAATCGTAGGCGCACAGCCAAACACCATGATTTCTTGAGTGCTTTGTAATTAATGGAGTTGTGAAAGTCCCTACTGCCTAAGTTGCTCATATCTCAAAGGATCAGAACTGCATTTAAAAAAAAAAAAAAGAGAGAGAGAGAGAGAGAGGAAAAAATGCTTCATATGCAGTTGGGAACAGTGATGTTAAAATACTAGCATTTTAACTGGGAAAAAATGGAGGAAGAATTTAAAACAAACAAAACCCCACAGTAGTACTAACAGAATCCTGCTAATCCTTGGATCCCCTAGGACTTATCTGAGCTCTGCTCCAGAGCAGAAAAAAAATTTCAAAGGCACTAGGCAAGCGATACCAAACTAGCAAGCATTCACCAAACAGAAGAGAAAAACTTCAATGGAACTCTCTAATTCTGGTGTTCAACAAATGTCAGAAGTTACTATAACTGGTCTTCAGACACTAGCATTCTGCACCTTCTTTCTAGAAATTCACTGTTTGGAGGCCACAAATACCTGCCAGCCCTCAAATACAGCACAGCTTCCAAAACATTTTTGAATTTACTTCACTGAAGAGAGTTTAAGTGACTTGGTAAACTGCTTTTGCCATGAGCAAGATGTCCAGTGCAGTCTCGTGACATGCCTGTGGAGCCCAGCTGATGGGACACTTTTTCCCTATGCCGACATGGGGGACATAGAAGCTGTTGCAAATCCCAGGGCTTTGATCTCCATACATTTCTGATCTGTTTTGATATCCTGTACTGAAAAGCCAGTGTTCCCTAGGCCGGGTGTTTATGGTGTCCTGGCATGAACTCAGAAGCCTTCTGCAACATCTGAAATCATACTGCTTGTCACAGGTGGGGACCTCCCATTTGTAAATATTTTTAGATCTCTATGACTTGGCACCAGGGGATTTCCAACCTACTACAACACTAAGTTTTGTCAGAAAACAGTCTTTGTTTACACCTGTGGACAAAAAGTACAAGTATTTTACTTTGCACCATTGGATTTATTTGTAACTTGGGATGGTAACACTATTTTTTTTTTTAAATATATACTTTGACCCCCAGATCTAGATGTTTAATCTGAACTTGAAGGTCCTGTTTAATAAAACTAACAGAAATGTTTACCCTCTCTGTCAATAACTCCAGGCATATTGGTTGGATCACTTCAGCATAATAGCTTCCTTTGAAATTAATATGGCTGTAGCTATTTCTACTAATCATACACTGGCAGAACTTCACACACCATTTTTGTATAGTCTAATGGTCTTTTAATAGAACTCACACTGTTTTGGGGGGCTCACGTGAACTGTACTGCTGGTGTCTAGGAATGGGGAGACAAATTTCAACACAGATGCCTGCACTTAAACTAGAGTATTTACTAAAACCTCCCAAGCAGATTTCACTCTTTGGAAGGTAATAACTGAGGTATAAAAACGTCACTGTCTTTATGGGACTTTTTTCAGCAGAACTAGAATTACTGGTGGACCCAAACCACAGCATACAACAAACTGACTTAGAACAGTGCAATTTAAGTCTCACTTCCAGACACAGTAACATGTCAACCTGTGTTGCAATAGTGGATGTGCCACAACCTGCCACAGCCAAGCAGACTGCCAGGCAAGAAACGTCACCTCGCTAGGCTATTCCTGTGAAGTGAATTTTAACAGCTCTGGACAACACCACCAGACGGAAAGCAAGCCCTGGCAGTGCTGGGCCCATGCCACTCGGGTCACAGTCATCTGACAGCTCTGCATCTCCCAGAACCTGGCCATTAGTTATCTCCCCTGTGTTTAACCGTTGGAATTAGCGCCTTACATCCTCATCTCGTTCCAGTTCCAGACCAGCCTCCATAAGGTTTCCTTCATACTCTTCCCGGCGAAACCTCTTGTCATCCTCATGGTAGTCCACATGTGGCTCGTTTTCCATCTCCATGTGCACTCCCTTCCCAGGGAGTGGCTGATCCTGCTTCGTGCTCCGGGCACTTGAATCATTGTGATGAATTCTCCGGGCGAGTGTCCTCCCCACTGAGGATTTCTTGTAATGATAAACCAGGATGTAATCCACTTTTCTCTTGCCATCTCTAAAGTAGAGTCCATATTTGCAGTCTGCATCTGGATTTCTAGAAAGGGAATTTAACAGCTAGAAGCCAGGGAATATGGGGAGAGAAGGAGAGAGGAGAAGAAAAATTAGTGCACATGCTGATGGACACCAAACAAGTCAAATATTTCTATTGGGTAGTCCTTCTTGTCATGAGCACCCAGTGACCCATCTTCAGACACCAAGCATACAGGAGGAGCCCCCATGTGCTACTTCCTCAAAACAATTTTGCAGGTTAACACCTGCAATTTTACTGCTTAGCCACCCGGGATTTTACTGGCCAGAAATAAATAGCTAGAATGACTGGGATTTAATCTAATTACCAGCATGCTAGTTCATAAGTCAGCTACTTGGTAGATTTGGTTTTCTCCTTTGTGGGTTAATCACCACTAAGATCATCTGTCCTTTTCCACCCATGACATCTGTGCTTCAAGGCTGACAAATAGATTAATATCATGTGCAAGCATTTCTCACTTCTCTTATCTAGAGCTGCAAGCCTGTATCATCTGAGAAAGAGATCATCTTAGAGGCAGACTGAGGGGAGCCAGCTGGTCATGACACACAGCCAAAAAATGCAAACAGGCTGCAGCCAGGGAAGGGGATTCATTGCTCTCTGCGTTCATCGCTTTCCTCCTCTCATAAAACCACGTCTCTCTGCAATCCAATGGTGGCAAATGCCTTATTCCAGACTTGAGTTTTGCTATGTATGTTTGCTTTGCAGTGTTGCAAGATGCAAGAAAAGACTTAAAACACAATTCAATTTTCAAGCATTTATCTGAAAGCTACACAGAACAACTGTAGAAATGCACAAAACCCACCAACAAATATTATTTTCTACCTCCAGTAATGCCTTTCATTCAGGATTACCAATATCCTTGAAGATGCATGGACCATTTTAAGAGTGAAGATTGACTACTAGCATGCATTTGTTTTAAATTAAATACTCATCACCGCACTGACCTTTAAGAGCTCAAAGACAATATCTGGCTTTTAATTTCATAGAAAAATTTTAAGCCTCTATATAGGGAAAAGGAATTTGGCTCCGAGTAATAGCGATTGGCTACCAGTTGCAAATCATATTGATTAAAAAGCATTTGGGATGCATAGACCTTATACTCTTTCTGTAACTAAAGCTGTGAATGTAGGTTATTTGCAAACAGTTGTGGTTAAGTCTAATTTTTAAAACCCAGGTGAAAAGAGCAACCTAGCATGTTACTGTACAGCACATCAGACCCAACACGCCTGGAACTTCATCAAAACAGCATCCCCTGAGCTTATAAAAATAATGCAAAAAGGTAATCTCTGATAAATGAGAAGTCGTATCTTTCCAGATTAGCAGTCGCTGTGCCGTCTCCACCCAGTTCCTCAAAAGTGTGTCCTGTATCCTTCAGTCCACACGAGCCTTGGTGCCAGTGGGCAGGCTCCACTCGCAGGGGCGCAATATCAGCCTGAAGTTATACAAACCTGGCAGACATCTCCAAATGCTGCCTTGAGGAGGACCCGTCCCAGCCAACATGACAATAAATCCCTGCCTTCCTTTTGGGGACAGCCTGTGCTGCTCCCCTCCCTGCCACGTTAGCAGGGGAAGGAGCAGGATGGGGGGCAACCCGTCCCAGATACAGGGGAGCATCCACCCCCTTTTCCCTGTGCTCCATGTCTATTTTATTTGTCCATGAAAACAGTATTTTTTTAAAACGATATTTTTAAAGTAAGTTAAAAACTAAAGTTAAAGGGTCGCCTTCGTACGGCAGGCAACTCAGTTGTGCATTTTTTTATAGAAAGAAAACATTAGGAAATAAGAACTAACTGAATTTCTGGATTTTCAGGATATGAAGCTGCTTCAACATGAATAGCAGCTCTAAAGGGTTGGGAACACATTTTTTTTTTTTAAAGACAACTAACTGCACTTGTTTTAAAAAGATGTGTTGATCTTATTAATTAAAAATCAATTTCTGAACAACTGGGCTTAACTAGCAGATATTCTGATAACTGCAAGAAGATTAAACAGGTAAACAAACCGGACCCCACGCACTTCCTATCCTCACTGGCCTGCCTTCAGGAGGGACAGTCGGCACCAATTAATAAGTCTATTCTGGAGAGTAATAAATCACAGGAGCAGACAGGACTGAAGATGGCTCTTGAAGATTACAGCAGTAAGTCTGCCAGATGTTTATAATTGTGCAGGGAGATCAGTACATTCTGGCCATGACTTTTCTTGTCCTGGAGCACTCTTTTGGTGAAGGCTGAAAAAAGCAGCATTAAAAGCTTTTTTAGTTTCTTGCTTTCTTTGAAGCATTACCACCAGGAAGAGGGTAGGTTACACTACAGAGTCGGAATGAGGGTCTTCGCAGCTCTTTGGACTTTCCTGTTGAAAAGCTGACCCTCAAAGAGATGCACCAAGTACCTGGGAGAGAACATTTAGGAAACTGTGTAATTCTAAAGATATAAGGTCAATAAATGTATTATACGAGAATAGCTATAAGCCACAGCTGAAGACACCAGAGAAGCCTGTCAGCCCTTCTTTAAATAAATAATGATGAAGCACTTTTTTAAGGATGTGGTATTAACACTGAAAGGTACTCACCAGCCACATCCTTTCTTACGGTGCTGCTGCACTGTAATCTATGGAGAGGCATTGATTTAGACCATGCAATGCCCCGTCTCTCCCATTCCAAAGAAAGACACAGAAAGGACATTATAGTTTTAAAATAGGAAAAGGAATATTTATGTTCTGACAGCATTACTCCTCCCCACTCAATCCTAATTAAGCTTCAGTTTCCATGATGAGGGGAGTATTGCCTTTCTGTTATATATTCTTCAGCAAAGTCTGTTACATAGCCCACTCCACCTCAGTTCTTTCAACTGAATAAATTCATTTTTACATGCTTATGACAGAACCAACTCCTCATTGCATTGTCATTCACGTCGCTGCCTTTTGTTAATGTTCCTGGTGAGGTGTTTAACCAGCGCACAGTTAATAACAGTGAAAATCTATCTGGGAAAAAGACCCCTATTTTATGCTATGGACTATTCGTTCAGCAATGCCTTTGTTAACAATAGCTTTCGCATGAAATTTTAGACATAGGTAGGTCTAATACTCTGTATGGACAAAGAGATAGATTTAAAGGCTACCACAGCCTTCGTGCAAGGTTACTTAATCTTAGACCAGTCATCCCCCTTTTAGGCTACGGATTGAGCAGGAGCCCTTGCTTTCCTGCTTCAGCCCATACATGAAACGACAAAACCCACTAAGTTAGTACATATGGTGACAGGTGATAATCTTCCTCATTAACTCTGAAAAAGGGAGGGAGAGGATTTTAGAGCGTCCTGGGAGTGGAAGCAAAGAGAAATGAGGTATGGAGCAGAGCAGAGCACGTCAGCTATTGCACATGTGGCAAGCCCTTTACTCACTGTACTTTCATGCTGGACATATCCAATATCCTCAATAGCTCGGATGTTGATGATGTGTATCCCCTTGTCCTCGTCGGGCAGGCAGGAATATTTCTCGTTCATCCTCATGCCTGTCTTGCTTGGAGCCTCACCGCGATCTTCTGGCAGGAATTCCACCCCGTGAAAGTCGTGGGCTGCGTCTGCGAAGAACAGGAGCCGTTTCATCAGGACACTTTAATCCCAAGCCTTGCTCCTCCCAAAGGCACCCAAGCTGAAACATATCCTGTTCCTGCCTTTGTCTGCCGCAAGCCCTCGTGCGCGCTTCCACCCTCGCCTGCGCCCTTCCCTCCTGCCCCAAACGGAGCCCACGGCCCTGCCAACCACCGCCTGCTTCTCCTCTTGATGTGCCCTTAGCTACCCCACCAGGCACAATCTCAGCATTTACTTAATTAATGGACACTACTTAACCTCATAGAGATTTTAAGTAAAGACTGGAAAAAAGAAGAGTAGGGAACGAGCAGGTGAACACGGGCAGCATGTTTCTTTCCCATTTTACAGCAGACAAGTCCTTCAACAAGCAGTTTCACTCATTCATGCTGGAAAACTAAGTCTTGTGCATACATATTGCCTTCAAGTGCCTACGTATTGCCTCTGGTGTACTGAGCCACTGTGTGTGGCTCTACTCCTTAAGTGGCCTTTTGAAAATCAGAGCTCTTTTCCTCCTTCTTGACCTGACACGTTTATTGCTTGCACTTCCAGTTCAGCTAGTATATAAACAAAGATTTCATGTAAAAATTCTACTACAGAAAATTGATGAAATACAAACTATTGTTTGCACATATGTATTTATGCACTCAGTGCAAGGCAGTTTTATAATATTTCTTTGATTTTGACACTGAGGTAATGTCCGTTTTCAACCACTCAGAATAAAACCAGAACAGAATTTCCTTGTCTGAAGACAAAGCAAAAATTTCAGAATTTAGCCTTGAATGGATACTAAATGCAAAACTCCCCCCCACCCCAAAAAAAAAAAAAAAAAAAAAAAAAAAAAGCAGACTCTGGTAGGAGCTGGACTAGAACAATGTTGCTCCACCTAGTTCATTACTCAAGTCAGTAGCAAAGGGATGGACTNGTTGCTCCACCTAGTTCATTACTCAAGTCAGTAGCAAAGTCCTGCACTTGGGATGGACTAGCTCTGTGCAACCCTTCATGGACTTTTACACGGTAGTGCATGAGCACTGACTGGATAGAAAGCAGCTTTGCAGAAAAGGACTTGCAGGTCCTGGGGGAGCAGCTGAAAGCGAGCAATGAGGTGTTGGGTGCTGGAGGATAATTGCACACTGTGCTGCAGGAACAAGGGCAGTAGGTCCAGGGAAGTATCTTGCCCTCTATTCGGCATTGGCAGACCACGACTGCAGTGCTATGTCCAGTTTTTGGCACCCCAGCACAAAGTGGTCATTGACAAATCCACACAAGTCCAGGGGAAGGCCACCAAGATGGTTAGGGGGCTTTAACAGATCATGCATGAGAAGAGGCCGAGAGAACTGTGCTTGTGCAGCGTGAAGAAGAGGAGGCAAAAGGACAGGATCCAGCTCCTGTCTTCCACTGCTTAATGAGAAGTTAGAAGAGACAGGGCCCGATTCTTCTCATAGGTGCACAGTAAAACCATGGAAGGTCATGGAAAAGTTGTGACAGGAGAAATTATGACTGGACATAGGCAAAGAAGGAGTCTTTAACAGTCTCCTGTCCAATTCATACCATCACCTTTGCATAAATCTGGCCTGGAATTATCCTTGCTCAGTAGATGCACACAGCACACAACGCCTAAATGTTGGCGGCACCATGGCTGCTGCTGATATTCTCAGACAGCTATATCATAACTGATGCTGCACTTGTGATCTTGGAACAGGACTCTCAAATTCAGATAACTTCTAATAGTTAAAAAAAACATTTTTATGTGAAAACCTGCTGAATGGGAAGATCAGCTTAGCAAAATGCTTGTAGCAGTTCCCTTTGAATACACACCCTACTTCCACCAATATGCACATCCATACGCACACTCCCCAAACACATGGAAATTGGTACTTGTGTGATTAGCTGCAGAATTTTATTCTCTATCTGTAAAACACTCAGACTCATACAGCAACTTCGGGAACTTCTATATCTCTCACATATAAGAACCTAAGCTTGGATGTGGAAGAATGCCCAAAAACTTTCTAGTAACCATAGCTTAAGTGCTGTAAGCCTTCTCTCCCTTTTCCGCCTTTCACACATGTGTTAAATAAAACCCTAGTTACTTTACTGGATTATGAAGGACATTAGAAGACAAGCACCAACCGCTGACTTCATGAATCTGGGGATTTTTAATATCTCATCATGGGCCCGTGAACTGAAAAGTAAAAGTTTAGAGATCACAATTGGGATTAAAAAAAAAAAAAAGTCTTTTGGTACAGAAAAACGCATGCTGAAATGAATACAAAAGAGCTTCATGTGCTCTGGGACCGCACTCGTGAGCGGCATGAGCAGCCCACGGCACAGAGCAAGGAGACCTGTTCACATGATTCAGCCCTATTGTGCAAGCTCAAACAATCACCCATCTGCAAGTATATATTTACATCTCTGTTTACACATCAGTCTCCTGGCAATCTCTGGAAGAACAAATACATAAAGTAGTCAACAAATCATAAAATTCCAGCTTATTATGACTACTGGAAAAGATGTGAAATGAGAGAGCTTTATTCAAATGATCTTAATTGCAACAAGTTTGAAGTAATTTCTCTACTTAGAGATGATGTCAGGATTTAGTACTAAGTAAAGCAATCCAAACCACTTTGGTGATTACAAACACATAGTTCATGTATGCTGATTTGGCAGAGCAGAACACAAACCTTCCTGCTTCGGTGTGGAACAGACTATTTTAAAGACTTGAAAAATGTAAAAGTGTGTTTTATGTTAATCATTTTAAACAAGGAAAATAACTCAAAACAACTCATACTCAGAATCATTTATACAAAGTCAGTCGACAAAATACCAAGAGCACCAAGAGGCTCTTAGCATCCTATTTCAGTTACAGACATAGCCTCTTCTCTCTGCTGGGAGGTAAAAGAGAATGAATATTGTAAAAATTGGTAACTTTGCTGTCTTCTCACCACTAAGTCCTTTGGCAAGCCTGCTCTTTTATATTTGCTTAGCAGAAAACACTAAGACAAATGCTGAATACTTCTTTCAAGTCTATCTCAGCTCAGCCATATAACCAACGAGCTGTTTCAACCTCTGCATTCACAATTGATGTTGTTCTGAAGCCTGTGGATTTCTAGACAACAGAAATTTCCTAATGCTTGTGGAAGGCAGATTCAGACCCTCCCAATCCTCCTTCTACACTTTGTATGTCTATTGCTTTGATATTCCCTAATGCTTGGCATACATCTAAAACAAGCAGGCAAAACCCCCAGCAAGCGTGCAATATGCAATGAAATGCTCTACTTCTTGCCTCTCGAAGCATGCAAGGTCTGTGTGCGTGCAGAATGCATGGGGCTGAACAGCATTTGATACCAAATTCAATCGACTGGCAGATCAGGCTTAAGAAAGTATCAGGTTAATGTCATACGTGAATAACTTCCATCTTCCTGAGGTCAGGCTTTGCCAGGTAATTCCAACACTTATTAACAACCCCATCTTTTTCACAACTAGCAGAAAGGACAGGCTCTTAGGCAGCCGTTATGTTTAGGAAGGGCTCCACAGAGCAGCAGATTGCTCACATAAGTTGATTCCAGTTCCTTCCTTGCTAGAAGTGAGGTAACTTGGGAGAGCAAGAAGAGGTACCTGTCCGCTCTCTTTTCCCACTCCCTGCATTTTTCCACAGACCTTGGATGTGATGGGCAAGACTGGGACACTGGCTATCATGCTGAGTACAGGGATTTGCATCTTTTGGGCAAAATCCTCCTCTGGCTCTTTAGCTTGAGGAGTAAGCTGCCGATGTCCTGCACCAGCCACTACACATGATCCACTGTCCTACGCTGACCTTACTCTCCAGAGATGCCACCCGATAACTTGAATTCAACTGTGACAAATCTTGGAAAAAGGAGGAAGGGGGG
>VZSV01000001.1:4018979-4046618 GCA_013398735.1 Nothocercus julius | reverse complement strand
TCAGTCCTCTGAGGTTTCCTTTAAGGATGATGGGCTCACAAACATTAAATAAATATATAATGAAAAAATGTTGCTATGAAAACAAACAAACAAAAAAAAGCACACAAGAAAAAACAGGCAAGCTCTATACTGAGCTGAAAGATATAAAATTATATAAACCACAACTACATTACAGCAATAAGTAGGAAGGTGCATACATGACTGTCTTTGCTCCAGTTAATTCTCTTCCTCCTGAATCTCCAAGTATGTCCCTCACTCTGAATAACACAGGAAACAAGATTCAAGTCAGAGGAAAGAGGAAGAAAAATAATAAAAAAATCTTTATTTGCTCAGTCTTCAGATATAGCTGTAAAACATTCTCAGGCAAACTCCTACAATAATTAAACTACTTAACAGCTTTTCTACCACAGAAACCTGGCACATGGTGCTGTGACCATTACTTATTCAGGTAATGCTTCTTCATTTGACATCGATGGTCTGAAGGTGACCATGGAAGCAAACACTGGAAATCTGCTCTACAATTTTATTTTTTCCCTCCCCCTTCTCACCTGTGGTCTCAAACTAGATCAGCCAGTTTATTAGTTATGATTACTTGTAACTATTGAATTTTTTCATTCTGTGGGTTTTTCTTTAAAATAAATGGAAAACTGCATTCAAAAAGGCAGTTTTAGAGAAAGGCCTGCCAGGGCTAAAATGAACATCGTAAAATCAGTATGAGAATATATAAACAATCCAACAACTATTTCACTCCTCAACCTGAAACCAATAATTTAGTTGAAGCTAGTTTCTCTTTCTCTCTTTGTTTTCTTTTTAAGGATTGTTTAAGAAACTGGCTGGAACAAAAAAAGCGATAAAGACATCCAAGTTAGATGTCCCAGTTTTTCCTCAGGGAGGAAAAAGGAGGACATTTACATGACCATGTGAAACAAGACTTTTATATTTCAAAAACAAAGTGATCTTTTTGCATTTATGATGTGTTCTAGAAATTATAAGATTTGAGAATCAAGCAGTATGAGGTGTTCTTTGTTATACGAGCTCATCATTTTAAAGCAGTCATTGTACCTGCATTTCACAAACTTTCCTGTAGTAGTAGCAGCATTTATTTTCTAGAATCCTAAAATTTAAGATACTAGTTTCATATTAATTATGATGGAAAAGTGATGCATAAGCATAAGCTCCAGAATTGATTAGGATCCTACTGTGGCAGAGAATGAGCAAATGAAGAAAGCTGCAGGTAGCCTGTAACACACATACATATGCACGTGTGCATACCTATGTATGCAAATATATGTATTAAGGTTGCATATTGTTTGTAATGATACTCTTCCTGCAGAAGAAACTCCGGTAGCAAAATGTCTTTAAAAAAAAAAAAAAATCTTTGCAAGTTACTGAGAGAAATCTCTACAGCTTTTTTTTTTCTGGGTTAATATAGATTGCCCCCTAGCAGCAGAATCCTCTTTTAGCAGATTCTTACAATTTCTTTACTTGCTGTATCTCCTCTAAATTCAATTCAATTACACATTTCTTGGACCAAAGAGGGAAGAAAAACAAACAATAAAAAAAAAAAAAAAAAAAACACACAGAAAAGGAAAGAAAACCTTCTCACAAGTGATTCACCTATGACTTCCTTCCCTTCTTTGTCTTTCCTTAAATATAAGGAGGCCTAGGCTGTCAGACCTGGAGCCTGAAATCCCTTCTTTGCCCTCAGGAAAATGGGGCAATGCAAGTGTCAAGGCAGCCTCCGCACCCATCCCATGGGTGCACCTCCTCTCTGACCTATAGGTCATTCCTTCTGACCCATTAAATGCTGCACACAGAATGCCAGTGAGGATACCCACTGCTGGCAAACACAGAGAGCTTTTTTTGGGAGCCTGACACCTGTTTACAAGGCACTGGCTCCATCCCAGCAGCCTGGCCAGGGATTACAGTGCTCCCCTCAGAGGGCTCTTACATGACCTGAGCTTTGCTCTGTGAGAAGTCCAGAAGTTGCATCTCCCTTGCATCTCCATTTCCTAATGGCCAGATGCTCCCTCGAGCTGCCTTACTTGGGTAGGTGCAGAAGGTTTCACTAGCTGACCTGGAGGGCACAGGATTGCTACAGGAGACAACCCACCGGCCCCAAGACGGGATTAAGTTCTCCAGCAACATTGACATCTCCTGCCACCCACCTGCCACAGCTGCAGGTCCCAGGCCCTTTGGTCTTCCTCAGCAATGTGCTGCGTGGGATGTGACAAGACCTGCCCATTGCCTTTGCCTTTATTTTAAAATTTGGCAGTAGCCTAGATCTGTACAAAATATTACCCTAATGAAGTGAACAGAAAGGAAGCTACAATCCAATCCATTTAAAAACATGGATTCCAACGCCAGTTTTCTGTACAGAACACAACTACTTTCAGTGGAGGACAGCCTTAATATAGCTGAAGCTGCCAGCTTTGTTAGCACTTCAAATTACACTCAGTAATTCATAGATTATGTCCAGCATTCGGGACCCTGAAAAACAACTTCTGCCACATAGATGGAGAAAATCCAGCTCTTAGCAAGATTATCTGAAGCATCATCTTCCCTTTCTCAGCGCTGCCTTATCAATAGCAGGTCTCCGGAGCGGGTGAGAGCCTTCCCGGAAGGCCATCCACGGCTTTATACTTATTGATCTGTTATCATCAACGATATGTTAAAAGAAGGCCAGAAGAACACACTGCTATGATATCATTTCTATTTCTGCCCTTCTGTTTTTCTATTTTTGTTTATAAAGATAAGTTTACCCTGTTTACAGCATTGAGCCCTGTGTTGGAACACATCTGCAATGTGGTGCAACAGCTGGTAAAACATGAAATCTGGAAGCAAAGAGCCACTTTCCCTTTAAAAAACAAAAGATAAGTAAAAGACGGATGGAATGACATAAAGGACCTACAAATATAAGTTCTAGTTTAACTAATAGGACTCATACTCTCATACTAATTTTATCTAGAACTGCTGTTTAAAAAAAAAAAAAAAAAATCACTCCCACCCATGCACCTAAGACAAAATACAGTTGATTTTTTCCAATGAACAAGAACTATTGCATGGCTTATTAGGCACATCTGTTTTCAGATAATTACTGTAGTTGTATAGAATATGAGACTCAAGCATTCCTCTATCACCAGACATTGAGAACATATTTCCAATTTCCTGTTCTTTATTTCACAAAGTAGCATTAAAGCCACATTAAAACCCATGTCATTTTGTTCTTTTAAAACCATAAGTACAGTTTCAAAAATTATTCTTTTATTTCCATAATTCAATTATACTTTATGTCAAAATAGAAAAAAAGTGAGCGACATTCTGCTCCTAGGTTACATTGACACACATACAGCATAATTTTTGCAGCATTATCTCGATTGATATTAATTATAATGAGAACAGAACTACTGTAGGCTCAACACAAAATTCATTGAAACTGAAGGCTGTAATCCTCTGACTTACATGAGTTACCTTTAACTTCCAAAACAGCTGAAGATGACCTTCTTGAATGTACTCTGTAATGCCGGGTCCTGGTAGACATGCCATGGGAACAAGAGGATGGATTAAGGGAAGTATCTGTATTCTGTGAATATTGTTAGGTACATTACGAATGACATTTTGATGTTAATTATTTTTGTTTATATGTTCCAAGTGAAAGCTGTTGTTCCTACAGGGTGACAGTAAAAGGAAAGAAAAAAAAATCCAGGCCATTAATAGTAGAAAGTGTTTTTTTTTTTTTTTTTTTTTCTCCCCAAAAAGTTTTGAGGTATATACTGGGGCAACACACAACTAAACTCTCCCAGCTGCTTTTTAAAGATATCCAAATAAATTTAAAATGATATACATTTTCCTTTAACAGGCTATTACAAAGAGCTTCTTATGCTGAACAAGTGAATAGGAAAATCCAAAGAAGATCAGTTTTACTATTAAAATATTAGCCAAGGACTGCAACTTAGGATTGTAGTCATAGCATATACTGACCAGTAGAGCTGTTATTGATCCAAGAGGTTTCCAATTTAAGTTCTAATTCTGAAGTACTTGCACTCCCGCTTAGATTTCCATAATCACTAGAGCATTCAGACACCATAGACGAAAGTCTGAAGACTCCTGCCAGTACAGTATTTGTCCTGCCAGCAATGATCCTTTTATGATAATCGCTACTGTACAGGACACTGTGAGATGCTACAAATCCTTGCATCTCATTATGAGTCCTGACACCTTGGACGGTTCTGTTGAAGCAGAGTCACCATGTGCAGGAGCTGCAGCTCCTCTGCCCTTGCACAGCTACAGCCAAGGCCTCCAGCCTGGGTGGGTCAGGGTTTGTCCGGCAGAGCTCCACACTATATATATTTTTGGGGTGTTGTGCAGAACCAGTGAAGCTGATCTGATAGGGAGACGGTGGTAGATGGTATTCAAACCAGGTCCTGGTATAGTCTAGCTCTGTACTATTTGAGGTATATTTCCACTGAAAATAAAACCAAAATCCAATGCTAAGCAAGGCATAAAAGGCACTTTTATAAAGGGGAAGAGCTGTAGTCCTGTTATACGATAATAAACTTTTAATTTTCACTGGCAGTAGAAATGGGGTCTGACTCTAACGGAGGAAGCAAACATGAGACAGTAAGGGGGAAAAAAAGCTATTAAAGCCTGTACGTCTGACCCCATTCCCTGCCTTCTCCAGTCTCACCAGACAAGCTTAGGCTCACTGGAGGCAGAAGACCTAAGGAGTGACTATACCAGGCCACCTCTCCCTTGCTTTTAAGACGTGACTACTAGAGATAAGATGCTCCAAAAAGGTGCCCTGTGCTGAGAGGAAGCTTGCCTGGCCCCAGAGGGGCAGTGACCCACGCTGCAAGAAAACCAGATACTCCTGCTTGGCATGCTTGGTGGCCCAGTCTTGGGCTACAAAGTTCCTGGAACAGAACAGGAATGTGTCGGCATAGCTAGCTTGTCCTCAGCGCCGGAGCACTTCATCCTGGAGCAAAGGAGCAGTGAAGGCCCAGACTATGTGCACATCACTGTCCTGCCAGGTTCTGCAACAAGAGGCAGCAAACTCACTGAAAATCTTGGATTGCTCAAAGAGATGCTGCTCAGTCCACGTCAAAAAGAGCTCAGCAACCCCTGCCAGCCCCAGCTAAAAAGCCTATGAGTTCACACAAGCAGAACGTAAGACAGGCATCATATTTGGATGGAACATTTTGTTCAATCTGTGCATAAACAAGGACATCTTTGGGGAGAAGTTAGATAACAGCCCCCCCCCCCCCCCAGGGAAGGGGGGGAAACCCACACCAAAACCCCACTGTGTTAGTCAGTAAGATCATCATTTTATACACTTATCTATGAACACCAACAAAACCAGAACTAATAAGAGGTAACCAGTATTTTATCTCAAAAAAGCGTGAGATAGAAGCAGCTCTCCCTATTGCTATTATCTTGCTTATTATTCCTTAAGAAATGAACCATAGAGACAGACCACAACTACAAGTATCAGCAGGTGAACGCTGGTCTTCGTATTGAGACATATTCTCAATTTTGAGGATATTTGGTACTATGAGCAAATCATCTTTCCTTGAGAAAGTAACCAGCTGTGGCCACCATAAACACACGGCCCACTAAAACACAAAATAGAAATGATTTAATTCAATTTCAAACAGTACATCTCTTCTGTAAATACAGATTTTCTTATTTCCCCAAGTTTGTCTTCATCAAACAAATAGCATCAGTAGCTCCTGAGTGGCACAACATAAAACTCCACCAAAGTATGGTGCTCTCTCATTTCTACATCTCTGACACAAAGTGTTTAAACAATATTTACATCATACAGAAAACTTACTGCTCCCCAGAGGAGAGCAAGGAGTCATTCAAAATTATTAATGGTCAGAAGGTATTTTAAACCATCATGAATGTGCGCAGAGAGATACTCCTCAAGCAGAACCAGCTGCACCATGGACACGAGCGCTGTGCCAGTCCCTCTGTTTTCGCATGGGACGAGAAGGAAGAGGCACTTAACAAAATCAGTGTTACGAAGAGGGAGAGGAAGCATAATTTGTTTTCATATTTCCTGACGCAGACGATGAAGATGTTGTTGCCTTGTTTGTCGTGAAGGGCCAAGGTTTCATTCTAGCATCTAAAAGTGGAATTTATTTTCCTTCTATGTGTGATTAAGTTTATAAGCTTAAGTTTTTTTTTTTCTTCTTCTTCTCTTTTGGTTAATAGAAAAACAATTCATTTGCCCTTTTTAAAAAAGGAAAATGTTCTATTCATTTATCTGCTAAGTGTTTATCACTTCAGTAAGAAAACTAAACAGTGGAATAAAATTGAATTAAACTTTAATATATTGCTCATCTTTGGGCATAGAAACATTTAGAAAAACAATATTTCATACGAAATAAAAAAATTATTTTACTAAAGTATTTAGAAAATTAATTTATTTGAATAAGGTCCTTTGTCATATCTCTTATTCCATAAATATTTCAAAAATAAATTGTAAACTGAAATCCACAAACATTTTCAGTCTTTAGAAGACATACTAAGTCGGCTGGTAAGTTTAAATGGTTGATGAAAAGCATGATGCATTTTTGCAAGCTAAATTTCTGTTCTCATGAATATTTGCTTTTTTAGATTAAAAAAATTATTCATGCTCTCCAGAATTACCATGACATGATGACTTTTAAAGCTGCAATAAATTTGGGTTTTGTTTAAGAGGGAGGGGAGAGAAAAAAAAAAAAATTAGTAGTACTCTCTATATACCAGTATTTAATGAATTAGAGAGCAAATAGATAAAAAATGAAGTTGGTGCAACTCTGACTGATTTCGAGTCTGATGGAAACAATTTGCTGGTAATGTCCTTGAACTGTTTGCTCTACTACCCTTCTGGATTTCTGGAAGCCAGAGCTGTTGCTATTTTTTGTTACGACTGGCTATATATTGGAGATATTCTGTGAAGTGATGTGATAGAGCAACAGTGCTTACAGTGAACAGGTGCCGTAACGCTACATCAGCTATTGCACAATGCATTAATTTGGGAGACCTATGATATTTAAAATACTTAACCACTATATTGTTCATAAAATACTTAAACCACTTCACAATGGTTGAAAAACATTCCAAAGGGTTAAGTGTGTAAATTATTATTTTTACCCAGTCACTACTCGGTCTAGCTCAAGATTAAAGCATCATTACACTAGCTGTCCTGTCAAGACGGCAGGGAAGAGATGATGGGATCCATAAAGCTTGCACACCAACACTGTAAGAGGACATCTGTGCCCCAAAATTTTGGATAATTACTGCATCTCTGTCAATTATGCGCAATTAAATGAAGAAATATTTCAACATTGCAATAAATGCAGAGTTTCTGATTCTATTTTCTCTATGTAATTTTAACGTGAATGTAATTGTTTGTTTATACAGAACTGAGATTTCTTTCCTGGTAGCATTTGTCTCTAATTATGTTCCTTCAGGAACATATTTATAAGCCATCTTTTTTTTTTTTTTTTTTTTTTTTTTTTTTTTTTTTTTTTTTTTTTTTTTTTTTNATTCACTGTCTACTGCAGGGCTGGTTCTTGCCTTTGAAGCCCTCATGACCAAAGCCAGGAAGGAAAGCAAACTAAGACAGCTCTGGACAAAGTAGTCTGGCTATATCCTCCAAGGAAACTTCTGAAAACACACCAAAAATCTGCTTTATTCGTGCCCTGGAATAGCTGAGGCTAAAAATACACAGTAAGACCGTATTTTGTAGAAGGCTGGATGCTCTAAAGTAACGAAAACTGAAGCAAGTGTAAACTTAGCTTTGACCCGGCGAGCCCGAGCCGCAGGGTGCCAGCTATCGCAGCGGAACGTATCCGCTGCCTGCCGCTGCGGCCGCAGAACATCGCGTCCCACGGCAAAGAGCGAAAACGCCTCATTGCACCTACCCCAGCTTCGTCACCACTCCTGCTGTGGCCGACCGGCCACTTCGGACAAGAAAATCTCTGCTAATCTTTCTGCTTTGCTAGTCAGGCCTCAGGCTCTTAGAGGAGATTCAGCCTGCAACTCTTTAAGCAAGACGTAACAAGCTAAACAACAAAAATCAGCCAATTGTAGAAAAATCCACATCTGAAATTACTGTTTTTGATAATAAAACAATTATTTGCTTCTTTGACAGTCAGACAGGTACACTGTCAATCTCGACGCCTTGGCTTCTCTCCATATGTCTTTTTATTGGGGCAATTCCTGAGGCGATTCCCAGAGGTTTAAATGGCATATCACATACCCATTTCAATAGCCAATATAGGGTACTGCTTAAGCGTGCAAGCACTGCTGTAATAGCACACCCAGCAGCACACCCAAGGAAAAAGGAGGAAAAGCAGATCCTTCTGTGTACATGCATTTCTCCTACGTTAATCTACCTGCATCACTGGAGCACATCAAACAGGGTTTTTTTTTGTTTGTTTGTTTTTTAAAAAACCCAACTTTATAAATTGCCAAATATTGATTCAGTTTCTGCAGATAAAAATTTCCATCACCCAATGACCTTTCACAACGCTGCCCTTCTAAACAGGGCCTGTTACTTCCTTGGGAGCGACGCAGCGGGACGAAGGGAGGTACGCGGCAGCATCCAGCTCCTCATCCAGTCTTCCCACGCGCAGCTTGGCTGACGCTTTGGGGCATCGTGCGCCAGCGCGCCTGGCACTCAGCTGAGTCTGCTCTTCTGCCTTGGAAAAAGGGACGATGGGGCAGAAATATCTTAAAATGCCCCAGTTCCCCCATCACAGCCAGGGACCCACCAACCAAGCCCTGCGCGGCCTCCTGTCTGGGAACAGGGACCCCATGATTAAACCTTAGCTGGATTTCCCCCCTCTTCTGCCTTGGGAAGGACTTATTCTGACTTTCTCCTTAATGAAAAGTCTGCTCTCTCCTTGCTCTTCCATTCAGGTTTCAATGTCTCAGGCTTTCCAGAGCAGGTGAAACACAGCCTCATACAAGGTGAGAGCTAAGCCAAGCCACATGTAACCAAACATTTCTGCTGCTTTCCAGCTCTGATCTTTGGCCTGGACTCCTCTCAGGAACCAAAGTTACTACCCACACTCTGTGGTTCCCTTCCCCAAAACCAGAGAGGTTTTTTTTAGCTGGAAATAACCCAAGCCTTCATGATGTTATAAAGTCGTCTCATACATCAGCTTCTCACACAACGGATAAGGAAAAACAACCAGAACCTCTTCTCCCCAGTAAGTAAAGCAGGAACTGGTTTTACTCCAGGCCCTACTTCACTTTGTTGGATTGCCCAGGCCTCCTGAAGTGGGTCCTGGAGGTACCTTGCTCTGGGGAGACATTGCTCAAATCCAAATAGAGCATCCTGCACAAGAAAACTAGTTCTAAATTACTCCATATGTCACGAATGGATCCCCTTCAACACCTTTTTTCCCCCCCCCAACTCCAGTGATCATGAAATCAAAGGGTAAAGACATACAGATAAAAAGTACATCACTACATTAATATTTAAAACATTCAAAGATGTTCATTAGAGATGAGGCCCTGAATCAGAGGCGCAATGTTTGAATCAGAGCAATGGAGGCAAATAAAAACAAACTATTTTTAAATGGTGCTTGAGAAATTTATGAATGGGATTCAATGATGTGGTTGCCCAAAATAGCAAAGATTTGGACATGGTGACCCAAGAGTTCCTGAAAGCTGCTGGCATTCAGACCACGCGCAAGCAAAGGTTTCTTGCTGTTTCCTTTCTCTCCTACATAATGAACTTTTCCCCCCAAGTTTCCAAACAGATTCCTACATTACCATAGGGCACTAAAGAATAGAAAGTCAATAATGAATATTCCCCTACATGTTACTATTTTATCTAGAAATAAACAAATAAATCACCAGGAAATTTGCAGCATGACAGAATAAAGAAAGAACGAAGTGTCACTGCAGCAAAGGCCTATTTTCAGTCTAAAAAGCACGGCAACAGGAACAAGTCCCCATACATAGGATGGCCCTATGAATTAACATCGTTATACCTAGTCCTGAGTGATCCATATCATTTGCCCTGTAAATCTTCTAAGCAATTTAAGCACTACACTCAAATTTTGCAAGCCTGAAAGGTTTTTTTTTTTCCCCCCCCTCTGATGCCCAATCTAAGTTTTCCTTGCCCACATAAACACACTGCTTTTTAAGGTGCTGTCATAAGCACAGAAAACAGTTGTCCTTGCAGTATCATTTGCATATTCCAAAATTAACTAATTAAATTAGTTCTCTTGAATCTTCCTAGATAAATTGTGGAAAAATGGGGTTTTCTAAAACATCCATTTTGGGGATTTCTTTTCAGTTTTACTGCTTTCCTCTGAGCTTTAAGCTGTTTGGTCCATATTTTTCTTGCAAAAAGATACCCGAACCACATACAGTAATCCAGCCCTGAGCAGAACTATTTCATCATCTCTTGCATACATCAATTTTCCTTCCACACACACAGCATAGGATATTGTGGACTTATGTATAGTTTGCAATTCCTAGAAATTTAATCAGTTTTCCCCCTCCTGCATTTATTGCAGTTAATTATTCCTACCCCCGTGGTATACTTTGCACTTTTTTGGTTCTCCCCACAGCCATGAGAGCACATCCTTTTCCAGGAAGATGAGTGACAGCAAGTCTGTGATTTAATATGAGTTTTAAGGCTGCTAGTACCAGATCCAAAACTCCAGAATCACAAAATGGAAATAAAGTCTCTCTACTGGTTTAAGCTTCAAGACACCTCGGCTAGTGTAATTCTGCATCAACAGACTTTATGGCAGATCTATTATCACCTATCCTGATGCAGCCAACCTAGACTCAGCATAAAAAGACATAACTATCATGAATTCCTTCTCGTGTGTTTTGACTAATTTGATAGAAATGCAATGTACGTATCCATACTGAAAAAAACTGTCCATACCCAAAGAAAATCAAATTGGTACTTTTGAGTGACCTGATACTACATAGATCTGATATCTAAACTCATAAAATCAAGGCCAAAGTTTTGTTTTTGACACAGTAAAACTTGCTTCGTAGATACGGATGAGAGCTTACTGTGAAAACACCCGAGCACATCTGATGGAAGATCAGAAGGCGAACTTATGGTGACACGCGTGCTAATTACACTGAAAAACAATCACTGCTCCAGAATAGATAATAATGAGAAATGAATACTGAGAAGGAAACTTTGATGTACTTTAGATAACTGTGGTGCTTAAAAACTGGATGCAGTTCAAACATCTAAAACATCTAAGTCCGAGATCTACATTTCAGATTGAGAATGTGTTGATGCACAACCAGATTTTAAAATATGTGGAAGGGCAGAACACAAACACGGAAATAAAAAAAAGCCGTCTTCAGTTAGACAACATTAGGTTGAAACAGCATTTAAAAATCACTTCTCCTTCATGAAATCAAAATGCACAATATAAGTGAAGTAACTTTTAATAACTCCAGTTGCGACGTGGACTGCCAGAGCTGTGTATTGACTCAGTGAAATTCAAGGCACGGGTACTATCCAGACCAGACTTCTAGCTCCGGCTCCAGCAGGAACCTGCTGGAAGGCCTTCCTTATAACAGAGCTGGAAAGCAAAACTGATGGAAATCCTGATGGAAAAGGACACAAACATGTGCATATTTAAGCCTATGCTTTGCCTTGTTGCTGCAGACAGAAGGTATCTTAGACTAGGAATCAGCATCCTGTGTCAGGTCTGGCTTGTTACTGACCTGGTAGAACAAGCTGCAAAGGGGTTGCCAGAAGTATAAGAACACAAAGCAAAAGGACAAAGATTTGTAGTCCAGCAGGCCTTTCTAAGCATACGAGTTCCCATATTCCCATCCCGAATTGATTTTTTTTTGTTTGTTTTCTGAGACCCTTCACCTGAAAGGCAGTTAACCGGAATAAAAAGATGTCTTAAATTTAAGACAACAACTCAGCTAAGCAAATGAACACAAAAGGCAACATGGGTGGGGAGGAAAAAAAAGGAGGGGGGGGAAAAAAATCCTCCAAAGCAACCATCATCAATTTCCCCCGTTTAAACAATGTACCCATGCAAACTCTGAAATCCATATTTTCAACAAACTTTGTATTAAATCTTGGTTGCTCCCCACCATTTCCATCTACAGCTCCTGTATTCTTAAAGGTCAAAAAACCCTACAAATGCCTACAGGGCACCCATGGAGCGCAGCTAGAACACCTCCTTCCAGAGCTCCCCAAAGAGTTAGGAAATAGAGCACGTTTTGAAAATGCCCTAAGACTACAGAGCAGCACACGCTATCAGGGCTGCTCTGCAGGAATAACCTGCGCCAGCCGCTATTGAATTGTTTATGAAACTTGCCATTAAATTTAAAAACACTTCAGGACATGGCCAAGAGCCCATCTTGCTTGCCCATCATGAAGAACAAATTTAATTACATTGCTGATCTGCAACTAAGTGGGTCCATAATAGCTGTGAGCACAAGTGCAACACGTGAGCGCTTCCAGCCTTTTGAATGGGACCACTCATGTGCCTTAAGTTATAGGCATGCTCCACAAACTACGGCTTTTAATAGTTAAGCACATTAGCCACCGGCTGCCTCTAACCCAGCCAACCTTAAGGACATTTGAAACGAGGCCACCGAGTGGGGCATCAAAGGAGGGACGGGACACTCTCTGTTGCAAGTATGTCCGGGCTTGCTGCCACCAAAACCTCCCTGCACATTTTCATGGTGTTATTTGCAAAGCAGCTGCTGCCCACTGGCACTGCCCAAGCGTTTAATTACATGGAGTAAGCGATGTGCTCCCGCTGCCGCTGTGACTTGCAAGTCACTGAGCCCTGCCCTCGCTCCAGCTTTTCTTCCTGGGAAAAGCTGCATTTGCATCGAAGCGATCAGAAGAAGCCCTTGGCATACTCAAGTCACCCGTGGGTCCGCTCCTAGGGAGGAAAGGATGCGGGTGATGGCAATCACCCCCAACACAGGGCCCACCCGGCTCCGTTCCTGCGCACGCACAGCCTACAGCCCACGCCTTGGCCTCACCCAGGTTTGGTGCCTATCTCCCAAGTTAAGGTTTCTGAAGCCACACAAACAGCTGGTGCATGAAATCTGAACACGTACCATTATAAACATTAGTTTAACATGCCCTTTCCTTAAGAGGCAAAGGAATCGGCTCGCATTTTCCTTTTCAGGGTGCAACAGTGACCGGGACCAAGGAAAATAGAGGTGAAAAAATACTTTTCTAAAGCCTTCTCAAAATATTCCACGTGACACTGAGGGCAAGCAAGTGAAGTCTCATTCCTGGACTGCTCAGGAAAAGTTTTATTTCCAGTAGAGGGGGAAAGGGGGAGCCTGATTTTCTCTTTTTTTATGAAAAAAAAAAAAAAAAAATTACCTGCTTTCTGTAGCACAACTACCAGGAGTGGAATACTTTAATAAAAGTGTTTGTAAATCCTAGAATTCACAATATTTATGGCCCAAATTAATCATTTTGATGCATACACTCAGCAATACAACATGGATTTTTCCCTTTTTCTCATCAGTTCCTTGACCCTGTGCTACATATGCTCAGAGAGCAAGTCCTGCTCGCATTAGAGTTTTAAAAAAACATATTAAACTGCCTAATATATTTATAAATATAATTTAATAATATCCCCTCCTTTCCACTTTTTTTCTCCCTCCCTTTCTGGCTTATTCTCAGTGACAGCATCTCACTGAATTTTCAAAACCATAACACACACTTTGGTGGCTATCAGTTTCACTGAGATTTTAACTTTCTTCTTCCTCCCTCAGAAGAAAAGAAAGCAAGTTATTCCCTAGTAAAGGTCTGTAGAGTATAAATGAAAAGCTCATCTATACTACTCTAGGTATAGCAGTAGTACTATGTTTAGTATAACAATAGATATCAGATGTTTGTGTTGTGTCTTCTACCTTCTTGGCAAGAGTGAACAGACTAGAGAAGATAATGAGAATGAGATTGAGACATCTATGAAATAGGCTTAAGGGATTAAAAGGAAAGTGTTAGTATGATTAGCAAAGATATCTGTGCTTCCATTGTGGTGAGACTGAAAGACACCAATAGCTTCAAAAATGGGAGGACGTGCACAAGCTCAAACCCCACTTCTCTTCACCATTTCTTTCTGGTTCGTTTGAAGTTTTATGTCTATGTGTAATATGCCTGTTACATATCCCTCTGTTTAGTTTTGATCTAGACTTTTTCAGTGGTTAAACTCAATGTAAATACCTAGAAGGGACAGAGCATCACCAAAACTCGGTTCCCACTGGAGAGCATTAAACCTCCTTCCTCCCGGGCGCAGCCCCCGCGTGCCATCGGCTGTGCCAGCTCCGAGCCTCGGACAGGCAGGAATATCAGCCCTTCCCTGCAGATGGAGGCTCCAGCACTGCTCTCGCTGTTGTCCCAGGGAGAAGCATGGGAGCCGGGGGCACTTCTCCCAGGCCAAGGAACCGACATCCAGATATAATCCAGCTGGCTCTCTGCATCCATCGCTTCCTTCCCAAATATAACCCACTGCTTACCCCAAATCCCCAAACTTAAACAGCCAGTGTTTTTTTCTTTTTTTTGTATGAAAAGGAGAAGTATGCAGGAAAATAAAAAAAAAGAAAAGAGAACAGACACAAAATTAAACAACCTACCTAAAATAAACTCTGCAGTGTTATCTGTCTCTTGTCAAAAGTTATTAGGAAATAAAACTGACAGACTGTCTGCAAAGATGCATCCCATGTTCAAGTGACATACCTAAAGCAAGTCAAAGATTTCCCTCTGTTGATGTGTCTGCTTAGCCTTAATGCCCACACTTGTTGCGCTGTTATAATTCTTGGATGGTGCAAGCAGTTGATTTATTTGTTGGAAAGGAAGAACACTTCCCCCCACACATGCACACCCCTAATTTTGCTTTTCTGATGCTACATGTCTTGATGCTACATGTCCTCTCAGAAAACAGGAAGGTCCTGGAGTAAAACCAGACTCCACATGGTTATTTGCCCTTAAAAATAAAGTCAATAAAACTGGCAAATGCAAACAAAAGCGGAACTGATCTATCAAATAATTGTAAACGGATTTTCCCTCACATTCTTAACATTAAAAACCTAGTACTGGTCAGTATTAAAACCAGACAAATTACACAGTGCAGGCTGAAGAGGGGATAAAACAGCTCATGTGGATATGTTACAGAAATGGGTAAACAAGAACTTGCCTTGGTCCATACAGCTATCTGCATTTGGAAGCTCAGTGTCTGCTCTTTAGCCTTTACTGAACATGGCAAGTAGGGTCTCTGTACAACATAGCAAACCAAAACTGAAAATCTAGATGTGGACAACTTTGGAAATTGTTTAAAAACTGGGCTTTGTCACAGCTTTGATGTGGTCGTGGATTGGGCACATGGCCACAAGAGAAGCAAAGATTCAGCATGGTAGTACAAGGACACAACCAGTGGCCAGGAGGGAACTTCTGCTTGGGGGAACATGGGATCGGGTTTCTGGGTTGTCACAGTATGCAATGTAAGCATAAATAAAGTTTTTTTTTGTTTGTTTGTTTGTTTTTAATTACTTGCCATTAAATTTTGCATTTTTTTCCTTAGAAGGAACCTTACATGAAAAATCAAGGCAAGCAAATAAAGCAAGCTACTGCTTATGGACAGACGGGACCACAACAAATGGCCTAACTTCCTCTCTCCCATGCAAACAAAATGGTAGTATGTAGAGTCAGCACACTACTTTCCCCACGTCTTTGCAATAAGCCAACCCATCACCTGATCCCACATTCCTGTGCTATATTGGAATATCACTAAGCAGGATTCATGCTCTGCTTATGGAAGGACATCCTCATGAGGGGCTTCATCATAGCACTAGCAATGGAAGTGAAGTTCCCACTCCACTTGATAGGAAAGGAGATGTCACTCCATCCTGAACCCCAGGAAAAGGTTGCTTGCTGAATCCCTAGCAGAAGGGTTCCCGGGGCAGCAATCAGCTCCTCAGGGGTCAATTACCACCTTGTCTCTGCCCAAAAGCCAGTCTGACTCCTCTGCCACTTCTGATGTTGGGGTTTGTTATTATCTATGTCTCTTCACATATTAGCTGATATAAAAGCACAAGGATAACGGGAAGGGAGAAGCAGTGAGAGGGATACCTCACGGTGCTCCCCAAATACACTTACACCAGAGCTGAAGCGAGTCTAAGCAAGAGCAGGTTCTGCCTTAGAGAGCAATAGATGCAGAGAAAGATCTTACCAAATTTACCTTAGCACAAAAAGATGAAGCATGCATTTCTTTTCTTTCTTCATCTATTTGTTATTTAGAAGCACTTCTGTGTATCTGACTACTGCGAAGACCTACTTTTATTTTCACTTACCTTAAGGCAGCTTGAGTGAATCAAGACAACTAGCCAGCAGCAATGCATTTCTTGCCCAACACTATCCCAAAGCCACAGCTCAGGGTACCAGGATACACTGCCTGCCCAGACTGCTCTTTGGAGGACCCAAACACTAACAAAAACATTGCTTCACAGAGCTGCACAATCCACTTGTAAGGCTGCTATTGAATCAAATGGAAAAGTGCTTTCAGGTCACTAAGCAAACCCTCTGGCACCCATATCAGAACAGGTAGTGCAGAGCATGCCGGGTCCTCTGGAGTCCCCATGGCCAGGGAGGGCTTTGACTTTTAATATGGTTTGGATTAAAATGCTATCTGCCGTCCCAGCTTTGATGAAATTCTTGTTTTCCATGTCCACGCCAAAAGTAATGGACTAGAACAAAGAGCTTGACAAGCACAGTCTCCAACACGCAAACAACTGGCTGTTTCCATAGAAAATTAGAGGACAGAGAAACTGAAGTAATTTTTAAAAAATGAATCCCTAATTTTGTAATAGAGGCCACATGGGCTGCTGAAAGCAGTGCAGAGCTGGAGATCTAACCAAACATCCCTGCTGGTTTCATCCTTGGCATTTTTCTTCGTCCCAGGACACACGCTCACGTCTGTCACTGGGAACTGTAGTCTCTTCTTCCTTATCACACTTTTAGAATCAATTACCCAAGACTTAATCAAGCCAAACAGTGAGTGAATTCACTCCGAAGTAAGAGTTTGTGAAAAATACAAAACCAAACCAACTCCATTGCCTGCTCTCGTGGCTGAATTTGAATTTCTTACCTGAAGCAATTTCTTACCTGGGTTGTATACAAACTTTGTGCATCAAATTTCTGTAAAGCTCAACAAATTAGAAATTTAATAGAAAGAACACTTTAAAGCAAGATATTACAAAAGAGAGAGAGATTGTGAGATTATGTCAGCACTACATCAAACTCTGAATCAGACTTGGAAATAGGCAATATATTGAACCCCATCACAAAGTATTACCAGCCCAAAGTGCCTGCACCAGCCATCATTAGTATAAAAAGTCACTGAACAATAACATTGACATTGAGTTCATGCAAGTAGTTTCAAAAGTTTTGGATGTGAGCTGAAAACTCATTTGGCTAAGAATATTTTATTGTGGAAAAGGATGTGGTAGCACAAAATAAGTTAAAATGATAAAGAGACCTGAATAGAAAATCTGCGGCTATAAATGGAACAGTTGCTGTAAGCAGACAGTTCTGTCCATCCACATCTGCTCCAGTTCAAAGCAGTTCATGTGAACCAGGGGAAGGAAAATGTTTTTTCCTTTAGCTTCACCACTACAAACTTGTCGCATTCAGACAAGGGCAGAAAGCAGGGAGAGGTAGAAACCACCATCACTGCACTGGCTCAACCTAAATTTCCATGAAAGAGGATCATCCCTGGCAGCTCTTTCCATCTTTCCCTATTTCCACTGCTCATCCCACATTAAAACATTCTAAAAGAGAGCAGCAACATTTGCAAATACTTATGGCAATTAAAATTGTTTGTTTTCAAGAAAACCAAGGCATTTCTAGCTTAACAAAACCTTCATTTTTGTTTCCCTACTCACAGATAGCTTGTGTTTCACAACTGTCCCTTCTGGAGCCACTTTGATGATAACATGGGAAAAGTAGACAGAAGAGCCAAACAGGGGAATAAATATGGAAAAATAAGAGCCTGCTCCAGAACACATTCCGGTTCCAAAGGAGATCAAATTTCCACTCTGTGGGTGTCTTGGGCACTTTCCCTACCCTGGCTAGGGTCTGTCTCTGTTTCTGCCATACCCTTTTCTTCCCCCTTCAGAATCATAAAAAATAAAAGAAAGCAGGAAAGAAAGTAGTTGCAGAAAAATACATTATAAAGAGAAACAAAAGAGCAATAGTATCAAACTTGGTAAAGGCTGAAAATAATAGGTCTGTGTTTTGGTCTAATAGCAATATCCAAACTCCAGAGGGGAGACATGAGACAGAGTACCAAGGCTATGGGAAATTTTTTTTTCCCTACTTACAATATTAAATGACAGCATTTATTCACCCTTCACACAGTCCATAAGATTTAAATGTTTTCAAACATTTGGTGCTGTGTAAAGTTTAGATATGTTAAGCGAGGTCCCTGATTTTGTTTTCCACCTGCAAAACATACGAGCTTCCCACCAGCAAGTTTCGATGGAAATTCCCTCCTCCTAACAGAGGCACGTGCTCAAGGCAGTCAGCACAGAGAAGCTGCAGGACTCAGGTTAACTGTAGGCTCATAACCCTGTCCTGAACAGCTTTCACTGGATTTTACTCTAAAGGTATAGTGATATATCTAATGAGACACTGAACCCCTTAACTAGCCACATGTTTCTCTTTCAAAGTTAAGATGAATGGCAAAAATCTCCCCTGAATTTCAGAACAGTGTTTACCTAAAGACATGAGAAATGCAACACACTGTGTCTAACCATGCTGGACCTTTAAAGAAGATCCTGCACATCTCGTGCAGAGATGCTCAGGAGGATACTGTGAACTCCTGCCCACTTTGGATGGAGCGAGCCCCCCGCAGAGCCGTCAGCACGAAACACCGGTCCTTTGGGAACACAGCGGCATGCAAGCTACCATGACAGAGAGACAGGTCTCTCACTCAGCTGCCCCCCCTTTTTTCACCAAAACCAGACCTTAAGACAATTTGCACATTTAAGTGTTTTAGTGAAGTAGGGTCACAAGGAGGAGGAAATTGCAGGATATAGCCCTCATGAACTATTTGGAGAAAAATGTAGTTGGGGGGGGGGGGAGGGGGAAGAGAAGGGAGGGAAGGCTTCATTAATTTGTATTATAAAGAAAAGAAAGATTTTATATTTTGGAAACAAGAGTCTGGCTCCTTTAGCTGAAAGTTTGCTAGCAAGATGCTAAAAGAAGGAAGTATACAAGTGAAATTAACCAATCTGCCATTTAGAAACAATTAGCTTTAAAAGGCTTTCTCTAACCATTCAGTCATGTTGTTAATTAGATTTAATTAAGATTCATTCAAATACTTTGCTACAACATACAAAAGACATGGTACCATAGCAGTGTGAGAATGGTAATGATAATGCATCCCTTCTCCTTCAGTTGGTGACCTGTTATTATCAGACTGTGTGAGAATGACTGTGTCATTCTAAAATAAAAATTATAGGCTGGAACATAGAAATGTAAAAACACTTCAAACCCCTGTCAACATCAACACTAAACCCTAGATTTTTCAGGGAAAAGCTCAAAGCACCTGTAAATACTGCCAGTACCATTCTGGTAGCCATACCCCAGCACCTGGCACCTTAAACAACAGATCCTTGACTCAGCACTGCCCCTGGGGACTCACATGAGGCTTTTGTTCAACTCGAGGAGAACTTGCAAACATGGCTTCAGAGGGGAAGACTATAATTTTCTGAGGCTTGGATTCCTTCAATTAACTCAATAATTAAGAGTGAGGCAGAGAATGCTTTTCCAATATGCCACGTGGCAGTAGTCAGAGAAACATCCGCTTTCATCAAACGATCCAAGAGCTGGTGGGTAAAGCTCAACAAATATGGTTACTAATGAGAAAAGCAACAAGAGAAGGGCTTCCCCCGCCCGAGGAGGTATGCTGTAATAGGGCATTCAAAGAAATGCTACCCACAATAAGCCGAACAGATATGGGGGACATATGAAAATGAAAAGCGTTGTGTCTTAGCAAGGTCAGAAAAGGTAGTAAAGCTCAGTAAAGGGAAGAAAACCTCATGTTAGCTTCCGCTAGATATGAGGCCAAGCAGTATGTCCCAGTCTGCACATGAACTTTTAGCAAAATGCATGAACTGAATGTATTTCATCATTTGAAGGGAAAACTAAGAATTACTCAATTCATGTCCATAGAACGCCATCATTCCTTCTGATTAAAAAGTAGGACATTCTGACATTCTCTCCGCACTATTCTCTTTGTTAGCAAGTCCTCTATTCCCACAAGGCACAAAGTAAGTCCTATTAGCCATACCTATATACTTGGAGCTTTAGACAAGCACAGCTTCAGATATCATACAGCAGTCCCTATTAAATTTACTTTCCTATTTAACGTACATTATAGCATACAGATGTGCTGCTTAGCAACAAAGAGGTACTCCCAAGCTACGTTCTGGGAAGTAAAATAACGCCCAGTGTGTTTTAGGTCAGATGTTACATGTTTCTCATGAATAGACAAAATTAGAGTATGTTATGCTCTTGTACTATAGAAGAGCCTTTTATTTTAGTTGGCAAGCACCACAGAAAGGACACTACGCCCTCCATTCCCCCTTCCACACACACACCCCCCCCAAAAAAAAAAAAAAAAGCCTCTACCAGCAGCAGGATGATTTGATTGCCCTGAGAGACTATATTTGTAAAAACAGGTTGCTCAAGCTGATTAAATGAAAGTAATTGTTGTCTTGGATGTTGGCCCAATGTAGTGCTAGGGAAAAAATTAATAGGAATCTCAATGGGGTTTTATTATTTTAGTGATAAACTAACCATAAAAATCCATTCAGATTTTCTTGAATGGCTTGCCAGATGCATTTTTTTTTGGGGCAATATCTTGGAAGAAGAGGTGGAAAAGGATAGCAGAGAGCATTTTAGCTATATACTGCCTATTCGGTGCGTGGGAACCTGGAACCAGGATGTAAGAGCCAACACGTTCTACCCATAGACAGTCGGCAAGCTCCACATGGCAACTTCTACATCTGACTAAAACCCTGAAAAATACCTGGCTCCACATCCTTGCTTTGTGACTTAGGCTCATTTCTGTTTATACTCCTGTGAGCTGAAGAATGATGATGACTAGTAGCTATATGGATAAATAAAGTATATTAAGTCACAGGAAATAAAAAAGGGAAAAACATTAGCTTATTTTTAGAAACCTGTTCTTGCCATTCATCAGAAAAAGAACATTCAAAAGCATGCATCAAGATACAGGCATCTGGATGAGGTTTGCTGACCACATACCAGCATGCAGACTACACAGAGAACCGCTTTTCTTCTTCAGCCCCGTCTCAGGGTCTGTGCCAGGGAACACAGGATATGGACAGGAATGTAGTAGTTTCCACTAGCAAACCTCTGCAAGGAGCCCGCTCTGACCGGCTCTGAACAGCCTTATCCCCACGACGGCGGCACAGACGATACCTCCCTCGCACAACTTGTCCCCAGCCGCCACACGTAACTCACCTGCCTCCAGACCGAGCTAGACGCCGAGGGCCCCAGGCCTACGTCAGCACCTCCTTATAAGTAGAACACGCCAACGCTAACTGAAAATAAATACACGTCTTAAAACGGATCGGGACGCTCGACTTCCAGAAACATAGTAGTAAATGCAGGACGCCCACACAAGCCTTCCTTTCCTTGCTCCTAGTGGGTTGCCAAAGCAGCATGCATAAATCTGGACAAATCTTTCTTGAGACAATAGTGGTGCAACACATTGGCACGGATTTAGTAATATTTGCATAAAAGCTTCCATCTTTTTAGGTCTGCAGTAGACTTCTTCTGGGCACTCATACCACAAGCATAAAGTCATACCATACTTTGCATCTCTGTGGGTCAAAACGCAGGAAGAATCACAATGCACATTCATTGACGTATCTTGCAGGACACTGTCAGCCAAGACACCCTAGTACAACTGATTAGGCATAAATAATTTTTTTTTTAACTTTAATTTTTATTTTTAATGCTATACTAGACAAGTTGCTGCCATTTTCCTCACTTCAAGAGCTACTAAAAAGAAAAGTAGACCTTGATCGATGCTTGGCCCTGCAACTTCCACCTTGGCTCTCCTTATTAAGGCCAATCATAAAACTCTCACAACAGCACATAGGAAAGAGATTGTAATTGAAAAGAAGATTTTAATAATAATAAAAAAGGTAGAAAACATCAAACCTTTTGCATTTACCCCTACAATGCTGCTAACATTGGTATCTGTTCAATTTCCCTACTTAATTTTCAAAAATGTGCCCTTACTCTCATCGAATTACTCAGACGTGATTAAATTGCCATTCTTTTCTCCTCTTTTTATTAACCGAGTCCTGCAAAACATGTTTGATTTTCACTTAGTGAACCTTACTTATCAAGCCACAGATTCCTGTTGCCTATTCCAAGTTTGCTCTGCAAGCAGGACACCAACTGACGTCAATGAAGATGTAAAAGAGGCAACAAATATTTGCAATGTGTTTAGAAAACAGAGTTTTCCCCTCTTACTAGTGTAGAGTCATCAGGTTTCATCCCAGTCAGCCTGCAGACAGAAGACAGCCAGCAGGACTGGGGGACAGGAATACACAACCTGAGATCACCCATGTCACGGTATGGCTTAAATCACTGAAGATATAAAAGGAGCCGTTAGCACTTGTAAATCACCTTTTCATAACAGAGTTCGTATTTTAAAATTCCATTGGAACTGTTAGAGTGCAAAAAGTCACAGGCATTCGTATTAGTTTTTTTTTTTAATGCTCTGTTTTATGGAGTTGCAGTCTGAAAAGACAGATCCTGCTGAAATAATCTGCACTTGGTCTAATAGTTTCAGTGATTATTAATATACATTATTAATATTCCACTCATAGGAACAAGAATGTATGACCAAATTCCTGCATAGATACAGCACTACCAAGAATAAGCAAGGCAAGCAGGTAAGGCCAACAAAGGTACTACGAAAAAATAAGACGGAATCTAGTAGGATCACTGCGTTTTTACCAGTATAGGTTTGGAAATAGATTCCATAATGACAAGATAGACAGATTTCCAGTGGATTGCTAAGATGTGAACATGACAGAAGTGGAAGAAAGCAAAAACACCTGCACATGGTCCCAAAAACATGGCAAAGCAAGGGCAGGGCTGCTCTGAGGAGAGACATGAGGAACAGCACAGCAAGCCAAAAGGACACAACATACAGTGCAGCAGAAGAAAAGACAGCAAGTAAGAAGCAAGAATACACACCGGGACACAGATTAGCTGAACGAGGATAAAAGCGAGCGGACACAGGAAGACCCGGGTGCAAGGAGCGGAGCTGCAAGCAGAGCTGCCTGCAGAAAGAGATGAGGGATGCAGAACACAAACTAAGGGCTAAAGCAAACAAATAAAAAGTAATCTCCCTTGGCCATATGTTGGCCAGCACATGAAGCAGTGGTAGTGACTAATGCAGTTCAGCACACGGAGCTTTGCTTGCTGCACCTTCAGAGCCTTGTGAGCAAGTCAGGCACTCTGGTCATTTCTGAGGACTCCTATTCACCATAAATTACCTTGCAGTGATGATGGAGGCACCACTACCTTCCCTCTCTTCCAAGTCCCGTGGGGAGGGGGGGAAAAGGTACATTGTTGGTCACACTACTGCATTATATCACTTAGATCAACCAGCTGGCATGAGCTGACTTAGCACTACTGAAAATAACAGTATGATAGGGTCCCTGGAAGACACATAGGCTGAAAAACTGACACCTGTAAAACTACACTTGGGGTTTCGCTCTGCCTGTGACAGACTCCAGCCCCTACTGTAATCCAAAGTTTTGCAGCAAAGATGAGTGAGGCTGGGAAAGTGACTATTCCCTTGGCTCCGAGCTGAACCCTAGCTTCATGCTTCATGACTAGCTAAGCTGCTTCTGTATTCCCCAAAGGTATGCAGAACCATTTCATGATACTGTTGATATCCTGCCTATGAAATAAAATATAATGATGCATGGAGAAATGCTTTTTCAGAAACCCTGTGAGTGATTACAGGAAATCAGACAAAAAAAATGGTAGCTTTTGCCTATGGAGCTTATCAATCTAATGGTTTGGCTATAAAGCAACTGACCAGCTCTATGCAAAAAGGTAGTTTGACAGCTTAAGAACTTCAGCCTCCCCATCACCTTGCTGAGGGATGATGCCAGGTCCTCTGGAGAGGCTCACCTTCAAAACCTGCCCGAGCCTTGGCCTTGCAGAGACCCCATCAGCACAGCCTGCCCTGTGGAGGAGGAAGCCAGCTCGGAGCCTTCAGTCTCACACGGGCGCAATGCAAGTAGCTCAGTATGACAGAGGAAGCCAAGGCAGGCTGGAAGCCCTCCTCGCGGAGGCACAAACCGTGCCCGTACGACACGGGCATGTGGCTAGCACTGCGCCCTCCACGCGGAGGGAGGAGCCCTCCTGGCAGTCGGGAGCGCCTCTCCTTCCTCGCCACCCGGACCACGTTCCGGTCCTGGGCGCCCCAGGACAAGCAGCTTGCTGGGCGCCCCAGCGCATGCCTAAGATGCTAAGCGCACCTCCGCGAGCCCTAAGCACGCCCACCAAAACAGAGGGGAGAGCAGCAAAGCTGGCCTTTCACACAGTGAACTCGGGAAATCTGTCATATTTCAACCTTCCTTCCTTCTTCCCAAAGTGAGTCTAAAGCAAGCCTCATTTTCCAACCACAGCATGTCCCCGAGCATTTCCTTTTCCCAAAACTGCCAGAATTCAAAGGGTGCATTTACAGTCAAAAGGGACTTCTTTTCTCCCCCTCTCTCGATGCCAATAAATACCGCTACTTCCCAGGGATCCTCTCCTGCCTTCTGTTCTGGCACGTGGCTTTTCTCCCATATTTCACTGTCACAAGTGTGCAGCCCCAGGGCTGCATGCATCTTGCCCAGCACGTCTGCAATGCTGCCATGCCCCTACCTATGGCTCTATAGGAGCCCTCGGTGACTTGCTGCCAGTCCCGTGCAGGACAAGGCATGAGCCTGCAGCCTGGCACGGAGCAGGAGACGTGCTTGGGCTGCACGTGCACCCACCCACAGAAATTAATAAAACATTACTACAAATTCAAATATTAAGTTAATGACGTGCATGACTACAAGTTACAGAGCTGGAAAAGAAGTCTTAATTAAATCAATATGGCTATTAGTCCTTTGTCACCTCTGATTAATTATTAGCTTAATGCGCTTCATCGTTTTCCTTGCTCATGGAAATAGCTACAGTGCCACCATGGGAGGCAGTGCAATACGTCAGAGCAAGATACAGAGCTGTGTTTCAAGTCACAGCGCAACTTCTTCCAGAGAAAGAGGGGAAAAGCAGGCTTCATTCCCTAGCTTAGGATTCTGACAACATCTAAACCACTGGCAAAGCTGCCAGCTTTGGCAGGGTCGGAGGGGTCTCACCTGGGCAATTCTTGACTACTGAAATGTAGGAGGAGAAGACAGGACTCCTAATCCTGAGCTCTTGTCCCAGCACCTCTCAGCCTCTCTCTGAAGTACCACGGTAGTGCAGAGGGCACGTGCAGCTCTCAGAAGGCAGTATCTTTCCGGAGCCCACCCAACCCTGCCCTCCTTGGTGCTTCTTTGCTGCACACACTTGTTACTCTAGGACACCAAGAAGGAATCATCACAAAATGACCTGGCAGTCCTCAGTGCTGAAGTAAAAACATTAAAAATAGGTTCCCACGTGCCTCTCCATCAATAAAAACCAAAATTGTCAAAGAACTGGATAGAACTACAACATTGTACTGCCATCCATGGATCTGTTACATATTTAGACAGGAGCTTCTTTGTATGAAGAGCTTTTACAAACAAAAGGTTAGCACAGAAATGCAGAGATGTGCTTCCGAGAACAGAGCTGTGCCTTGCATTTATTAATGAAGCTGGTACACAGTGTCTATGCTGCTAATGGGCAGTTCAGCAAATTAAATGAGGAATGTCATTGTAAAATCAACTGTAAACTTTCTCAAAGATAAAGAACCCCTCCAACAATTCCTCCAGGCACTCCCAAACTATTCCCGGGAATGCCTCTGGATAAAGAGCCACCTGCCCCATGAGCAATGGCAGAGCTCTCTAGTGCCATGTTATCACTCAGTCCTCTTGATATAGCTGTTAATGTACTATGATAACTGTTCGGTTTCCCCTTATTAAATCACTTTCCATTTCTGATTACAGTCCTATGCTGAGTTTTGAAAACTTCCGTATTTTTAATAAATAAGCATACACAGCATGATATGCTGAAACCTTGTCCCCCATTATTTAGAGGTAAAGTCCAGCTGTTTTGTGTCAGACATTAAAGGAATAGTTCTCTTTTCATTCTGAGCGCTCTGGCTAGTCCCTGAGTCTGTGAATATACAGCATTTCTTTTAGAAATGGGCTGAACTCCAGTGAAATATTCAGCCATTTAATGAACGGGCTCCAGGATAACGGTTTTCGTGGGAATCCAAAAAGAGGGAGTAAAGAAAAGGGCTCCCCGTGCTATTCTTAGCTGCAAACAGTTAGATTTGGAATTTTGATTGTAAAGCATGGAATTTATAAATGGTGCCATGCTAAATTTGCTTCATTTGTATACAATTCAGTTGGATAATCAAGTGCGTTACAGTATGTTCCTGGTTAGCATCTAAGTTCCTAGTTTTATAGCCTTGAAACTAGTAGAAAAATACATTCAGTAAATAGCACTTATAAAATTTGCTTTCCAGCATAAGCACACGAAGATTTTGTGTACGGGGTGCATTAACATGAGTTTACGCACGCTGTGCACGTGCACAAAGGTTTCATGTAAATGCATACACGGTGCACACACGCACGCTCAGCTGTCATTTATTTCTCAAGGGAAGCCAAGGAAATTCCCACCCCCTACCAGTTAAACGATCTGCTCTTTGGCTCTAAACAGTCTGGAACTTCTCCACCAAGGAATGTATTTTCCCTTTCCAATATATATAATTTATCTTGCTGCACACATTAGTTAATGATATGAGGATACACGATTTAGCCAGTTCTGTAAAAACGTTACTGACAGCCCAATACAGACCTATTTCATTTTTGCAAGCCCTTTCCTTGCCAGGCTTCCCCAGAGCAGTATGAATTAATAGCAATCACCAGATTGAGCATTTATCTCCTATACTTCATATCACGGCAATTTCTCATCATTAGCCCAGCTCCCCGAGCCAGGGGAGCGCTTAATCGCCGTATTTATTTAGGCAAAGATGACTTAACGCTGCTTTGCCTGGGGGCGGGGAAGCGGGACAGCGATTTCATTTCAGCGGCACGTCCAGCCGATGGCTCCCGGGTTATTAAAAGCAGCAGGTAAAACGCGCACAGCGAGCCCTCCCCGCGCTCCGCTCCGCTCAGACTTACGCGGTGCCCAGGGCGCTGCAGGCGGCAGCCTGCGCAGGTGGATCTCATCCTTATCCATCTCCTATCCGCGCCCGCCAGCCCGGCTCCGACTTGGTACCAAACCTGAACTTGCGCCGGTCCCTCCTCCTCCTCCTCCTCCTCCTCCTCTCGCAGCCCCCGCACGGGGTCCCGGCGGCTCCGCGCGGCTCCGCGACACAACGCGCCGCCCCCCAGGCAGCAGCGGGGCGGGCACGGCGC